>CM053586.1:227308829-227347852 GCA_028646515.1 Pseudochirops corinnae
GAGAGAGAGAGATCTTTGAATCAGCCTAGAGAGGCTAGCTAAAGAGATGGCTTTTGGTGTGCAAAAGGAGGTCTCTGAAATTTAGGAACTTGTATATTTATATGCATGAAACGGGTTCAACAAAGAAGAGCCATTTAGGAAAACTGTGTCTCTATGTCTCCAATGTTTCCACATCTCGCCCTCTCTTCCCAATTCTGTCCATGGTAGATGGAGTGGGATGGGAAGAGGAATGACAGTCTCTATTTTTCGCGTGACAACATTGAAGTACAGCATATGGTGAATTGATATGTTTGGGGTTTATCTCAGTGGTAGGCAAACTACAGCCCCAAAGTCAAAACCTGCCTACTACCTACTGGATTTGACCAGTGGGCCACAGTTTGCTGATCTCTGGTCTGTCCGACTGTTTTTTCACTAACCCTAAAATGAGCTTACTCTTGAGTTGTAAATGATGGATGCCCCAGCGTCATGGTCGTAGTTTTGCTCTGCTGTTTGTATTTTCTGTACCTGTTGGTCTTTATAACTGGAAACTAGATGGCACAGTGAATAGAACGTTGCTTCTGAAGTCCCAAAAAGCCTAAGTAGAAATCCAACTTCAGACACTTAGTTGCTGTGAGACCACTCCCCCTCCCCCCGGACAAGCCACTTTACCCTTCTCAGCCTGAGTTTCTTCATCTGTAAAATGGAAAAAATAATAGCATTTACCTCATAGGGTTGTTGTGAAGATCATATTAGTGCATGAAAAGTAACAGTTTGCAATAATATATAAATGCTAATTATTATTACCATTACTCTGTCTCTCTTTGAGTATAAGCACACAGAGGAAAAGCACTAGGTCGACGTGGCTCTCTCTAATGTGTGCCAAGCTGGATCTGTTCACTGTCCCCTGAATACCACATGTACAATCCCCACTCTCTACTTTTTCTCACCACACTTATAGGGTCAGAGGATTTAGAAATGTAAAGGGTCCCTAGAGGTAACAATCACCTCATAGGGTCGTTGTCAGAATCAAGTGAGAGCATATGAGTAAAGCGCTTAGTGCAGTGTCTGACACATAGCAGGGCCTTAGTAAATACCAGTTCCCTTCTCCTTTCATCTAGGTCTCATTTTTCCTTTGAGGAAACTGAGGCTGAGAAGTTTGAGTGCCTTGCATAGATCACACAGGTTATATTTAAAGGCAGAATTTGGATTTGGAATTAGTGCTTTCTACCGCACTAAACCTGATTGCTTCCCTACTTGGGATGCCATCTTCATTTTTCTCTACCTGTCTGATTTTGACAATTTTCCAGCACCAGCCCATAGTCCCACCTGCTCTAAGAAACCTTCCCCGACCACTTCAATTTTTTTTTTACCACTGAGTGCTTAAAGTCTGAGGGAACCTGATGCTTGGCAAGTACTGTCCTGCATTGTTAGTGACCTTTTAATTAGTATATGTCTTATTTTTTCCAGAGATTATAAATTCTTTGGGATCAAGGGCCTGATCTTGGTTTCCTTTGTCTTCTACAGTCACAGTGTCTGACTCTTTGTGATTCCATTCCATTTTGGGTTTTCTTGGCAGAGATACTGGAGTGGTTTGCCATTTCCTTCTCCAGCTCATTTTACAGATGAGGAAACTGAGGCAAACAGGGCTAAGTGACTTGCCCAGGGTCACACAGCTGGTAAATGTCTGAGACCAGATGTGAATTCAGGAAGATGAGTCTTCCTGATTCCAAGTCCAGCATTCTATCTATTATGCCACCTAGCTGCCCCTTGCACTTGCCTTGGGAGGCATAGTGACTTAGAAAAATTACATGTTAAAATTATCCATGTTGTATTATATTTATATTCATTTTATTAAACATTTCCCAATTATATTTTAATCTGGTTCAGGTAGCACTGTGGAGTTTTGCTGACCAGTGTTTGACACCTCTGTTGCACAGGATCAATTCACTTGGCTTGCACATAGCAGGTCTTCAATATTTGCCTAAGTGGTAGGGTGATGATTAGACAGTGTTAGGGCTGGGGTTACAAACTCATTGTCCTCTGTTACTAATAGTCCACTGAAATATCTTGTTGCCTAAACAATAACAATGAATGCTGACCATATGATGGGTGACAACTTTGTATTGTGAAGATGATATCCCAAAACACTTCAGATGCAATAAGCAGCGCCTGAAATTTTGAAGATGGAAAACAGAAAAAAAGGAAACTGATGGAAATCCCAGTTTGCTATTGCTTAATGCTTCTCCATATGTCAATCTGACCCCATGGTTCCCTATCTCTTAACTTGGTGCCAACATGACATGATCTGAATGGAATGAGAAAGCAATGGGGAGGACAGCCTTACTTTTGCCATTTGACTTTTGCTGCTTAACAATTAGAGACGATCCTCCCTTGAAACTAAAATAACATTAATTTGTATTAATCAGAAGAAGACGTGTAGCCAGGGTATGCTTTGTTGCACTTTAATTTAAAAGTAGAGGCTTGACAACATTATGTATGATATCTAGCCGTACATCTGCACTGTAGTAATTAACATTGCTGCAGTGTCATTTTATCTGTAATGCTAATTACTGTGTTTCAAATGAACTACTTTGGTGCACAGCATGTTGGGAAAAGGGGCATTGTTCAGACTCAGAGAATGGAGGAGGGCAGGGGGCAGGATGTGCAGCCTGCCTTTTTTTTGCAATGGATGCAAATCTCCATCTTGCTTTGTTTTAAACCCAAAATGAAGAGGAAAAAATACCACTTATGCAAACTGACATGTTCTGTCATTTGTCCCACAATGCAAGAAATGCAAGATCTCTGTTTGTTTCTGATTAAAGACATGGTGGGAATTTTAATTTCTTCTCATCTGGAGGCACAGCAGAGAAATGAACAAGTGATAAGCTTCTCCTCTTAGGGAGTGGAATGCTGGTATTGGAAGACCTCACTGCAATGCCTTGAGCCCTACAGATAGCCTAGGGAAAGTTGGGGGTGGGAATTAGGAGGACAAGGAATGGTGTCACTCAAATAGTTTGTGTCTTGGATTTTCCACTTTTAATCTTCACTTACCCTGGGAGAGGGTTGATGACACAATGGAGAGAATTTAGCCAAAAGTGTTTAATTAAACATATTGCAGGCTTTACTTTGCAAAATAATGTTTGCCAAGAGTTGTGTGTAGATGAATTTTTTAAATTAACTGAACAAAACTAGGGGAGTTCACTATTCAAAGCAGTAGTTTTCAACCTGGGGCTGATGGAGCCCTTGGGTGGTAGATGTTTGGGAGTCTAAGAACTTGGATGAGAAAAATTCATTTAAATTTTCAATAACCTCTAGCTGAAACTTATTAAATTATGAGTGTAGACAATAAACAGTTTCAGAAGTGGTCCACAGGCTTTACCAGACTACCCAAAGGGTCCCTCACACACAAGAACCCCTGATTTGAAAAAAAATCTATGATAAATTCTTTGATACATCAAATAATTATGATATCCTCCTATTTGTTAATTTAATTATTTTGCAAGTTTAAATGTTCAGACTTGGTAAACTCTGTAATACAGCATTTTATTAACCCAAACTCTTTAATGGACAATCTATTCTGTGAATTAAGTCTTATTGTAATTTAATTGTTTGAAAATGGATAATTCATGTACAGTCTAACTACTGAATATTTGATTAATCAATTCCTGACCTACTGCATTTAGTAGATGGATTGAGATCCAGCTCTATCACTATATGATTTCTTTACCTTAATGCTTATATATTCTTTCCCTCCTCTCACTCACCCCTTGGATTAGACACTCTGTAAATGTTACTTAAGGGCATATCAATGTCATAGGTCTAAGTAGTCACATTTAAAATGAGGTTGAAGACCACATGTGGTTCCTGCCTTGTGTGGGATTCTGGGCACCTCATCTTAGTAAGGCCATCGACAAACTGTACCATAAAGGAGGGAAACCAGAATGATAGAAAGCCGACTGGAAGCCATGACAGTTGAAAGAATTGGAGGTGCTTAGTCTAAAGAAGACAAGTCTGTCTTAGGGGTACATTATAGCTGTCTTCATGTATTTTAAGGGCTGTCATACAGAAGGGGGATCTGATTTTCTTCACTTTGCCTCAAAGGGCCAAATTGAGAACAAAGGGCAGAAGTCCTTCCTCCTCTTGGAAAGGGAAAGAAGATGGTCTTCAGACATGGTTGACGGAGATTTTAACAGCTTTTTGTTGTTGTACCATGGTAATAAGTGAACAACGAATAATGTTATATAATAAATAAAAACTTTTAAGAGGGAGGAAGACAAGATAATCACCTCAATTAATTTTTTTTCTTTAGAATTCTCCAAAACTAGAATGGACTGCTTTAGAAAAAGGTGGAATCCTTGAGCAAGTGGAGGCTGGATGACCAATTGTGAGAGACATTGAAGAGAGGATTCTTCTTCACATATGAATCCTTATTCAGTCAAAGGACCACACTTGAGGCCCTAGAGGGCCTCATGTGACCTTGAGGCCACAGGTTCCCCACCCCTGGACTAGATGACTTAAAGATTCCTTTGAACTCTCTGTGTGTAGCTACCTTGTAGTGAATGGCATCCAACACTTTATTATCTAGGATCTTATGTTACTATTTCTTTTATTTTTGGAGGGGGAAGCCAGGGCAATTTGTGTTAAGTGACTTGTCCAAGGCTAGTAAGTGTTAAGTGTCTGAGGTTGGATTTGAACTCAGGTCCTCCTGACTCCAGGGCTGGTGCTCTATTCACTGCAACCACCTGGCTGCCCCAGTTGCTATTTCTCAAGACATATCTTCAAAGAGAACCAGAGAATAAACTTCTCTTAAGATAGGTATAACTATGAATCTTAAGAATTCTCTACAATATTCAAGTTATACTGGACATGTAGCAGTCACTTAATAAATACTTGTTGATAACTTGATTTATTAAGTGATGGATTAATTATGTAGGGGAGTTGGTTCTTGACCAGTGCCCTAGCCCAGAAAGTCCATAATCACAAGGTTTTAATAAAGTGTTAAACTAACTTAAAAATTCAGCCACTGTCCGTCAGATGATATTTTTATGAGGTGTAAACAAGTCCCTTAAATAAATTAAAATAAGTCACTTCATTGGATGAGTAAAAATTGGATGTGCCTTTGTAGGGCTTTAAATAGCTAAGGTTTAGATAAATTAGTCAGTCCTGAGTATGAGGAACCTGGCTACTAAAGAGAAAATCACTCTTGAAAGTAGGAGAGAGTTTCTCTTTCATCTCCCTCCCTACCAACAAGGTCACTTTGAAATGAATCTACTTGACCAGTTGGTTGGTTGTTGTCCTTTATTCTCATTGAGTACCAAAATGACATCTGTATGCTAGAGTCAAATTTCAACGTGTCCAACTGTGGCTGATCAGACCAATGGGATCTTGGGATGCATTACCACAGGTTGGGCACAAATAATCTGTGTGAATATTTGGGGTGGATACTCTAAATTTGCTTGTGTGATTCTGGGTACCACATCTTAGCAAGGCCATTGACAAACTATACCCTAGAGGAGGGAAACCAGAATGATAGAAAGACTGTTTCCTTTGAGCTATTTCCATTCTGCTTTGCTCATAGAGCACAGCCCCTTCTCTGATGTGGGGACGCCATGCTGAGTGGTTCTGTGACAGTGTCTCCCATATCCCATAAGCAATTCCAAAGTTATTAAGAGAGACCTTGATAGTGTCCTTCTATTGCTTCTTCTGACCACATGTGAACACTTGCCCTGTGTGAGTTCTCCATAAAATAGTCTTTTTGGCAAGCATGTGTTTTGCATTCAGACAACGTGGCCTGCTCATCAGAGTTGTGTTCTCTGAAGCAGAGTTTGAATGCTTGACAGTTTAGTTTGAGTAAGAGCCTCAGTGTCTGGTACATTATCCTGCCAGGTGATCTTCAGAATCTTCCTAAGACAATTCAAATGGAAGCAATTCAGTTTCCTGGCATGGTGCTGGTAGACTGTCCAGGTTTCAGAGGCATACAGCAATGAGGTCAGCACAATGGCTCTCTATACTTTAATTTTGGCAGTTAGTCTAACACCTCTTCTCTCCCATACTTTCCTTCAGAGCCTCCCAAACACTGAGCTAGCTCTGGCAATGTATGCATCAACCTCCTTATCAAAGTGTATCCCTGGAAAGTACACGACCAAGGTAAGTGAACTTATCCACAACATTCAATACTCCTCCATTTGCTATAACTCATGATTCCTTGTATGGATGGTGTGCTGGTGGCTGATGGGGCACCTGTCTTTTCTGAGTGTTTATTGTTAGGGCAAAATTAGCACAAGCAGCAGAGAATTGATCCATACTTTGTTGCATCTCAGCTTTGGAAGCTGCATTGAGTGCACAGTCATCTGCAAACAGAAAATCATGTGCTAAACACTCCCTCCAGTTTGGTCTTGGCTTGTAGCCTTTTCAAGTTGAAGTCAGTTCAGTAGGTGACCTTGGTGCCATGTTCATCCTCATTAAAAGTATTTGACAACATGACTGAAAACATCATGCTAAAAAGCATGGGAGCAAGCACACAACCTTGTTTCACTCCATTGGTGACTGGGAAAGCACTTGATCAGTAGGAGACACCACATTCATCAGAGAAAAGAGACACACATCCCAGACACATATGGATGCAGTGAGATAGTCACTTGAGGGAGAAAGTAACTTCTAGAAGTAGGACCTCTGGGAGCAGAGAATGTTTCTGGCTAAAAATGTGAGCCAAATTGAGGAATCTACCCAACAGAGATACTGTCCAGGAAGAAACTTTGGGAGGACAGAAATGGCTTTGAATCCTGATGTATTGGAGTTGCAAGTTGGCTTGGCTAAATATGTTCTACATATGTCTCCCTCACTACCCACTGTACCCTAAATTTGTGGATGTTCTGTATATTTGTGGGAAAATGGATTACAGGTTGGGGGTGTTAATGTTTTGTAGTTTCTGTTCTTATGATGTCATCCTAGTAAATACTTTTGATAAGCATAAATTATATCAATTGACTGACTGTTTAGGGTAAGCACAGGATGCATGAGCAAGAATGTAGTTGTACAGGGTCACCCTTGGAACCTGAGGATACAGCCATTCTCTTGGGAGCCCAACTCTCTAGTGTGAGTGCAAGTTGAGCAGTTAGTACAGAGAGTGGTGTTAACATTAAATAATGAGATCCTCTAATAGATTTTGCAGGAATGCGTCATATTAGCTAAATGTTTAGGATTCCTAAATTATTCATACTTCGCAATTATGAGTTTATATTGTATATCAAAGGAAAAAACAACCTAATAAAAATTGGGGCATATATTTTTAAAAAACTTATTTCACAGAATGAAACTAATGAAGATCACTGGACTTAATGGAGTTAGCAAGTGTCTGTTCAACATTTATTTCTGCAGAGCAAGCTTGAATAAACATTAGGTTCAGAAATTTGAAATATTCAATAACTAGTTACTTGCTTCGCTTGATGCAAAGTGTCTATTAGGTTGCTTTTTTTTCTTTCAAGGTAGTGTAATTTAAATATATTCCAATATAGCTTAGAAATAATTAGTTCCCTATAGTTTAAGTGGAAAAGTGAAAATATGGAAAGGCTGAGAAAGAACTAGAATTCCATCTGTTTCAAAAGGAGAGGCAGCTGATTCGATTTTCAATGCAGATAACTCCCAAATCTATATTCCTAGCCCCAATCACTCTTATACTCCAATTCCATGTCACAAATTGCCTACCAGGATATTCTATTAATTAATTAATTAATTTTTAGTTTTCAGCATTCATTTCCACAAGATTTTGAGCTCCAAATTTTCTCCCTATCTCTCCCCTTCCCCACCCTGAGATGACATGCATTCTGATTACCCCTTCCCCCAATCTGCTCTCCCTGCTATCACCCCCCACCTTATCCTCTTCCCCCTTACTTTCTTGTAGAGCAAGATAGATTTCTATACCCATTGCTGGTATATTTTATTTCCCAGTTGCATGTAAAAATATTTTTTTAAACATTTATTTTTAAAACTTTGAGTTCCAAATTCTCGACCTTCTTCCCTCCCCACCCACCCTCAGTGAGAAGGCAAGCAATTAAATATAGGTTATACATGTGTACTTGTGTAGTTATATAGTTATGCAAAACACTTCCATAATGGTTATGTTGCTACCAGAATATTCCATAGGCATCTCAAGTTCAACACATGCAAAGGGATACTTTATATCTTCTTTCCTATGACATTGAGGGCACCATCATCTTTCCAGTTATTTAGGTTCACATCCTCAAAGTTATCCTTATATCTTCTTTGATACCCACATTCAATCATTTGGCAATTCTTGTCAATTCTGTTCCCCTGACATTCCTAGAGCCTATCCTCTCCTCTTATTTGTAAGGTTGCCATTCTAGTTCAGTCAGTCAGCCAATCAATCAATAAGCATGTATTCATTCTTTGCATTTATATCCATGGCTCCTAATAGAGGGAAAATAATGATAATTAATAAAAACAAGGGCCTAGCACATACTAGGTACTTAATAAGTTTTTATTGATAGATTAAGCACCTTCTAAGTGATTGGCCCTTTTCAGTGTCTCCTCCTCAAGCCCAAGCTATTGTGACAGTTTCCTAATTGGTCTCTTTTCTTCCAAGCTCTTCTCTCTCCAATTCATCTTCCAAAAAGCTGACAAAACATCAAAGTCCTAATCATGTTACAATGAAGGGCCATCAATGGTTTCTTATTGCCTCCAAGATAATATACAAATTTCTCCACTTGGCATACAAAGCTCTTTACAGATTAATTCCAAACTATCTTTCCAGACTTATTTCTTTTTTTTTCCTTCGAGGGGGGAAGGTAGGGCAGGTGGGGTTAAGTGACTTGCCCAAGGTCACATGGCTAGTTTTTGTGTTAAGTGTCTGAGGTAGGATTTGAACTCAGATCCTCCTGACTCCAGGGCTGGTGCTCTATTTACTGTGCCACTTAGCTGCCCCCCAGACTTATTTCATATTACTCTCTTTCCTGTATTCTATATTCCAGCCAAATTGGCCTATATGTTCTTCCCTGGCATTCCATTTTCTCCCTCCATGCGTTTGCATGTGGCACCTCCCCACCTTTGAAAAGTAATTTCTCTCTTACACCTCTTGAAGTCATTGGCTTTCTTTCAAGGTTCAGATCAGGCATCATTTCCTATGGAAAGCCTTTCCTGATTTCTTGGTTGTTAGTTTTCTCTGCCTCCTGAAATAATATTTTATTTACTTATTGCACAAATATTTTATATCTCAATACTATATGGTAAGCTCCTTGAGAGCAGAGAATGATTTCCATTTTGCCGTTACAACTTCAGCACCAAACCTACCAACAAACACAAAGTCATAGGTGTTTAACAAATGCCTGTTGAAAAAGTGAATGAATGAATGAATGGTTGGATGACTGACTGACGGAATGAATCTGACTGCCATCAAGCCATTTGTTCATTAACTGATCTGGACTGTTATAGGAAAAAGAACTTTCAAAACCACCTTGAACAACTATTCTCCTTATGAGTTTCTCTTACACTTTACTAAAGCTTCATCAGTATCAGAGAGATACCCTAATATCTTCAGGCCAAGTGGATTTGTTACTCAACTCTGTTTAGAAGAAACTCCAGGTGGTACTATTGTAGCCACATAGTATTTTGTAGCCTTGAGACATGTACTCCTCCATATTGCAGATTAAAATAGTGGGATGGGTCAGATACCCTGGTATATCAATCATGTCCTTTCCTTCCAGTTGGAATTTCCTGTGTTATATCTGAGACTTCTGAGTTCAGTCATAGGTTTGTTTGGCAATGATATTAGTGAGCTTAAAATGATCAGGACACTTGACACTGCTGATCATCCTCTCCTCCTGAATACTTTCTCCTTTCTGGGTTTTTGTCACATTACTCTTTCCTAGTTCCATTCCTACCTGTTCAACCACTCCACTTTGCTGGCTCAGCATATATATCATACTTCCCCACCCTCTTCCTAAATGTGGATGAGTTCTCTAAGATTCTCTCCTGGGTTCTCCTCTTCTTTCTCTATACTTTTATGTAACCACATTAGCTCCTATGAATATCATCTCTCAAGGTGATTCACAGATATATACGTATATGCATATGTATATGTATATGTATATATACAGGTGTACATATACGCATAAACATTTCTATATACATACACAGTGTGTGTGTGTGTGCGTGTGTGTGTATGTGTGTGCATGTGTGTGTGTGTGTGTGTGTGTGTGTGTGTGTGTGTGTACATCACCAAAAATGGGATTGGCTCCATCTTAACAGAATGGTAACTAAGAGTCATTTCAGAACTTCTTATGTTTTTTATGTTTTTGCTGTAAGATTACTGAATGATTAGACCAAAGTTAAAAGAATGTCATTACCAAATTAGAAGGATGGAGACATAGTGGAAGTACTATAGCTCTTATAGACTTTTTTAAACAACCCGTTGATTGTGAAGAATATGAAATGGATAATAGATAGACATTGACTCAGATTAACATTATTTTCCAGAAGGATTTTAGTGATGAAAAATAGTCATTACAGCTAAGGCCAGAAGAGCCCCGAAAGTCACTCAGTTAACAAACACTTGATCTTCTTACTAAACAGAGGGGCACAGAAGCCAAAGTTAACGTTATTTGTGAGTACAAGCTCATTTAGAAAACGTTACAGAGGAGGGCGACTGAAGGTTATGAGTAGTATCACCTCCAAAAACAATAAAAAGCATTGGAGGGGAAAATGATCCTGTATAGAATTTGGCATTAGACCCAGCTAAGCCAGGTCATTCTGAAAACATTTATAGATGGAACTGGAAGGATGACAACAGAAAGAGGGGAAAAGGAATACATTCAATATTGTGTCTGTAGTGAGTGATCTATCACAATTGATGATACTGCAGTTATCACAGCTGGACTCCACCACTTCATTACCTTATATGCTACATGAGGAAATGAGGATAAATATGCATTCTTTGCCTCTTGTCCCAGATATAAAAGTCGCCTAGTTATAGCTCTTGCTGTTACTCAGTCATTTTCGACTCTTTGTGACCCTATTTGTAGTTTTTTTGGGCAAAGATACTGGAGTAGTTTGCCATTTCCTCCCCTAATATGACCCCATTTTTCCGATGAGGAACTGAAGCAAATAAGTGTTAAGTGACTTGCCCAGGGCCACAGAGCTAGTAAACGTCTGGGGCCAGATTTGAATTCTGGTCTTCCTGATTCCAGGCCTGGTGTTCTATACACTACACCACCTAGCTTCCCCCAGTTACAGCTCTGCATGACAGAAAACTAAAGAATAATTAGGTCTATAGGAACATCAGATATCTCTACCTTAAGACATTCTATCCATTTTCCTAATGAAAGGGATACAAGGCAATGGGGCCCTAACAGACTGTCTTGTTGGACAGAGTTTTTTATGTTTACCTACAGATAGATGTGCTTTTGCCTATTATCTTTCTTATATCTCTCTGTCTTCCTGCCTGTACCAGTCCCATTCGGGCAAGTAGAATTTGATGTCGGCTGATATTGGAGTCAGAGATGGTGTCAGCTACTCAAAGAAATGAAGAATAAAGAAAGGAAATGAAAATGTCTTTGGAGACAATACTCTGTGTTTCAGGAGACAGGAAAAACAAGGTGGCTTAAGCAGTGCATGAAGATGAGGGTCTGAAGAAGAATGGGAGGGGTCAAAGCATATCACAGAAAATGCTGCAAAAACAAACAAACATTGCTACGTTTTCATAAGAAATTATTTGAATAAAAAGTGTTAGACTGATGACTATGGTTTAAAGAATGCACTTCTAGTGTAAAACAGGAAATGTGCTTGTTGTTGGGATGTAACTCAGCTAGTTGATGCAGTGACTAGAACATTGGGGCTAGAGACAGGAGGATATGAGTTCAAATCCAACCTCAGACACTTATGGCTATGTGACCCTGGGCAAGTGACTTACCCCTTTTTACCTCAATTCCTCATCTGTAAAATGGGACACGCTGGAGAAGGAAATGGCAAAGCAATTCAGTATCTTTACCATGAAAACTCAACACAGCCCATGGGGTCACAGACATAACTTGAATTGGACAGGACTGAACAACAACAAATGACTCATTTTTTCCTTCCCCATCTAAGGGGTAGTTGGTTCCCTTGGATCTTAATGGATCCAACTGAATCAGTTAGCTCTCAAAAACTCATATAGAATGGAGTATTGACCAGACTGTGACCGAGAGAATAATAAGGGAGATTAGGCTAATTGTCCCAGGTCTGTGCTTTGGATAGTTTCTGCCTAGACCTGGGAGCCAAGCAGCTGGGGCAGTGACTCAGGGAAGCCGTTCCTAACAGGAGAAGGAGGTGGCTTACTCTCTTCCCACTCAACTCTGCCTCCTGGCTTCCTGCAAGATTCAACCCAAGTCCCACCTTTTGCAGATGGCTTTTTGTATTGGTGATGGAATTTGGAAATGCCCCTGTATTGGCTTGGTTTTGGGGTTGAGTGTTAAAACCCAGAGCTTGTGAATCCTACTTGTGGGATGGACTTGTTGATGTGAAGAGAGAGGGCTGAACAAGGAGGAGCCATGAATTGAGAGAGAGGCCCAAGCCTAGAGAAGGTCAGAAGGACTTTTGGAGAGCAGCAACCAGTATCTTGGAGCCTGAGTTGCTGAGAGAAAGACTGTTGAGAGCCCATTGGAACTGCCCAGGACTTTTGGGAACTGCCACCTGGAACTGCCAAGAACTGAGGAGGCATGGCTGTGATGCCGGTATTTTGTCTGTCTGTTTTGATGTTGTTTTGCCAGATTCACCTGATGGTGAAGGACAGTGCTGCTGTTGTAGAGGTCCTGGAACCTTGCTATTGGTTCAAAAGCCCTGAAGGAGGATTTTCTTGTGGTACCTGCACAGAAATCCTGGAAGAGGGCCTTGCTGATGTTTTCAGGGGTTCTGGGACTGTTCTACAGGCAGAGAGTGACTTGATAAGGACAATGGCTATGGCTTTGTTGAGCCTTGTTTCCCCAGGAACTGAGATTGCTGAGGGCTTGCCTGGAGTGAAGATGAAAGAAGGACCTTTCCTTGGGTAGTCAATGCTGAGTTTAACTTTGTTGTAACTTAAGGGTGGAAGGCCTTTTGTGTTCGCCTGCCCCTTTTGAGATTCAGGGGTGGGAAGCCTTTGAGTTTTCTTTGTGCTCTGTGATTGACCAAATGAATGTACTTTGTTTATGGTTGGCGACTAATCTCCATTTGAGAAGAGACTTTTGACTGACTAAATGAATGTACTGTCTAGGGGTGGAGCAATACCTGTATTGAATTGAGAACTTACTTGCTAAAGGAACAAGTTGTACTGTATTTTGACTTTCTCTGTTCTGTGAATGTTTGTTGAATAAATAGGGTTTACTATGCTGGTAATCCGAACCTTGGAAGTTGCCTTTGCTTGGCATTACACTTTTCCACCTACCCTTACTGACAGTGACATCCCTATGAGATTATTTCCCATTTACACTGTATATATCTTATACCATATAGTTATCTGCATATTGTCTCACCCATTAGAATGCAAGCTCCTCAAGGGCAGGGGTCATGATTCCTAAATGCTTAGCATAGGGTCTGGCATATAACACTCACTTAAAAAGTCTGTTGACTGATTGATTGTTGGCTTCATTGATGGTGGTAGTAAAACACATGAGATTGTTGTTCCTTTTATATTCCTCTGCCACACCACTTCCCACCCCTATTTTCCTTTTGGTGACTACTTTTCTTCTTTAGGCTACCCTACATGTTCATTTAAACTTGATTTTGTCTATATAAGGTTATAATATTATGATATAATAAGTTTATAATAGTATAATATAACAGTATACTATACCATACCATACCATACCAATACCATACTATACAAGGAACTTCAAACAACATGATATGGAAGCAAGAATGATGGATTTGGAGTCAGGGATTTGGGTTCTAATCTTGAACTTGTCATTTATAGATACTCTGACTTAGAGTAAGCCACTTATCATCTTTGAATGTCAGTTTCCTCAACTAGAAAATTAAGAGGTCGGTCTAGATGACTTTGAAGATTCTTTCCAGCTCTATAACCTATAACCCTATGACTTGGCTTTAGGAGTCACCTTTGCCACTTATTGGCTATAGAACCATGAGTAAGTTGCTTTGGAAAGTTTGAGAGGGAGTCACATATCAGGGTGATAGCAAACAGTAAGATTGCTCCCAGGGTTGATAATCCTCTATAATTTCAGTGAAAGCCTAGAAAGGCCCCTGGTGACAATAAAAAGGAGAATTTTTTTGAAAGACTGGCCTTTAAAAAGCCTGGAAGTATAGTGATTACTCATAGGCTTGATCTCACTCTGATTATATGGGAGCTCTGATTGGATTCATTTCTAACCCAGGCTGGTCTGCCTTTCCTTGAGCAGTCTGGTGATCCCTCTTCCATATATGGCCCCTCCTCGGAGCTCACCACATCAATGCTATACTTAGTGCAGACATCAGCGTAGCTGACAACAGCTCAGAACTCTTGAGCTCAAGAGATTCCCCCTCCCCAGCTTCCCCAGTTCCTGGAATGACAGGCATGTGCCACCACTCCTGGCTGAAAATTAGCTTTTTAAAGAACACATATATACACTGGGAAATACAATGATTTGTCCTCAAGATGGAGCTTCACCCTAAACTGTGAGAATTCAAGGTTACCCTGTCTTAATTAAAATACTAAAACATGCTTTAAAAAGGTTATTTCTAGCTTAATGTCATTTAATTCAATTCGTGATTCACAGAGCTTTAGGCAAATAACTCCAATCTCTAGTTATTACATCTCCAAAGAAAATGCCTTTTAGGGAGAACATATGGAACACAATGGCATAGGGGCACTAACAGGATATATATTACGTTTTAAACGCCATTGCTTGTATGTGAAACTGGGTTCCATTGGTTGTAAGTCAGAGTCTCATATGCCAATTACAGAAATAAATCAGAGATATCTAACATTCAGGGAATAATAAAATAGTGAGTCCTTAGGCTCAATTAGTCTTTCAATGCCTGATTATTCAGTATTTAGCTCCCCAGATGTGTGAAACTTTTTATAGCACATGCCTGTAGTAGGCTTTCATGCCTTCTGTAAGCTTCCAATCTAAGGTAGGCAAGCAGCTTGAATGCCAGGTCTGTACAGCCAGGGAATTAGGATTAGCAAATTAATTTCCAAGAGTCCCTCTTATGCTTCTACTGTCAATGTTATTAATTTGTTTGCTTAAAGGGAGATGCTCAAATTCAACAAACATTTATTAAGGAGCTATTATGTGTAAGGCACTGTGGTAAAGAATGAAGGGAAACAGGGGAAAAAAAGATTTGCTTGTTTTTTTTTCTTCCCTAGGGATTATGTAGGCATGTACTTTTAACTACCATAGTCACTGCTGGGGAGGGAGAGGAAGAGAAATCCCTTTTCTCCCTTCCCTCCTCCCCAGGTTCTTGAAAGTACAAGAGAGAGCTAGTTTTGGCCACATCTCAACAAAGAGACTGGATGCTGTCTGTCCTTACTCCCTGTGGCTCACAGAATGAGTGGCTCTTCTTGGTTTAGTCCTCAGTTCTCTTTGACACAGTCTCTCCATCACAGGAACCAAGGAGACACCAGGAGCCTCTAGTTGCAAATGACCTTTAGCAAGGGAGCAGAGTAAATGTGTCCCTTCTCATGAAGCCAAAGTGTACATTCTCAGCTCCATAAGAAGCCCCCCAATCCAACTCCCCTCCAATTATATGCTTACAAGATAATAGGCAAGATAAATGTGTACAGAAATGAATAGAATCTGAGGAGAATGTACTAAGTACATTGTAGTACTAGAACGACAAACATGTGAGAGTTAAGAGGAAAGAGTGATCATTTTTGGATAGGGGGGTTTTATGCTACTAATTCTTCAAAACTTATTGCCCATTAGTAATTGTTCTTGACATTTTTCACCATTTGATTTTCACAGGACAGGCTTGGGTTTTACAGTTGGATGTGGGTCCAGTCAATATTTCCTGTATAGCATCAGGTCTTAATCTAGTTTCTTGCTTGTAATAGAAATCTAAATAGAACTCAGCCAGTTAAGTGAATTTGGTAATCATTGCCTTCCCCTCCTTTCATCCTCTGCTGGAGGAGGCATTAGATGATTTTTATATTTTGTTGTTGTTCAGGCATTTCAGTTGTGTCTGACTCTTTGTGACCCCATTTGGGGTTTTCTTGGCAGAGATGCTAGAGTGGTTTGCCATTTCCTTCTCCAGCTCATTTTACAAACAAGGAAACTGAGGCAAACAGGATTAAGTGACTTGTGCAGGGTCACACTGCTAGTAAATACCAGAGGACAAACTTAAACTCAGGAAGATGTCTTCTTGATTCTAAATTCTGTCTACTCTACTGATGGGGGATGGGATTTGCTTTGGACCTTTAAAAGGAAAAGACTATGTCTTTGGGACCTGGACCCCACAGCCTCTGAACCCAGATCTCTGGCATTCACCTGAGGCACATGGCCCATCCTAGTCAAAAATGCTTCTTTTTAGCTGCCCTTTCACTGTGGCCCTCATGGTCTTCACCTGGCCCCACTCCATGCTACTTAATCCCATCCAGATCTTCCCACAGTCTTTCTGAATAAAAATTTCCCTCTTTCCCCCATTAAATGGCTCAGATTCTTAAAACCTGGCCTGCTTGTATTGGCATCACGAATAGCACAGACTCACTACAACTCTCTCCCACCACAACCAGTGTTTTAATAAACTGCTTGGAATGAAAGGTTTGATGGGGTTGAATTCTTTTTATTTTTAGTGAGATTGAATTCTTTTGAGGCAGACCCGCACCCTTTGGCCTTGCATTTCAGGGTTCCCAGGACTCCCAGACTGCAATGATACCAAAATTAAAAAGACTTTTATAAGTGGCTTATGGGAAATTGTATAACTTTTTTTTTTAAACCATCCTGTCTGGAGCTTAAAGTACATTAGATTTAAAATGAGAAGAGGTAGGTTTGCATCCAGGTTCTGTCACTTACTAACTGTGTTGCCTTAGGCAAGTATTTGATCTGTCTCATGGGTAAAGTGAGGGGTGGGATTAGATGACCCCTAATATCCATTCCAGTGTTGGATCCATGCTTGTAGGTTCCTTTGCATAAGACAATTCATTACACAAACCCTTTACAATCATGCATTTAATTGTTTTAAAGGTTAATTAGGCATAATGTAAATTTGAATTCTCTTCTGCTATCATAATTCTATTTATGTTGCTCTGTGCCATAAAAGACATCATGGAATCCCTGAATTTCAGAGTCAGAAGAGAGTTACAACTCTGAAATTTTATCTTTATTATCAATATCTTATTTACTGTTATCTAGTCCAACCCATACCTGAACAAAAATTCTCTCTAAAACATTCCTGATAAATAGTCAGCCAGCCTTTGCTTGAGGATCTCCAATAAAAGGGAACCCCATTTTCAGGTAGTTCCAATTCTTAGTACAGTTTTCATTATAATTTGCCTCTTGGCAAAATTTACATCTAGTTCTGCTTAGAACTAGGCTAAATAAAACAAGACTGATTCTACTTCCACATGGTGATGTCTTCAAATACTTGAAGACAACTTTTATATCCCTTACAAGTCTTTTTTTCTAAGCTCAATGTCCCTGGTTCCTACAACTGTTTATCACATGGCATCTTGGTTACGTAGGGCAGCTAGGTGGGCTAGTGGATAGGGCACTGGGCTTGGAATCAGGAAGACTCATTTATCTGAGTTTAAATCTGGCCTCAGACACTTATTAGCTGTGTGACCCTGGGCAAGTCACTTAACCTTGTTTGCCTCAGTTTCCTCATTTGTAAAATGAGCTTGAGAAGGAAATGGCAAACCACTCCAATATCTTTGACAAGAAAACCCCAAATGGGGTCACCAAGAATTGGACATGACTGAACAACAATGAAAACAAAAATCCTGGTTACTTTCCTCAAGGTGCTCTACAGATTTTCATAATCCTTTCTAGAACATAGGGCCCAGAACCAAATACAACCCTACCACCTCTCTAAACCTGACCACTCTTCTACTTTTAGCACAATCTGATAGCATTTATTTTCTTGGCTGTGAGATCATGCTATTAACTCATATTGAACATGCAATCCCTAAACCTTCTATGACCTTTTTCAAACAAATTGCTCTATTTTTAAAAAAAGTCTAATTGTTTTGTGTTCATGAAGTTGACTTTTTGAACTTAAGTTCAATATGGATTTTTTTTCTTATTTTACATTGTTCAGTGAAGCAAACTGAACATGCCTTTCTTAGGTCCAACTTCTGTTCCCATTTACTCTAAATACTAATTCTGAAATTCTGCAACATTTTCCCATTCTGAATTTTCTATTCTGTGCCAGGCCACCCCTTTCAGAAAGATTGTAGAGCTCAAGAAAAAAAGGAAGAATGAAGGAAAAGAAGAAAGGAAGGAAGGAAGGAAGAAAGAAATAAAGAAAAAGAAAGAAAGAAAGAAAGAAGGGAGGGAGGGAGGAAGGAAGGAAGGAAAGAGAGAGTGAGTGAGACAGAGAGAGAGAGGGAGGAGAGAGAAAGAGAGAAAGAAAGAAAGAAAGAATGAATGAAAGAAAGAAAGATAGTTTGTAGACCTCAGAGTCATCCATAGGGACCATGAGACTGGAGCAAATAAATACTGAGTAAGATGTTCCAAATCTGAATGCCTGAGTATATAACTTCTTCCTTTCCTCAGGCATGCTTTATTTGAGTGAAATCAGGGCAAAAATGAATAGCATGTACAGTATGAATTAGGTATCTAAGTCATAAAATATACAAGCTGAAGGCAAAGGGACAAGGGAAAATCTCACCTAGTTTTCCTTGATGCTGGAGGTAGGAGGTTTATGAATTGATTACATGTATATGAGCCTTAGATTTTTTATAGCACCAACTGGAAAATGTTCTCCTTTGGTCCTGATGCTGACTGCCTAAATTCCTGACAAATAGCATAGTTATTGTGGGGTATCACCTTCCTTTCCATTTCCCCCCCAAAAAAGCTCAGGGCCAGAGGTATTCAACCTAAGGATGGTGTGTATATGTAAAATTGTCAAAGGATATAAGATATTTGTCACTGTTTGGAGCAAAAACAATTCTTTTTTTTTCCATAAAAGTGATTGTATTGTCATTTACCCAAAAACCTTAGCCTGTATGATAACGGGAGCTTTCAGTGGGCAAACATTTACTGACGGCTTCTCGCTATGTGCTTAGCTGCGACATAAATAATCGCTAACATTTATGTAGCGCTCACTATGTGCTAAACACATTCCAATTATTGCCCCATTTGATCCTTACGACTCTAAGAAACAGGTGCTATTATTATCCCCCATTTTTGCAAACACTAGATTACTATGATCATTTACTCTTCTAGACGAATTTTGCAATTTTTTTCTAGCTCTGTAAAAGTTCTTTAGTAGTTTGATTAGCATGGCCCTGAATAAGTAAAATAATTTTGGTAGTGCTGTTATTTTTTCTCATACTGTTGGTTGGCACCCCCTTTTTCTCTTCTAGCCCCCGTGCACACACCTAGTTCCTACCCATGAACAACTGATATTTTCCCAATTGTTTTATCCCCATTTTTACAGAGGAGGAAACTGAGGCAGAGATTGACTTACCCAAAGTCACATAGCTAGGAACAAAACATTTTATTCACATTAACTCTGACCTTAATTTCGAAGCAGGGGTAAGAGGGAGAAGAAAGAGTGGAGAGAGCAGAGCATGGAGAAGAGAGAAAGAGAATTTATTAAGTACTTATGTACTAAGAACTGGGAATACTAATTCAAACACAGAGAAGGACAATTCCTGCCTTCAAGGAGTTCATACTATAATGGATAAAAAAATTAACACATAAAAAGCTTGAAAGGGAGTGGGTGAGTCACCAAGGAGATCCAGAGAAGTCAGAAGAGTGGAATAGAACTTGGAGTGGAGAGGAATGAGCATGGCTGGCCTGGGCACATCTTCAAAAGAGAGCTTACTGGAAGGATTTAGCAGTCAGAGGATAGGAGGCTGGATGTACAGCTTGAGGGTAAAAGATGGGGTTACACATGCATAGCCACTTTTCTGGACTGACAAATATTTCTTTTAATGGCAGCATGGATAGTCTCTTTTGCACTGTCATATTGACACAAACGTGATCGAATTTATGTCCCTCTGCTCCCCAACCCCCCCAAAAACCCAACCCATTATTTTCCCTTCTGTTCCATGTTCTGAATGTGAAAGCCAGGAATGTATGTGTGTATAATAGGGCTAGAAGAGAAACAGTCCAGTGATTACGTAGGTGGCATCAACCAACAGAATCTCACTTCAGGGATAAGAAGATAAACACTGTAATAACTGATATCTCAAATATATGTCTTTCAGCTTTATGTAACTGAAATTACATTTCAGGGTTTCAAAGCAACAATTACACCAGCCTGTTTGTGTTCTTAATATAGCATCTGTGCCAGTTAGTCTCTAACGGGGGAGGGGGTGTTTTCATTGCTTTGTTGGTGTCCTCAAGCATTCCACCTGGGGCCATAATGTGGGCAAACAAATAGAACTCTTCCATCTCTTTTCTGACAAAAGTATTGAGCTGCTGGGAAGTTATTTGGACAATTGATCCAGTGTATATCAGGAAAGCATATTCACAAGATGAATTAGGGCAAATTGGATGTAATACAGTGCTCATGTTTCCTAGAAGAAGAAAGCAATCATAGACCCATAGGGTAGAAAAGAAATCACCCAAATCTCCTCCCACCCCTTACCTCCATTATCCTGGGCAAGTGACAGATTACTCAGATTTTTAAAGTTCTCCAGTGGCTACTACCCTCAGTCGTACATTCTAGCCCTTCCCTTTTGTTATCAAAAGACTTGATGGATTTCCAGTTAATGGCATTTTGCTTGGGTCTTTTAATCCTTGTGGTATAGTGAAAGAAGCACTGCATTTAAAATCCAAGGACCTGGGTTCAGTTTCTGACCCCTGTTAATTACAAATGTGACTATACATGTGAACCACTTTTCAAACCTTAATGTAATATGTAAATGTGAGTTATTGTTTATTGTTAACATTATTATCATCTTTGTGACCTTGGGCAGATCACTTCCTCTTTGGCCTAGGAAGCTCTGTGGCAAGTGAATAGAGTGCCGGACCTAAAGTCAGGAAGACCTGAGTTCGGATTCTAACCCAGATACTTACTAACTGTTACTCTGGGCTTATCACTGAATCTCGCTGGGACTTAATTGTCTCATATGTAAAAGATAATATATTTTATCTCACAGCCTTGTTTATGAGCACCAAATGATATTTATAAAGTCCTTAGTAAACCTCAGCATGCTATATAAATGCTTACTGTTGCTAATACTTTTTCATAATAACAGCTAACATTTTTATAGCGCTTACTGGATGCCAAGCACTTTGTAGTTATGATTCCATTTGATCCTCACAACAACTCCAGGAAGTAGTTGCTATTATTATCTCCACTGTACAGATGAGGAAACTGAGGCAAGTGGAAGTTATTATTGTTCCTTTATAAAATGGTGGTGTCAGACTCAAAATTTAAGTTCCTTTCTGGCTTTTAACCAGGGGTACTTAATTTGGGGTGCGTAAACTTGGTTTAAAATTTTTTTCATAACTATATTTCAACATAATTGGTTTTCTTTATGTGTTATTTTATGTATTTAAAGATGCGTTTCTGAACACATAATTTTTTTCACCAGACTGCCAAAAGGGTCCATGGTACAAAGAAAGTTAAGAACCCTTCTTCTAGGGGAGGCTACAGAGGTTCAGTTTTTTGTTTGCTTGCTTGTTTTGTTTTGTTTTGTTTTGGTAAGGTCAGGATTAGATGGCCTTTGAGGTTTCTCGCAGCACTGAGATTCCAATATTTTGTGACTTTAAAGGAATGGGTGGTACTTGTAGCTCCCTACGACCATCACTAGAGGGCACTGTGGAACTATTTCATAGCCAGGGACAACTGGTTCAGGTTGGCTCCTCTGTCCAATGAGCAGATGGAGCTAAACCCCAGTGGGGCTGCCACACCACAGGTCAGGAATCCAAGTGGCACTGTGTCTTCTAGCAGGCGGTCTCACTAACATGAAAGTGTAAGCTCTAGGTTCCCTTTGCCAGTGGTAGCCTGCATTGTTGGGCTTGCAGGGGTCCACCCTACCTGATCACTCTAAAAGGGTACTGACAGAAAGACCTGTCCATCAGTCCTTTCTGAGCATGAATCCAAAGGCTGTGCAACTGAACGAGGGGTGGGCAGGCAAAGCCTCTCATGTCCACTCTCATTTCTAATAAAGGGCTTCTTGTCTTCGAAGGATGGACAATCTAATTGCTTGGCTTTGAAGAACAACAGATATCTCATCAATATTTGATCAAAAAATGGTTGTGGGGGGAATTTTTAAATATTAAAGATAAAGGCAAGGATTCAAATCCTCTTTTCATCTCAGTAGCTGGGAAGTCTTAAAAGTAGGGAAAATGGTGCTAATGAGCAGAAAAAAACTGTTTGTCTATCAAGTGACATCTGGTTGCAGGGTAATATATCAAACCCTTTCTGCTTTTGGGGACATTTTTTTTTCTTAAAAAGGGAAAATTTTCTAGGGGCTGATTTACCAGTCATTATCTCGAGAGCCAGGCAAATAAAGCCACTATACTGAAACCACTTTCCCCTCCTGGTGATAAGCTGTTCAGCTCCTGGATGACTGGTCTGGGAGGAACTCTGAGGAATCCTCATAAATTAAGTATCTGGCTTCCCAGCTAATGAGTCCAATAGCAATTTCCAGTGATCAAAAAAAAAGTCCCATTTGATAAAGCACAGTTCATTTTGTAAGGGAATATCCTTTTTAATGGAGAGAACTGCAGGGTCACCCTCTTCCTGAGATAATTATGTGCTGGGATTACAGGTAAGAAGCTATACTTATAGCCAAGCCATACCCCATGGGGCTTATGTGGTAGACACTGTTGTCTTCTAGGGACAATAAATCCTGTCATTTTATTTCTACTACCTCACAAGTATAGTTCCCTTCATTTTGCTAGTGACCAAGGAATCTAGAGTAGTTTGAAACGCTCCCTTCAGTGGTGCTGATTGTCACATAATGGAAGAGATGGAGACTGGAGTAGTGGACAGAAGTTTGACCTTGGAGTCAGGAAAACCTGTGTTCAAGCCCTGACTCTGCTACATATGGGCTAGGTAACCCTGGGCAAGTAACTTAACCTCTTGGTATCCCCAGGGAACTCCCTAAGATTATAAACTGCAAATTTGAATTTGTAGAGGGGATTTTCCTCACGGAGAGCTCCCTATATCACTACAATCACAAGTTCAGTGCAAAACAACAATAATAAGAAAAAGCACGGTCTCTGCAGTCAGAGAATGTGAATTTAAATCATACCTTTGACCATGGGCAAGTCACTTAATTTCCCTGGGCCTCAGTTTCCTCATCTGCAGAATAGAGGGTTTAGACTAGACAGTCTCTAAGGTGCCTTTCAAAGCCAAATTTATTATCCACAGAACCTCTGAAAGGTAGCCAGCTCTCAGCCATTCCTAACGATTTGCAGCAAAGGGAGCATAAACCAAAAGACTCTTACTGTAAAGATTTCCTGATGAAATTTAGGGTTGGAGACAATATTAAGAGATCTTCTGGGTGGCACAATGGGTAGAGTCCTGGACTTAGAATCAGGAAGATTTGAGTTCAAATCCAGCCTCAGACACTTACTAGCTGTGTGACCCTAGGCAAGTCACTTAACTTCTGCCTGCCTCAGTTTCCTCAATTATAAAATGGAGATAACCTCCCAGGGTTGTTGTGAAGATTAAATGAGAAAATACTTGTAAAGCTCTTAGCACAGTGCATGATACATAAGAGGTGCTTAATAAATGCTTACAGAAATAAGTCCAGCTTCCTAATTTTATAGATGAGGAAACTGAGACCCCCAGAAAGAAGCAACTTGCCCAAGGTCACATCAGTAAGTAGAACTGGCAAGATCTGAACCCAGGTCCTTTGACTCCAAATCCATCATTCTTTTCAGTATAGTTTCTGGCCTATCTTCACTCACAATCCTGTTAGGGTTGTTACTCCCACTTATTTATTTGATCTCATAATGTTCCCTGTCCACAAAGCAATAAGGGGATTAAATAGTATAAACGTGGTTTTTCAGTAGAAGAGACAAATCAATTTTCAATTCAATTCTGTATGCATTTATTATTTATCAAGTGACTACTACGTACTAGGCACCTTTCTAGTCACTTTGTATTCCCAAGGATACAAAGAAAAAAGAGGAAAAACAGTCCCTGTCCCCAAGGAGTTTACTAGAGGAAAACAACAGGGACATTGAAAATTTAACAGTTTATGGGGCCTCAATCACTTAACACTTACTAGCCGTGTGAACTTGGGCAAGTCACTTAACCCCAATTGCCCTGCATTCCCCCCCACCAAAAAGAAAAAAAAAGAAAGAAAAAAAGAAAGGAAAAGAAAAGAAAAGAAAAGAAAAGAAAAAAAGGAAATTTAAGTTTAGAGCAGGTTCCCGACCCCTGGTTTAGAGTATCAACAATCAATTAAGCCCTGATTTGTGGAGCTTGCTGATTTTTAAGGTGTAAATGCTCACACTAAAAATTTAACAATCAGCTCTTGGGAGCCCGTCTGAACAGGATTCAGTACACTCCTGACTACAAATAAGTAGATATACAATAATTACTAAAATGATAGGAAGCAATTTTGTGGAAGGGCCTGGTGTAGGAGTTATACTTATGCAATCAAGCATGCCAAAAGACCAGGATACGGAATTTTTGCCCTGGAGGAAGGGAGAGAGGCTTAGTGTTGGGGCAAGACACAGGAGACGCAAGGCTCAATTTTTAATATTCAAGTCCAACACCATGCCAACTTGGCAGCCAATACCATTTTCTCTTCAAGCATCAGCCTGGAGGAAATGCCTGATAAATACAGGCAGCGTTCTGTCCATGGAAATGATTACTTCTAACAGCATTATCTTTGGGAAATAACACTGAAGTTAATTCAAGGAACTTGGAAATTAATTTCCAAAAGGATGATTTCTTATGGTCAGAAAGCTTGAAATGATGACAAGGTAACCAGCTGGTGCTTGCTTGAGATGGGGAGAAGCTGGCATTGTGTATTGATGGGTTAAGATATCCACTGTCAGGGTCCCTCTTATCAGAGCTCCTCTACCTTGTCTCTCAATCTCACCATCTTGATCAGTTGACATGGCTGGTTGGTTGTCAAAGTCAAGGATATTGTCTAGTCATTGGTTGGTGACTCTTGGATCAACAATAGTTCCCCAAGCTCACATTTGTTGCATGCGTGCGTGTGTGTGTGTGTGTGTGTGTGTGTTTGTGTGTGTGTGTGTGTGTGTGTGTGTGTGTGTGTGAATCCTCCAGGGTTGTCTGCTGTGTGAATTTTCCATTGCTTCCTTATTTCTCAGACTATGTTTTTTTTGTTAATTTTGTGACTTCGGGCATTTGGCCACTGCTGTGCTCTCTGGCTGACTATTTGCCACAGTCTCAACTATTTTCCTCATGTTTGATTCTTATTCTCCTTGACCAGCTCTAAGCCACGGATGCTAATCTTTCTCCTGAGCTTTAATCCTCCACTGCCAACTGCCTATTGGATATTCCAGATAGAAGTTCCACGAACATTTCAAACTGAACATGTATAAATCTCAACTCATTATCTTCCACAATCAAACATATCCAGATTCTAAACTTGGATTAAGGGTACCATCATCCTTTCAGTTATGCAGGCTGGATATATCAGATTTTTCCTAGATACTTCACTCTCACCCATTTCATATATCCAATCATTTAACAAATCTCATAGTTTCTACATCCATAATATTTCATACATTACATTACAATTATGTAAATGTAAATTATATCTGTTCCCTTCTCACACAGTCACTGTCATAGTTCAAGTCCTCATCACCTTTTGCCTAGATCTTTATAATAGTTTCCTAATCGGTCTCCTTTCCTCAAGTATCTCCCCATTTCAATCCATCTTCCACATGACTTTCAAAGAGAGGGAAGGGGTGGGGGAGAGAGGCATTAAGGCAAAATGAAATTTCAAGGACGATACCATGATTGTAAATCTTGGTGAGAAGCATGGTAATGCATTTGAAAGAAACAGAAAATTATAATAAAAGGTGGGTTTGGATAGGGGGGAACATGAATTCTGCATTGGACATGTTGAGCTTGAAATATCTAAGGGACAGACTTATCCACACACATGCATGTAGTAAGTATTATAGGTGAGATTTGAACTCAGGTCTCCCCTGATTCAAAGTTCAACATTCTTTCCACCATCCCATGCTATCTTTCCTGTTGAGGTAGAGTTGGAGATTTCTCAGTTCTAATTTTTTTCCTTATCCCTTTATTTGGAGACATAAGACAGAGTGACACAATGTGCTCAGATCAGGGGTTTAGGTGTTATTGAATGCAGACTCATGGTCCTGTTTTTAAATTTTTAAAGATTTCATCTTACATGCAAGAGAAGTGAGGCATGAACATAACTGTTGTGTTATGGACTGTCTACAGGGCAGACACTGATAGTGATGAGTGTATCAGAGATAGCAGCTCTAACCCCTGAGACCTAGGCTTCCTTCAAAGCAAAGCTGGAGAAAATTTCCTGTTTCACACTATCTAACTCTGGGCCCTTTAAATAAATACTTTATTATAATGATCCAAGACAATTCCAAAGGACTCATAGTAAAAAGTGCTATCTACCTACAGAGAGAGAACTGATGAACTCTGAGTGCAGACTGAAGCATATATATATTTTTGACTTTCTTTTTCTTTTTGGCAACATGACTAATATGGAAACATGTTTTGCATGACTTCACGCATACAATGGGTATTGCTTGCTTTTGTGGGGGAGGAGCTGGGAGGAGAGAATTTGGATTGTAAAATTTTAAAAAATGAATGTCAAAGATAAATAAATGTAAAAAAATAAACATTCTTTTCATGTCACTTCTTGAGAACCACAATATTGTCAATATGGGCACAACTGTACCAACAGAGGTCACAACTCTTTTCTAGAGCCTTACTAGACTTGGAGAAAGACTTTAAGTAAATAATTCAAATTCATAGAGCAGTTGGTTATTACAAAGTCATTACATCCTAACTATGGTTCCCTTGGGCTGTTGCAATATACTTTTTTCTTCTTTAAAGTGTCTTACCATGAAGCAGAATGATGTGCAGGCTGCGCTCCCAAAAGGCTGAGTAGGGAAAGTAGACACCCTTTACAAGGCTTTCAAAGAGATTTTTCTAAAGCACAAGACTGACTATGTCATTCTCCTGTTCAGTAAACTCCAGTGGTTCCCTACAGCCTCTAGGAACAAACACAAACCTTCTCTATTTGGCATTTAAAGTTGTTTACAACCTGGTCCTAATCTACCTTTCCAGGCTTATTACACATTACTTCCTTTCATATTCACTGCCAAGTGCTATATGAATGTGCCTCAAGTTCATGGCCAAGACTAGTCAAAAAATGGTCCAGTCAAATTAGCCTTCTTTCTGTTCCTCCCATATGACATTGCATTTCCTATCTCCAGACTTTTGCACTGGCTGTCCCCCAACCTTGCATGCATGTTCATTTCTGATTTATAGAATGCCCAGTTTCCTTCAGTACTATTCAGTGCAAGTGCCTCTTTCTATTTGGAACCTTTACTGATTTCTACCAACAGCTTGCTAATGACTTTGTATCTATGTTGTATCTATCTATATCCATTGTGTCACCCCCCCCAGTAGAATATAAACTCCTTGAGGGCAGGGCCTGCATTTA
The DNA here is from genome assembly GCA_028646515.1 of Pseudochirops corinnae. Taxonomy (NCBI): domain Eukaryota; kingdom Metazoa; phylum Chordata; class Mammalia; order Diprotodontia; family Pseudocheiridae; genus Pseudochirops; species Pseudochirops corinnae. Next base: position 227,336,545 of record CM053586.1, read on the forward strand.
GCGCAGTGCCTTATACACATAGATACTTAATAAATGTCTGTCAATGGCTTCACCCAGCACCCACTCATAGATCTTTGCAGGGTTTGCTAGCTCTATGAAATTTAGTTTCAACTTATTTTTATTGTGTATCTGCTATAAGGAAGGGCAGGGAGCAGTGAGGTTGGGGAAAGATTGGCAGGAAAGTGAGCATGTCTGCAAGTGTATAGCTTTGGGGTGCTTAGTTACAAAGATATGGTTTATTTTTTCTTTTAAAGAATCTGTTCTTAAAAACTGACTCAAAAAATTCTGGCATTGCTTCTCTATAATTGGATTTGCTTGTACAGTGTACAAAGAGCTTTAGATGTTTAGAATTTAATTTTTAAAAAAACAACCATCTATTGTTATCTTCTTTTGAGGGCAGGAAATTTCAAATAAACTTCACGTTTTATCATTGACCATGCCAGGCATTCCTGCAGCCCTCATGATTGCCAATAAACAAGACATTCAATCATCTTTAAAATGTCAAATCTTTTGATAAATTGAATTTCTCCTAATATTGCTTTATTGATCTTAGCACTTGGCTTTTTAATAAGTGAAGCACCTTTCTGCAAGGAGGTCTCTGCCTGATTACTTGTATAGATATGTTTATGAGGTGACCCTGCTCGCTGACAAGTATCCTGGGGCCAGACCAAAGTAGAACTCAGTATAATGAAAAGAAAATAAGTGATTCCCCATTAATTTGTAACCAAGTCATCCTAGAGAGTTTGAAATAAATATACATACACATAAAAAAAAACTCCTGCAAAATTTTTAGGAGTGAGAGAAAGGAAACAACAAACTTATACTGGGGATTATATCTGATAATATGTGTAGGGGCATAGTAGGGGGAAAAAACTGAACAGGGAGCCATGGGATCTGGGCTTTGCCTTTAACTGGTTGGTGACCTTCGGCAAGTCACTTTCCCTTTTTTAGGGTTCAATTTCCTTCTCTGTAAACTAAGGAGATTGAATTAGATAACCTAAAGTCCTTCCAGCTTTGACAATCTATGAATTTGTCATCTGGGGTGTCAGATTTGGCTGAAGACAAAGCCTATTTCATTTCTGAACTCATTTCTAGGGCTTAACTAATTCATAAAAAGAAAAAAAAAAAGACCAGTAGTCAAATATAATAAGTCTCAAATTGTGGGAGGGCAAGGAGGATGTTTCCTTCCCTTCCCTCTCCATGCCAGCTTTCCAAAGGCTGCTATGTTGTAGAACCAGAAAAACGTGGCCAGAGCTGTGACCTATGAGTGGGCATCAGGTCAATCAGGCAATCAATGAGCATACATTTATTAAATGCCTAGACATAGTCTTTGGGTTGCTATGGTTTGTTTTTGATGGTGATGCTTTTTATGGTTGGGGGATTCGAGGGGAGAAACTGTCACCCATTTTATAATGACAACATGTATTGGAATTCCATCTGTTCTTGCCATTTGTTAATGCAATTCAATGAGAAAATAGTATTTGATTAGTATTTAGACTATCCTTCATCTTCTTCCATGGATGAATGGCTTCCTTTGAGATAAGATGGCTTGCTTTGGGGGTGGTGCAGCTGGAAGCTGGGCATTCAACCAAAGTTTCTACCATGTGCCAGACCCTGTGCTAGGTTATGTGGCTACAAATATTAAAAAGAAAAAAAAAAGAAAAGAAACAAATCCTTATTCTCAAGGATATTACATTGCATCGGGGAAGACAATTTGTACAGTTAATATCATGCTAGGAAAGTGGTGCTAAACCTGGAGTCACAAAACAGGAGGTATATCTTGTTTTGCCATTTATTGCCTGTGTGACCTTGGCTGAGTTACTTAACCTCTCTGAGCCTCAGTCTCCTCATCTGTAAAAATAAGAGAGCTATACTAGATAGCCTCTAATATTCCTTTCAGCTTTAGAACTATGATTCTAAGAAAATATAATATATAAAAATTAAACATGAGTTTTTGTTTTGTTTGGTTTTTAGTTTTGTTAGAAGAAGGACTTTAGAGGGTAGGGAAGGGATCAGGAATGGCCTCATACAGGGAACACATTTGAGTTTAGCTTTGAAGTGATACTAAAATGAACTGGTAGGGAGAGATGGTATTTCAGACATACGGGCGAGGATGTGAGAAGGTATGGAGGCAGGAAACGGGCATTGCTACATATGTGGGCTCAAATGAATGTGTTCAGGCCCATATAATATGTGTAACAGCTGATATTTATGTAAACTACATATGTAGACTACATTTTTGTAATCCACATAGCATGAGCTAGGTAATTATAGATGTTATTGTTATTTTATAGATGAAGGAACTGATGCTGAGAAGTCATTTCTTCTTGTTTAGTCATTTTTCAGTTGTGTCTGACTCTTTGTGAGTCCATTTGGTGTTTTCTTGGCAAAGATACAAAGTGAAAATTTATCATTCCTTCTCCAACTCATTTTACAGAGGAGGAAACTGAGGCAAAGAGGGTTAAGTGACTTGCCCAGGGTCACATAGCTAGTGAGTGCCTGAAGCCAGATTTATACTCAGGAAGATAAGTCTTCCTGAAGGAGCTCTGTGTATTATGGTGCCACTGCATCATAAGATCATTGATTTTGACACAAAAGGAATATTAGAAGTCATTTAATGCAACCCACTCATTTGACAATGAGGAAACTGAGGCTAGGAGATGTTAAGTGATTTGCTCATGGTAGTAAGTGGAAAGGTTACAGTTTAAACCCTGATACTCTAGCTGTACATTTCAGAACTCTTCACTCTACCATTGTAATTCATGTGACCAAGGGCACACAGCTAGGCAGTGGTGCAACTGGGTTGTGAGAATCCAGGTTTTCAGAGTGCTTCTGAATGTTCTTCCCCCCTGCCTTACTATAGAGTGTGCATTAAGCATCTGGTTTCAGTCATCCTTCCAGTTTCAGTTGTACCACAGAACAAGAACATTCCCAGATCTAATGCTTTCCATGGATTGAGAATCAATTGGCCTCTACTCTTGAGTACCTGCCAAGAGTTTTAGTCCCATCTAAGCTACCACCTTGTAATGGTAAGGGAATTTGAAGATCTTCCCTGCCCCTTAATGGGCCTCACTTGGAAGCCCAACAAGTAAAGCTTGCTTAGGGGATGCTTGTTTTTCAGGGAGGCCCACACCTTTTGTTACTTTGTAATTAGGCAGTGGGTCATGAAGATTGTGATGTCCTCTGACCCTGAGGAAGTATATATATAACTTATGGGAAGAGTTGTGTGATTTGGCCAGATGAGACTCTGGGCAGCCATTAAGTCCCCCAGCTTTGAAAACCCAGATGTTGGTCCTTCTCTCTCTGGTGACTATATGTGTATGTAATGGTCAGGCAGCTAGAAGCTCTGTCTGTTGCTACTGTTGAATTGTGTTATTTTCTCTGTCTGTATCTTTTGTCTGTAATTTCTGATTGTATTTTCTATGAAGTTAAGGGTGCTAACTTTTTGCCCTGAACTAAGTAAATGATATATATGTTTGATAAAAGTAAGATTGTTAACCCTTTTTGACTTGCTTTCCTTTAGAAAAGCAGATCAAAGAACCTGTGCTAGCAGCCATCCTAGGTATGCTAGGGTGCTTGCTGTTATATACCTCACTATATAACCTTGGACATATTTCTTGATCTGGCCCTCAGTTTCCTCCCCTATGATAAATAGGGGTTGGTCTAACTGGTTTCTAAGGGCCTTCCCAATTCTAAAGTTCCAGGATTCTATGACTCAGAATACTCAGCTCTGTGTTAGATGATGTCTGGTACAAGAGAAGCAGAAGGCAGAGGTCCTGGTCACAAAGGGCTGAGAAGGAACACTAGATGTACATACACAAAATATTTAACTTCCATTACAAGATAGCATATAATCAAGTGCTCAAAGATATGGTACAGATTGCAAAGGAGAAAACAAAATAGATATGATGTTTTATTTGGTCCCTGTAGTAATTGATGATCCTGTGTAAGCTTGGAACGAGATCTCCAGTAGAGTGTCGCAGGGCTATTTAACTTTTGGTAACCAATGATTCAGATAAAAGCATAGATGAATTGCTAATGAAATTCACAAATGGCACACATCTGAGACATATACCCAATATTGGATGCCATAGGATCCAAAAAAGATTTGGGAGACACCCTAAATGTGAGTTATTAAAATTTTCACTGTGCTAGAGTAATAACTACTCTTCCAATAGAATGTAAGCTTCTTAAGAGCAGAGAATGCTTCATTTTTGTCTTTTTGTCCTTATTGTCTCCTGCAGTACCAGGAGCATCATCATAACCACCATCAAAATCATCACTTTTACATAGTGCTTTAACATTTACAAAGTACTTTACAAATATCATCTGATCCTACCACCTGAGATGTTGTGCTTTTATTACTCTAATTTAACAGATGAGAAAACTGATGAGGATAGAGGTTAAATGACTTGCCCAGGGTTACACATTATCTGAGGAAGGATTTGAATTCACTCTTCCTGACTCTAACTCTAGCTCTCTATCCCCTATGCCACCTAGCTGTATAACAATTGCTTAATACATGCTTGTTGAATCAATGAAATAAACCAGGGGCGGGGAACTTTTGACCTCAAGACTGCGTGTGACCTTGTAGGTCCTCAAGTGCAACCCTTTGACTGAATCCAGACTTCTGTGGCCTCAAGGCCTCAGGTCCCCACCCCTGATCTAAACCTACCTAACTTCCTAAAGGAACTCCTCTTTGTAATTCCCTATTTAGGAGGAGGGTATCATCATTCCAGTCACCTGGCTTTGCATCCTCAAAGTCATCATGACTTTTCCTTTCTCTTTGTTTTGTCATAACTCATATATTGCCAAGACCTACCAAGTCTACCTCCATGACATAGAGACAGAAAAAGTCCATTACAGTTGGAGCCAAAAAGACCTGGGTTGGATTTTTGCCTCAGACACTTGGTAGCTATGTGACTCTGGAGAAGTCATTTAATATTTTATTTTTGCATTATAGTTTCTTCATCAGTAAAATGAGATGATTGAACATGGTGCCTTCTAAGGTTTCTTAGCTCCAAATCCTTGAGCCTATGACCATATCTTGGATTCATTTTCTTCTTTACATTTACATCCATCCAACTATTAACTTGGTTTAGGACTCTCACCTGGACTATTGTAACATCTCCTTACTGGTCTTCTTGCCATATGTCTCTCCCCACTCTCATGTATCCTCCATTCAGGTGCCAGGGTGATATTCTAAAATCATAAGTCTGACCACATCACTCCCCTGCTTGAGAAATTCCTGTGGCTCCCTTCTGACTTGAAGATAAATGGACATGCCTCTGTTTGGCGTATGAAACCATTCATAAATAGAAGGCTACATATAGTGGTTGAGTTCTTTCCTCATCTTTTCCTGCTCCCTCCCTCAATGAAGGGTTTGCTTCCAGAAACTTTTCCCAGGCATGGTTTATGATACCTACCTAGGTCCAAAGCTTCCTAGTCATGGCTCTGCAATGGACCAAATCCATCAAAGATCACAGTTGGCTATAGTTTTCACTTTGAACCATTCTCACCCAACATTATAGGTACAATTTAACACTGGTGGTCATCAATTAAGAAATATATGTTGAAGACCCGTTATGATGCCAGGCAGTTAAGGATATTCAGAAGTAGAAGACATGATTCTTGCCCACAAATAATTCATAATCCAGGTAAAGCACCTATGGACATTCTGAACTTGGGATCTTAAGGTTTACATCTGGGTGATATCTTAGAGGTGATCTAGTCCAGGCGTTCTTAGCCTTTTTTTGTGTCCTGGGCCATTTAAACAATCTGGAAAAGCCTATGGATCCCTTCTAAGAATGTTTTTAAATGCATAAAATACATAGGATTAATAACAAACAAATGATATTTAAATATGGTTATCAAAATATCAAAGTTCACAGACTCCAGGCTAATGACCTCTGATTTAGTCCGCTCTCATTCTACTAAGAAAACATATCCAAGATGGAAATGTCTTCCCAAAGTTATAGAGACCGTAAGTGGAAAAGAGAGGGTCCTCTTGATTATACCAGTTACAGTCTTAGTGTAGTCCCCTTCCTTGTTTTAATCAATACTTTCCTCTTCATTTGTAATCCCCAAATCTCTCTTCCTCACTCTACCTCTCTCCTCCACCCCCCTCTCTTTGTTCTCTTTGTCTTCCTGTCTTCTCAACTTAGATGTCCAATAGTTTCTGGCATTGCAGATGAAATCAAAGTCATCTCAGGGATGTCTACAGAGAGACCAGCCCTTCCCTCTGTCTCCTTCAGGGCTCTGAGGAAGATGTGTCAGTTGTCAGCCACAGGACGCTTGTCATTCTTTTCAGAAGAAACACCTGGATCCCAGCACATTTCAAAGCACATTTTCTTCTCTATCCTGAAGAAGAGAGGGTGCTTTCCCTTGTCTTCTGTCTTTGATATTTGCTAGTTTCTCCTTAATTTGGTCCCAAACTAATGAAATTAATCTGTTCTCATTGTCAAGAAGGACCCGCCAAGTCATGAATAATCTCATGTTGTTCTGACAGGGAGATGCAGAATATAAAAGAGGCCATTGTTACAAGTTTTAGTTACTTTTTCAAAAGAGTTCACCCAATGAAGCTGTCAGGCTGTCAGAATTCAAGAACTAGACAAGATCTCTAGCCCGTCTTTATGAATTTTCAAATGGCTTTAGCACATTTTTTACTGGACTTTTCCCCCCATTCCTATTTTGAAAGTCAGTCTGCTAGCTAAAGTACATTCACCAACTACACTGTCACTAAAAGCTCAGCATCTCAGGGTTGGAAGAGTTTGTAAAGGTCATTTGCCCCAACTCTACTGGAAGGGATCCTTCCCATTTCTATGTCTGTTATTCTATACCACATAAGGAGGCATATAAAGGAGGACTTACAGCATCCAAAGTCACGTTCATGGCTCACTAGTATTACTTTGGTGTTCTTCCTTTCTTAGTATATGCAAATGAAAAATGTGTTTAAAAGAAAAAAAAGGAATGACAGGGTACTATAGGAGCAGGGTCAAACAAATTCCCTAACTTTGACTGCTACTTGGTGGCATTTTTTTTTTTTTTTGTGCATGATTTTATTTGATCTTTGTAATAACCTTTTGCTGATTTTGCTCTGTATCACCTCTAGGATCTGCTTCTTTTTTCCACTCACACAGTCACCACTTTAGTTCAGGGTCTCAACAACACAACATTTTTTAATCAATGGCCTCTGTTTCTATGCATGGATACTCTACCATACTTTGAAAGCATCCTCTCCTTAGCACTTGTCTCTTGAATCAGTCCTGGCTTCCTTCATCTTAAGTGTCATCTCCAACATGATACCCCTTTTTTAATTCCCAAAGTTATCAGTATTCTCCTCTCCCTCTTGGAATTACTTGGCATTACTATGTATATACTTTGCATAAGTTATTATTATACTCCATTTTACAAATGAGAAAATCAGGTTTTTTTTTTTTGTTTTGCTTTTTTTTGGAGGGGGAAGGGCAGGTCAATTGAGGTTAAGTGACTTGCCCAAGGTCACACAGCTAGTACGTGTTAAGTGTCTGAGGCTCGATTTGAACTCAGGTCCTCCTGACTCCAGGGCAGGTATTCTATTCGCTGTACCACCTAGCTGTCCCCAAAACTGAGATTTTTAACCCCAGCCTGTCAAGGATATTACTTTCTATCATGTGAAATAACATGAAGACAGATTTGAGATGAAATTTTATATATATATAAAATTTTAAAACACACAAAGCAATAGGGAAGTGGGGCATTGTGAATGGAGCAAGGCAATAATCTAGTAAGTATCTGAGGCTAGATTTGAACTCAGGTCCTCCTTATTCCAAGTCCAGAACTCTCCACTAAGTCACCAAGTATCTGCTAGTCCTCTATCAAGTAATGGGTGTCAACAAGAATTGGAAGAGAAAGGGAATTGAGGTTACTTGAAACTAGTGGGGCCAGGGCAAAACTCTGCTAGACGACTTTGAGGTAAGGACTGGGCCTTGGGAGATGCTGCCTCTGTTGGCCCTGTTCCAAAGGGAGAGGAATGAACTAGACAGACAAAAGGTCATCCTTTTCCTAGGATGGCCACTCTTTTCAGGACTGGACTACTGGGCTGAGAACAGGGATTCCTTTGGCTTCTGCCTTGTCTGCCCTTCTATAGTTCCTTTTCTGAAAAAGGTTTTCTGGACCCAGAAGTCATGAGGATACAAATGGTAGTTGTTTTTTTTTTTTTCCTCAGAGCAAATCATTAAGAATTCTGAGACCATAAGATGCATTAATATTGATTAAGAAACAGGTGTTCTCAGATTCAATTAGCAAAATTGCAATTATTCACAGAGGGGCAAGCTGGAAAATTGGGGAAAAATAGGCAGGTGTGTGCAAATGAGCCCTACCTGAAGCCAGAACGGTAGGACTTAATAAATGCCTTCCCTCCAGCAAACTTCCCATCGTTCTCATTCTCTTGGTGACTGATTAACTCACTCTTTCAAAAGATAGTTACAACGGACTTCTTTAGCTCTTAGGGGATGTTTAAGTCCTAGAGAAAGTTTCCTGAGCCAACTGCTGAAGCTCTCACACAATCAGTCTTTGCTGTGGTTTGGCAAAGGATGTGTGCAAGGGTGGAGAAGAGGGAGTTGTGTGACTGTGTTCTAAAAAGTGGGGACGTAGCTGGGGGCTGTGAAAAGACGAGCCAAGGGAATGGCTGCTGTGTTTTTGCCACTGCTTTATAGGTTTGCCTTCCTAAGTTTAGTGTTTTAAAACTGTGTCTTTTCTTCAGGATATTTTGCTTACAAATAGAATACGCTGCCACCAGATGGATGGGAGTCCCTTGGTATTGGTCTTCACGGTCCAAACAGCCAGTTGTCTCACAGGCATAATTTAAAAGTGAGAGCAGCACATTTTCTTGCTTCTAATAATAGCTGGCTTTAAGGTGTGCAAAGCATTTTACCTACATTATTATCTCATTTGTTTCTTACAATGACCCTGTGAGGTAGAGGTTATTATTCTCCCCATTTTATAGATGAATAATCTGAGACTGAGAGAGATTAAATGACCTGCCCAGGGTCACACACCAAGTAAGTTCCTGAGGAAGGATTTGAACCCCATTCTAGACATTTATATTTCTATGATGTGTTAAGGTTCATGAAGCAATTGCTTCACAATAGCCCTGATAGGTAGGTAGCATATTATCCCCATTTTGCAGATGAGGAAACAGGGGTACATAGATATAATATGATTTGCCCAAGATCACATTGCGACAGAATTGACGCCTTCTCATTTAATTTTCAGAGTTTTTCTACCATACCAAACCCATAATTAATCAATGGTTTTTCCACAAATAATAAATTATACAGATTTAGGGGCAGTTAGGTGGCACAGTGAATAGAGCATCAGCCCTGGAGTCAGGAGGACCTGAGTTCAAATCCAGTCTCAGACACTTGACACACTTACTAGCTGTGTGACCTTGGGCAAGTCACTTAACTCCAATTGCCTTGCCTTCCCCACTCCAAAAAAATAAATTATACAGATTTAGAAACAAAATTATCCACATCATCTGGGCCCCCATCCTCAGGACTCCTTGTTTGACATACAAGTCAAGAGGGAACCATTGCCAGTCATCCTGACCTATATAGTACCACTGGATTGTGATGACTTTGGAGGAGAGAGTGAGGCTGCTGACCTTGCAAAGCTCTGCCTCACTTAAATCCAATTCACTTTTGCAAGTCAAGACATCACTCTCCTGATATCATTGGTCCTCTTCAAGAATGAAGGACAAACAGTGATAAACAAGTCAAGACAGCAGTGATGAAGAGGTCAGGGGCTTGAGTCTTTATCCTCCATGATATTTGGAGGTCTCCTTCACCTACACAGGGTTCTTTCCAAAGTATACTAGCAGTGTGGAAGCCTAGTTAGAGGTGACTTGAGCGTTCTTTAAATCCAAGGGAGCTGGCCAATTCACAGGGAGACATCTATTTTAAAGCAACAGGAGCTCCTTGGTGGCTGTCAGAGAAATTGCACCAATGGGCTTTTTGGGGGATGTTATCACCATTGCCTCTGGGAACATTGCTCTGATAACTCTTTGAATCTAGGCCAGGATGTTGCTCTGTGGACTTCCCAGACACCGTCCTAGCCCATTGGACTAAAGATTATTCCTCTTTATCTTTCTGTTACTAGGTTTCGTGGTGACTGACTTAACTTACCTTAACACGCTAACTGGCTTTCTTTTATTACTTAACCCAGTGTGACCCAGCTTAGTACAATTTAAATTGGATAATTTCTCATTGGCTGATCCAGATGTAACAAAAAAGAATACAGAAAAATGTCACTCCTGGGTTATCCCCCCTGCTTAAGAACCCCTGCTGGCATCCAGTTACCCCTAAATTCCTCTGTCAATTATAGTCCTTCCTTCTCCGACTTTGACCAGTTTTTCTAAACTTATTGTATTGCTTCTCCACACACTTTTCATTTCAATCAAGCTGGTTCACTAATTGGTCCCTGTACATGATATTTCATTTTCCATCTTCATGGCTTTGAACAGGCTTTTTCCTATGGCTGGATTTCACTCCTTCCTCATTCTCATCTATCAGATTTCCCAGCATCCTTCAAGGCTCAGCTCAAATGGTTCCTCTTATATGAAGCCTGTCCTGACTGCTGAGATAATAATAACACCTACCTCACAGGGTCATTGTAGGAATAAAATGAGATAATATAGGTAAAACATTTTGCATACCTTAAAGCTAGCTATTATTAGAAGCAAGAAAACATGCTGCTCTCACTTTTAAATTATGCCTGTGACACACCTGGCTGTTTGGACCAAGAAGGCCAATACCAAGTTGGGCATACATACACACACAGATATGTGTAAATATATGATTGCATTTTGCATTTCACATATTTTCATGTTATTTCACATGATAGAATGTAAAGTTCTTCACAGGTTGGCATTATTTCAATATTTTTTTTCGTACCTATGGAACCTAGCATGCTATCTGATACAAAGCCAATGCATAATAAATGTTTGCTGAATGAATGAACGAAAAATGCTTAATTTACACGAATACTTTTCCATTTCCTACATCTTAAACTCTTCTCCCAATTCTATATCCCCATTTTATGGATGAATGATTCTTATGTCCATTTCCTATATTGCTAATTTAGTGTGTTCCTGCCAATAACACTCTCCTTCCCACAGTGTATTCCTATTTTTCATTTAGTAATCCCAGACAAATATTATCCATTGTTTGCTGAGAAAGTATCCTTTTTTTTAAAAATTTTATTATAGTTTGCATCATTCATTTCCACAAGATTTTGAGTTACATATTTTCTCCCCCTCTTTCCCCCA
>CM053586.1:227348352-227420826 GCA_028646515.1 Pseudochirops corinnae
TCCATTGTAACAGTTATCCCTTGCCTCTTCTATATGAGATGATTAACCCCATTCTGTCTCTCCCTGTCTCCTTTCATTCTATTCCTCTCCCACCTCAGAATTTCACCCTTTAAAGTATCATCCCTTCCTATTCAATTGATCCTGTGAAATCCAGGCCTTTTAGAGAAATCTCAATTAATCTTTTCCAGGGACAACTACCCTGGATATTTTTACCATTGCAGTAGTTTATCCATCCATACCTCTATCCATCCATCCATTCAACAAACTTTTATTAAATGCCTACTATGTATCAGGCACTGGTGTGCTAGTGCCTGGTAGACAGTAGGCATTTAATAAAAGCTTGTTAATAAAAGTTTGTGCTAGTCACTTGGGATCCCAAGAAAGAAATCATCTCCTTCCTTATGGAGATGATATCTATTTGTTGGTAGGGAGGGGGAAAGATATATAGAGAACTGCAAATACAACACAAGTACAAAATAAATACAAAGGACTTCTGGGAATGGGGGAGATAAAGCAAGATATCATGTACCAGAAAACACTTGAGCTGAGTCTTGCAGGAAATTAGGGCAGTTCAGTACCATTCTCCTTCCTGCCTCTCCAACAGAGTGAATGAAAACCTTCTTGAGCATCCATAATCCTTACTCCCAGAAAATATCCTAAAGCAAATTGGGCATTTTGTCTCCAAAGGAAGGATCCTAAATGATTCCATATCTCTAGATAATCTCTACATGAAACTACAAATTCCAAAGGGAGTTTGGCTAGTATGAAACAGAGGATTCCTGGAACTTGGGCAAGTGAAGGATAGCATCTGTATGGGCATTCTTGTCCCAATTGTATATTTCAGGTGCAAACTCTTAAGGAAGGCAAGTAGTATGATATATTAGAGAGAATATTGGATTTGGAGCCAGGGGATAATTTTTTAAAATCTTCACTCTACTATTTACTCTCTTTGTGACCTTGGGAAATTCATTTAAGGTCCATGTTTCCTATTTTGTAAAATGAGAGGATTTTTTTTAAAGAGGAGCTACTAAAAAGTAAGATACTTTCCAGCTGTAAAGCATATGGCTGTAGCCATGCTCTGTTTTTTTCTTAAACAAATGCTCCATTTGAGTTACTGTGGTTTTTAACAGCCCTGTGTACAGTAACACTCTCTCCTCCTACCCTCCTCACCTCAGATCACCAGATATGCTTCCTGCCTAGCCACTAGAGTCACCATTCAGGGGACAATCCCCTGTTAAGAAGGGGCCGATCATTCCTACCACCAGAGATATGCTGCTACAGGCTAGAGTTGAATGTTACATTGTTAATGTGGGAATTTATATTATTACAAATCAGGGTTTGATTTATTACTGATTTTCTAGATTTATGAAAGTGATGCATACATTGTTAATAATTTGGATTAAACTTAAAAGTATGTTCCACATATATCCCCTTCCAAGAGATGTTTGTTAAACATTTACCATCACATCTCTGCTACCATCACCACCAAGTGCTAACTGTTAGAGATTCGTAGGGAAGGTAAAGAGCCCTTGGAATATTCTCTACCTACTCCTTTTCTACCAGTTACCCCTCCCCTCAGATGTTATGTAGGGGAGCATTTCCTTTGTGGAGATGAAATCTGGAAGCCATTTATTGCTATTAAGACCCAGAAAAGAGAGGCTCTCACACAAAAGTCCTTACCACTATCAAATGGTTTCATATCAGAAGTTGGAAGTGAAGTGGGTTTCCATCAGGTGGCCATGGCTGAACAAATTGTGGCACATGAATGCAATGGAATGTTATTGCATCATAAGAAATAATGGTTATGAAAAATTCAGAGGAACTGAAGACTTATTGTAATGGTAATTAATTTAGCAGGTACTTAGCCCTTAGTAACTAAGGGCTAAGTACTTCTGTGAAAGAAACAGAAGGTGTGAACTCTGTCTCCTGTTGCTGACATAACAGGAAGGGGTTGGCTGAGACAGGAAACCAGTGTGTGTGTGTGTGTGTGTGTGTGTGTGTGTGTATTTAAGAAGAGCCCAGAGAAGAGACAGCCAAAATCAAGAATTTTCCTCCTAGTGGCTCCTGGTGGAGGGAGCAGAATTTTCACAGCATCTAGAAGCTGGGCTGCTGGATTGAGAACTGAGTTGGAGTTTTCTATGAGACCAGAATCTGGTGAAGGCCAAAGTGGCTGCTGCTGCCTGGAAGGCTGAGATTTCTTATGGGTCCTAGGGCTAGCTGAACTGCTGGAAGACTGAAGAAGCATGACCGGGATAAGGCTTTGTTTGTTTGTGGCTTGGTTGATCCTTGAATTCTTGGCAACAGAAGTTGTGAAGATTTTGAGATGTGCTGGACTTTGTGAACTTCAGTGTATAACAAGAACTTCCCGGAGGACTGGACGAGAACCTGGGAGGTGTCTGCCTCTGAATCCAGGTGACTGGTGGATTCAGGTAGGAATGGGATCCAGGGAATCTGAGAGACAACCCCAAGTCAAGATGAAGAAAAGGCCTCTCCTTGGATATTGAAGGTGTGATGAAATTGAAGTCTACTAGACACCAAGGGGTGGAGGGTTCATGTAATTTTCTAATGATTGTATTTAGTGATTAATGATACTTAGTAACTGTGAATCTGGATAAGTGACTGATTAAATTAACTTATGATTGCCCCATGAGTGGAAGACTGACTTGTGTTGTGAAATGATAGAATGATTAAGTAAGGAGCATTTCCCCCTTAGGGAAACCAGATGATTATTCTTTTGTTCTTTGTTCCAAATGGTGTAGCCACTTTGGTGAAAACTATGTGGCCGTTCTAATGTTAAGTTGTTGTGGACACTATATTGTGATTTTCTGTGATAAGATGTGATGTTGTGAATATCATACTGTACCTTGATTTTCTGAGGAAGTTTGCCTTGATTTGTTATGGAATAAATATCCTCCAAACTTTTCTGTTTCCATCAAGGGTAACATCATCTTTCTAGTCACCCAAGTTCAGAACTGTGACTCTTTATTTTTACTCATTACTTTTGACTCTTCATTTTCATTCAAGTGGTGTAAGAGGAGATTGTAAACTGATTGGGATTCTGGGACTGTAGTTCATAGGGACAGGTTTCCCTTTCAGTCCTGACAGAGATTTTGGCTATTATAATTTTTGAGTCATGAAGTGAGCTTATATCACATCTGGGAGTTTTGAAAAAAGGACATCAGGTTTTCAAAAGGGAAGACTGAAGGAAGGACCTGAGGCCTGAATAGCAGTAGCATGTGACTCAAACCCACCTCTTGGCTCAAAGATTGTGATTATACAATTTTGTTTCAGTGCTATTACATTGGGAAGGAGAAAGCCATATGCAGGGAAAAGTGAGCAAACTGACTAGGCTAGAGTAGAGGGTTAATCGTGAGGAGCAGTAGGAATAATTCCTTTCATCCATCTTCCTCCTAGCCGATTAACTTTCACCCCCGATACTTAAAAAGCTAGTGTCATAAAAAGAAATCCTGAATGGATAAGAGTGTTTCAGAACTCATCAGCTCCAAATCTCTTAACAATCCAGAGGAAATGGAGAAATGGAAGAGGTTGAAGAGGAAATCTGGGAAGTTAGGAGAAGCCTCTTTCTCTGTCTCACTGTTCTCTGTTGTTCAGTCTTTTCGGTCATGTCCAATTCTTTGTGATCCAATTTGGGGTTTTCTTGGCAAAGATACTGGAGTGTTTTGCCATTTCCTTCTCATGCTCATTTTACAGAAGAGGAAACAGAGGCAAAGAGTGACTTGTACAGGGTCATACAGCAAATTATGTATCTAAGGCTATGTTTGAACTCAGGAAGATGCATCCTCCTGACTCCAGGGCCCCACCTAGCTGCCCTATTTTTTGCTGCCTGGTTAATGAGGCCTCCTTATCTCCAAGATGGACACATGTAAGATGTGGATGGATGACTGTATGACAACTCCATCCACACATGTTGTTGTTTTAAGTTTTCATTTTAATGGTCCTAGTATTTCATTGCGTAGGGAGCTTTTATCTGCCCTTAATCCTTGGATGGAGCAATCAGTCCTAGTGTCTTTTGGACCTCTTAAGTTCCAACCTATCCCACAGATTTGCCTAAATTCCTAGCTGGGACTTTTATTCAATATTGCCTTTCCTGAAATTACCACCATAAATCAAGACATCTTTAGCTGTTAATATTCACAATCATGCAAGGGCAATGGATAGACCAAATAAAATATGGAGCACGTAGGAGTCAGGATCACTTGGGTTCAATTCCCAGCTCTGTGACTTAGATCCTAGATGTCCTTGGATTAATCACTTAGGAAATCTAATCAGTATTTATTAAAAAGCTTTTACATACAAGGCACAAGGGGAAAAAACCAACCGAATAGACCCACTTTCAATGTTTATATCCTATTTAACCTCTTGGGGCCTCACTTTCTTCATCTTTAAAATGACTACATGACCTTCAAGGTTTCTTCCAGCTCTAAACATGCACTGTAATCTCTATTAATTAAACAAGGATGAGAAAACCAAGTTGTAGCTTTAGCTCTCCTACCTACTTCTTCTAAATTTTCTGCATGACACTTGGCCCTAGACAGTTTCTTGCCCTCCTAACCATCTATTCTTTATGTGTGATTGTTGTATAAGAGTGGACAGCATACTAATTTTATGAGAGTGCCCTTTCCTCAAGGGATGGAAGTCATTTACTCTCTGCTAAGCCCTTCAAGCTTCCTTCACTTCTCTGGTAATACATTGTGACTTGGATGGACACAGAAAATACTTTGTTGTGGCCAAAAGACATCTGGCCTCTTGTGGATGACTCCTTTGAGAATGAGAGGAGAAAACACATACATGTTCATTTCTGTCTGAGTGAGGTCCAGTAAATATTGACTGACTGACAACAAAATGAATAAAAGAGCCATCCATCCATCCTTCCAGTGTCACTAAATCTACTACCTTAGATGAGTTATTGTCTCTGGTTGACAATTCTCCAGCCTCCTCTATGAGACAGGAGACCACGCCTGATTCATCCTAGACAATTGCTCCTTTATTCTTGTAATGGAATAAATGTGAATTTGAGTTTCAGCTTTAGGGGAAAACTAACAGGTCCTTTAGCCCTACCTTTAGTACAGATAAATTTTGTATGAGGTATAGAACACTCTTGGGGGAAAAATGCAATTAAGAAAAAAAAGTTATTGAAAGCCATATTTCTCAGAAATAAAATTTAAAACATAGTGCTTGGAGAACCATCATGGATGTTTAGATTATAGCAGTTCATCAGGGGTGTTTTTTACTGGATGATTTAAGGTTTACATTATAACTTCAAGACATTTACAGTAAGATAAAAAGCAAGCATTTGATGCATGAGGACCAATATTTTACAAATAGTCTCTCATCTGGTGATAACATAAAATCTTTGATAACAGTGTGTTGAGATGGAGAGTTCTCACCGTCGTGCTCTGACCTGAAATATAGAAACTGGCTTATGTTGTTGTCACTGCTTATTCTGGAGCTGAATAAGTAGTAATAATAGCACATGCCCATATTATGCCAATTCCAGCTTTCAGCTCTAGCCAGGTCTGGGGTCCATTAAGTATTTTCTCCAGTCTTTCAGGAGAGCTGATGAGCTAGGAATACTAATTCCTTAAATGGTTCTTGAGACACTTTTAAGAATGCTTAGGTATTTAAGATGCTCAGACACAATCATCCTTGCTGGTGATCAGCCTGCTCTCTCTAATAGGAAAATACTAATTCAATCCGTGAACCCAACTGTAGTGTTTGTTCTATCCTTCCTGATCTGGCTCTTCTCTATTCTTGACAGTGACTCAGCCAGCAAACCCTGGTTTTCTAAGTTCCCTGATCAGTTTTTTGATTGCTGCATGTGATTTATCCAAGATCTCCATGTTTCTGAACCTAGCCTTAATCTAAGTAGTCAGGCAGAAGCAATGTATTGTAACACAAAGAGTTCTGGACTTTTAGTCAGAAGGCCCAAGTTAGAGGCCTGGCTCCATCTCATAAACTATGTGACCTTTGGCAAATTACTTAAATTTGAGATTTACTTTCCTCCTCAATAAAATAGGAACTTGGGCTAATAATAGATGAGTATACTAATAATTAGGGGCAGCTAGATGACTCAGTGGATAGAACCCTGGGTCTGGAGTCAGGAAGATCTGAATTGAAAGTCAATCTCAGACATTTAGTAGCTGTGTGACCCTGGGCAAGTCACTTTATCCTATTTGCCTCAGTTTTCTCATCTGTAAAATGAGCTGGAGAAGGAAATGGCAAACCACTACACTATCTTTACCAAGAAAACTCCATGGGCAGCATTGGCATGCTATGGTCCATGGGGGTCATGAAGAGTTGACCACAACTCCCTCCACTGCAGCAGAAGGAAGCCTACAGGTATTAGATAAGTCCTGACCTAGAGGGATGTTGGAGGCACTAAGATGTACAGGGATATTGGAACTGGATATGAACATGTGGTATAATGGAAAGATGGCTGTATTTGGAGTTAGAGGAGCTAAGTTAGAACCCCAACCAGACTACAGTGTGATTGGGCAAATCATGACCTTTCTGTACTTCAGTTTCTTTAACTAAGAAGGTTGAACTAGATAATTTCTAAGGTTCTTTCCAGTTATAAATCTATGCTTTTAAATACCTAGACCCTAGAACTGTAGAATTTAGATCCTGAAGAGTCTTCAGAGCACATCTAGCCCAGTGGTATCAAACTCAAATGCAGGGTCATTTATCTGTACATACAGGGCAGCTAGATGGATAGAGGGCCAGGCCTGGAATCAAGAAGACCTGAGTTCAAAACTGGCCTCAGACACTTACTAGCTGTGTGGCTCTGGGTGAGTCACTTTACTGTTTGCCTCAGTTTCCTCAATTGCAAAATGAGCTGGAGAAGGAAATTGCAAACCTTTCCAGTATCTCTTTCAAGAAAACTGTAAATGGGGTCATGAAGGGTTGGACATGGCTGAAATGATTGAACAACAACAACAACAACATATCTGTACATAAGGATCCCTGTAGCTGCCTTTTGACTTATTATCTGTTTATAAATTTATTTTTATTTATTTTGTTAAATATTTCCCCATTATATTTTAATTTGGTTTGGCCACATTAAGAAGTATTATGGGCCACACAGAGCCAACAGCCTCATTCATGTTTGATTCTTCTTATCTCGTCCAATGCCCTCTTTTTACAGTTGTGGGAACAAAAGTCCATAAAAATTAATTAACTTGCCCAAAGTCACCTGGGAGTAAGCAATGGATGTAAAATTCAAGCCTAGGTCCTCTAACTCTAAATGCATTTCCCTTTCCCCTACACCAAGGTCCAAGCCCAACACTCAGATACACTACTTTTTGGCTATAGTAAGTAGGTTTATTATTACACACATCTTATAATACTAATGAACTATTACTAGAATTGTAAGAGATGAAGAAGGCAAGGTAGATCACTTTTGGGAAATAGTATACGGCTTTTAATGACTCCATGCTTCTTTTTGAAATAAAATTCAATCTTTTTAATACCAATATTTTTCTGCTGATTTTTCATGGCTGGGGATTATGAAATGCCATGAATTCCCATTTCCTGGTTTTAGGAAAATGTTCTCAGGGAATAAAAGATGTTTGGCAGACAACGAATAATGCCTCCTCTTGACTGTTTTATTCATTATTCTTAAAATATATATCAATGGAAAAATTTAGAATTTTACAAAATTAAAAAAAACACAGAAAAATAATTGCTCATTAGAGTAATAAGAATTTATTATTCTATCATTAGGTACTAGGTAGCACGCAATAAAACAAATTAGAAACTTTGGTGGGACTGGAGGGATGTGGGCAGGGGACAAAACAAACGCTTCTCTCTATTTCCTTCCTCCACTTGGAGGTGTGTGTGTGTGTGTGTTCTATGTGCTGTAATATGTAGATCTTCAAATCTCTAAAACTGAATCTGACTCCAGATTTTTTTCCCTTACATCGGCTCACTGATGCTGTCATATTGTGTTGGCTCTGATTAACCTAGTGGCTCACTTTCTTCCTTTGACAAACTGATATTCCTCTACTTGCCTCTGCTTCTTCCCCTGTCCTTTCTGCCCAAGCTAAATAGGTAGCTAGTACTTAACAATTTCAGGGCACTTTAGGCTTTGCAATATAGTTGCATATGTTGTCTCATTTAATCCTCACAATATCCCTGTGGGGTGGGTGGGTACTATGATTATTCCCATTTTGCAGACTGAGGAAAACAAGGTCCAGAGTAGTCATACCACTTTGCCTAAGGTTATACATCTGGTCAGTGTCTAAAACAGGATTAGAAATCAGGTCTTCCTTATTCCAAATCTGGACTTTAAATCAAAAGCGATTTGACACTTACTGGTTGTTTGACCTTGGGCAAATCTCTTGACCTCATTGCCCTTCAGTTTCTTCATCTATAAAGAAGGAATAAGGTTGCTTTTCGTGCCTACCTTTGAAGGGTCGTTTTGAAGAAAGTGACTTGTGAATCTCAAAGCACCTAGAAACAGGTACTGTTAGTATTCAGGGCTCAGCTCCAGTCTCTTCTTCTCTTATACAACAGACATTTATTTATTTATTTTGTTGTTGTTGTTGTTGTTTTGGAGGGGGGAAGGCAGGGCAGTTGGGGTTAAATGATTTGCCCAAGGTCACATGACTAGTAAGCGTTAAGTGTCTGAGGCCGAATTTGAACTCAGGTCCTCCCGACTCCAGGGCCAGTGCTCTATTCACTGTGCCACCTAGCTGCCCTAACAGACATTTATTAAAAACCTTATATATATCAGGTACTGAGGACACTAAGACACATACAAAAAAAAAACCCTGCCTTCAAGGAGCTTACAATCTATTGGAGGAATATCAGGTACACATTTAAATAAATAGAAAATGCTTTTAAAAAATAATTTCAGGAGAGAGGAAGCGCACAAGGTCTAATATGAAGCTAAGTTTTTTAATAACAGGAACTTCCAAGGGTACAATGGCAGGGCAGTGAAGACAGAGAGGGGTATTAGATTGGTGAGGCTGACGGAGTTGAATATGATGGAGTAGAAAGTGCTGGTCAGGGAAGGGACCTATAGCCTAGGCAGCCCACCACTCCTAATTCTCCATGAGTCTTTTGCTTCTTCCTCTAGTCCTCATTGCTTTCCCCCTTTTTTTTCTGAATTTCTGTAACACCTTTTCCCACATCCCATTCATTTTAGCATTTAATATATAGTGCTTTGTATAGTTATTAAGATGTTTAGTTGGTATCTTCTAGTTTTCAAATGCTATGAATTGACTATGGTATACACACATGTCTTCTCTCACTGGTGATGCATTGTAAGCTCCCAGAGAGGGTAGGGTCTATGTTGTATAGGCTTAGGATAGGAACTGGTCCCGTGGTTTCATTGGTAAAAACTTCCTCTACCCACACAAGTTGATACCTGCTTTGCAAATGATAATCTTAGGAGCTTCCTAGATCAGTAAGAGGTTAAGTGATTTGTTCAGGGTTATACGAACAGTTTTTATCACAGGTAAGATGTCAATCCAGGTGTTTCCAGTTCCAGGGCCAACTCTCTATCCAGTGTACCATACTCTTTTTTCTAACATGCCCTATATCCATTTTATATCCATCTCCTAGATTTCTGGAACTATGTATATAATAGACAGCCAGTACATTTCATTCATTCATTTATTCGATAAACATTTAGTGTCTACCTACTATGTGCCAGATACTGTGCTAAGCTCTGGGGATGCAAAAAGAGGGAAATGACCACCCTTGCTCTCAAGGAGCTTACAATCTAATAAGGTAGACAGCATGCAAACATATACAAAGCAAGGATAAATAGGAAATAGTTAACAGGGAAGGTACTGGAATTAAGAGGGGTTGGGGAAAGCTTCCTGTAGACAGTGGGATTTTAGTTGGAACTTAAATGAAGTCAGGGAGGTCAATCATCAGAGAGGAGGAGGGAGAACATTCCAGGCATGGAGGATGGCTCCAGCCCAGAGTTGACAGAAGGGTGTCTTGTTTAAGCAGCAGCCAGAAGGCCAGCATCACTACATTAGAGTACATGTTGGGAAGTAAGGTTTGTGAAGAATGGAAAGATAGGAGGGGCTAGGTTATAAAGGCTTTAGATGTCAAAAGAGTGTGTTGTATTTGCTCCTGGAGGCAATATGCTCCTGGAGTTTACTGAGTAGGGTAGTGACATGATCACACGTGGGTTTGTGGAAAATCACTTTAGTGGTTGAATAGAGAATATATTGGAGTGGGGTGAGATTTGAGGCTGGCACATCTATCAGCAGGCTATTGCAGTAATTGAGGCATGAGGAGATGCGGGTCTGTATTAGAATGATGGTAGTGTCAGAGGAGAGAGGGGGAATATTCAGGAGATTTTGCAAAGGTGAAATTTGTAGGACTTGGAAACAGCTTGGATATAGGGGGTAAGTGATAATGAGGAATCAGGGCAACTTCTGGTGGAGAGTCTGAGGGACTAGAAAGATGGTGTTTACCTCCAAACATTCATCTAATAAGTGAATGAGTGAATAAGAGTTGAGTGTATCAGGGAAACTATGCAGCCAATCTCATGAATCAGTCTTATGAGATAGAAGACCCGTGAGAACTCAGTTACGTCTGGCTATAAGGGTTTCCTGAACCTACATTGTAGGGAAACACTAGTTACTTTTCAGATTTAGTAGTTAAAGAAAATTAATTCTACAACATTTATTTTTGCCCAAATAGGTATTAATTAATACCCTATAAGTAAGTAATCCTCTCTAAATACTGTTCTAAAAATGTGTCAGATATCATATGGAGAGATTCCACATTTGCTGCATCTTCCCTCAAAGTGCTCCCAGGTTATTATGTATTATCCCCTCACCTCTGCCTCTTGGGATTCCTAGTCTCTTTAAAGATTCAGCTTAGCTGATACCTCCTGCATAGATCATAGACTCATAGATTAAGAGCTAGAAGGTTATTTAGTCTAATATTTTTTTAACAGTTGAGGAAACTGAGACTCAATGAGGTTTGGTGAATTTCCCAATGTCAAATAGGCAATAGATAGCAGAATCAAATTTCAATCCAAACCCTATAACTCCGGAAATGGTATTTTTTCCACTGTATTATGTTTCTGGTAGAACTTTCCTGACTCCCTCAATTATCAGTCTTGATAGTATCCCCACCGTTAAAATTACTTTGCATATATTTTGCATTGGCAGTTAGATAGTGCAGTGGATGAAGTACTTGACCTGGAGTCAAGAAGACCTGAGTCAAATCTAGCCTCAGACATTTAATGTCTCAGTGACCCTGGGCAAGTCATTCAACCTCTATTTGCTTCAATTTCTTCAACTGTAAAATGGGAATAACTTCCCAACTTAATTGTTGTTGTGAGGATTAAATGAGATAATAAAGTGATTAGCACAGTGTCTGACACAAAATAGACATTTAATAAGTCCTTTCTTTCTTATCTCTCTCCCTCCCTCTGTTTGTTCATTCTTTCCTTCCTTCCTCTTCCTCCCCTTCCCCTGTTCTTCTTTCCACAATCTGTGTAAAAGTCCTTCTTCCCCTTAACCTTCATGAAATGTAAGCTTCTTAGGGGTAGGCTGGTCTGATCTGCTTTTGTCTTTGTCAATCAATCAATCAATCAACATTTATTAAGTGCCTACTAATTGCTGGGTACTGTACTGAACAAAACAGGCAATTAATAAGTGTTTGTTGGATCGAATGGAATTGGAGGCCATACCTGTAAAATATAAATTACCTGGATGGTTTTACTATTTTGAAAGGGCTTTAGTTTGGGCTTGGAGATGAACTTTGTGTCTGTCATCCTGGGGCCAGTTTAACTAAATTCATAGAAGATCATCACCAGCTTGGTTACACGTGATAACTTTCTCAGAGCAGCTTTCGAAGAGTATTTACTAAGTTATAGAAGAATTCTCAGTTCCATCAGGATGGGAGGTGGGCAGGGACCCAAACAAAGAAAAGTAAGTATTGAAGTAATTACATCCATCATGCTCTACAGAAGAAGATAAGGTTGTGGAAAAGCAATAGGAAATCTTTGCTATCTGGTTTGGTGCCAGTTAGAGTATTGATTCATTTAATTGTCATTACTCAATAACCTCTGAAGTTTTCTACTGGGTTTTCAACATTTAAAGAAAATGTTTTTGATCTGAGAGAAACAAATGGATTCAGTCTGTTGGTATAGTTTACCCTGTTAGCTAAGAGATGGTGAAGTAGGAGTGGGGAGGACACTGTTGGGATTATATTTGTATTTTAAAACTTGGTATTTTATGGTCAGCTCAATAGAGTTCAGTCATCTTTGGCTCTTCACATTTCTAATAAATGTATATTAATGGAATAATATAGTGAAATTGAGAATGACAGGTTGAGAAATACATAATGTAGAACCCTCTCTGGGATTCTCCCAACCCATTAAAATCACCATTCATATTTGCTGATAGGGTTCTCAGAGTGGCTTCATCAGGTTGTAGGTGTATCTCATGGGGTCACCTTTTTATAACTATAACTCATATGCCCCCACTAGTGTGCCTCTACTTAACAGTCAGCCAGAGGACACGATTAGTTCTCAGCAAAGACATCTGACACAGTGAGAACAACAGGTATAATTTTTTCTGCATACTCTGACACAAAATACACATAGTGGTCATGGAAAAAGGAAGCAGAAAACTTAATAGTACATAGTGAGGTACACATGTAGAGAACATGTGTGACCATGAACACCTACAGTTCTGTAGCTTCAGTACCCAATGTACTTTTTCTTCTAGTGTAGTCCTCAAAAAGTTTTCCCACTAATACAGCATCTCTGCTGGAAGGGCCACTCATCTAAGCAACTAGGGACTACTCCTGCCCATATTTTGACTCTTGAGCGCCAGGGCTAGTCCTGTTTTGAGTCTATAGCCAGTCTTCTTTTATGTTGATAGAAGTCTTATTCCTTGAAGATGCTTCTGGCCATAAGTGACTGCCTCTCTGTATCTGTGTCTCTACTCCCTGCTGGATACAGTGACTCCTCCTGGTGAAATAGCTCCCCTTCAAAGATACATATTCATTTGGACGTGTGGTTTTATAGGTATTGACAACTCCTGGTTGAAGAAACTGCCACTACAACTGTCCTGCAACTTAGAATCAGAGATAGTTGACTGAAGTGTTAATGGTCAAATGACTTGCTAATGGAAGGCCATACGCCTAATGTGTGTCAGAGACAGGACTTAGACCCAGATTTTTCTGCCTTAGAGGCTAGCTGTCTACACTACTAAACAGTGAGACAGTAAAATAACGTAAGGCACAAAAAGAAGAAGGAGAAGAAGAGAGTATGTAACTAACAATAGCATCATAAGAGGACAAATGAAGGCGAATGGATGATCCTTTTGAGGACTTAAGGAGGGGAAGTAAAGAGTTATGATATTTTATGCATCAAAATGGATTCACTGAAGGATAAATGGTTTCAAAGCATTTTAACTAGTTGGAGAGATGTTTAATGTTATGTTTATAACAAGCCATTTTAAAATTGTTGTTTCTGTGTTTTTCTTCAATAATTAACAAGCTATCTCTTGAATATCTCCTTTGAGGCCAGAATTAGGCTACACCTGAGGGGAATGAAAGAGAAGTAAAATGCAGAGAACGATAACAGAATTACAGCATTGGGACAAATGTATATTGAAAGAAACAATAAAATAACAAAATAGAAAGTAGATAATTGGGTTTCTATTTTTTGTGGTACACAGGATCTATCAATCAAAAAATATTTACTAAGTACCTGCTACCTGTCAACACTAGCATAAGCATTAGAGATGCAGAGACAAAAATGAAATGTCCCTGTCTTCAAGAAGCTTACATTCTACCATAATAGAAAATGTGCATACATAATACATACAAGACATAAACAAAATAAATTCGAGGTGATTTTGATAGGAACCTTAGAAGGTAAGATAAAATGAGGGTATCATCACATCCTTTCTTCCCATTTTTCCAGCTGTATTTCATCTCTTTCTAGGTTCTAGGCAAGTTGAAATATATTGACTATCCCTCATAAACATACTGCGTTTCCTTTCCCATACATACTCCATGAATTCTGGCATCTGTACTTTTGCTTTCTCTGTTCCAAAAGTTTGGAACATTCTCCCTGCCTCTCTTTACTTCCTGAGTTTCCAGCTATTCTCAGTAACAATAATCAGATACTGCCGCCTTCAGGAAGTCTTATTTGATTGCCCCTGTCCCTTGGAATGACCTCCTTCTGATCCATCCTGTTCCCCATTAGATTTTACAAAGCACGTTATTTGTAGCTTTTTTTCATATCTTTATCATGTATTATCATTTGTGTATTCTCCCATTTCTATCTCCCATTGTCTTTAGCTTACTGCTCAATATACAGCAGTTGCTCCATGAATGATTGCTGAATTGAAAGGAGAGATCAATATGAGCTAGCTTTGAGGAAAGTAACCAAATAAATACTATCATCCCCAGTAAGACTATCTTAATAAATTGTCTTATGACTCCATTCATCATCCCTCAGATTTCTTTGTTCAAACCACACTCCCCTGGCCATCATTGGCTTATGTGTGTGTGATGTTTTCCTCAATTAGAATGTAAATTCCTTGAGGCCAGGGATGATGTTGCTTTCTTGTATTTGTATTCCCAGCTCTTAGTACAGTTTCTGGCATATAGAAAGTGCTTAATTTTTTTTTCTTTCATTGATTCATAAGCAGTTGGGGGCATCAGAGAACCTGAGAGAGGCTTTAAATAGTGGGTAGTAACATGTACAGCCTGTATTGAATTGCTAGTCTTTCCTGTGGGGGTGGGGGATGAGGAAGGAAGGGGAAGAATCTAGAATGTAAAGTTCTATAATCAAATTTTAAAAAACATATATATGTATATATAATAATAATAATAATAATTATAATTATTATTATTATTATTATTTACATGCAACTGGGAATTAAGATATACAGGCACTGGGGTAAGGAGATCCATCTTGCCTTACCAGAAAGGCAGAGGGGTGATGGGGGAGGATAAAGTATAAAATCTTCATTGGGGGAGGGGGTATATAGTGGGGATCACTGTTTTGGGGTGGTGGGTAGGGAAAAGATGGGGAGAAAATTTGTAACTCAAAATCTCATGGAAATAAATGATGTAAACTAAAAATAAAAGTTAATTTAGAAAACATATATTAAAGAATAAAAAAAATTAAGAAAAAATAAATAGCGGGTAGTATTTGGATAAGTTGGGATGAGAATTACACATTTTTATGCAAAAAGAAAGACACAGAAGAGGGAATGAGTATGATGTAAATGTATGAAGCAGGTGGCAGTATAGGAATGGGGATGGAGAAAGGGGGTTAGGTTAGAGGGGGCTCATATTACATGGTGGGAGATAAGGTTGCTTAGGGTAGAGTGGAATAATGGAAGACATCAGATGCCAGTAGATGGCATTTATCTTTAATCAAGTAGGGGATAATAAATTATTGTGAGATCTTGAGGAAGATTGTGACATGGTAAAAATCGTATTTTAGGAAAATCACGGTATTGGACCATGTTCTTGGTTCAATGGTAAACACTGCTGCTTTCTGAGCAACTGACATGCGTTTATTTCCCCGTTGATGATCATAGGATCTCAGACTTCAGGCTTGAATTAACCTTACACAAATCACTTCACCCCTCTGAGTCTTAGTTTCCTCATCCATAAAATGAGGGGGTTGGACTAGATGACCGCCAAGGTCCCTTTTAGCTCTAAATCTAAGATCTAGTGTACTTCATTTTACAGATGAAGAAACCGAGAATCAGAGAGTAAGGGAAATGAGAATCTATGCGTCACCACAGAAAGAGAGAAAAATTACTCCTGGTACCAAGATGACAGCACTGAAAGGGCTGCCATCCCATGGACTATTTAGAGGGATCCTTATACTTCTCCTCCCACCTCCCAGTGAGGGAAGTTTCTGGGGGAAATATTAGGAAAATGGATTAATAAACTAAAATGCTGACTAAATATCAGGCTTAGTCCTAAGGCCTCCACATACCTGTTGGCAGGACAGGGACTCTTAGGGAATGTCTATTCTTAGAGGAGGTCCCTATGGAGTTGTGTGAAAATTAATAGAAAAGGGATCAGAGGATCTTTGTGTTTGCTTGCTACCTGTATATTTGTGGGGTTTAGTTTCCTTTAAGATGAGGGGCAGAGTGGTATAGTGGAAAAGATGTTGGATTTGGAATCTGAGGCCCAGGATTCACTTTTTTGGTTTTGCCATTTACTATCTAGAAGACCTTGTCCAAGTCACTTTAATCTCTAGACAGTTTTTTCATCTATAAAATAAAAGGCTTTTCTGTTGAGTACGCATGGGACCTGGGACAGGTCAGTTAACCTATCTAGGATTCAGTTTTTTTTGTCTGTAAAATGAGGGGCATGGACTAGATAACCTTTTGTGTTCATTCTGGTTCTAAATCTCTGATTCTTGGGGCCCAAGATTGGGGGATCTCTAAAGTTCCCTCCAGCTATAAATTCCACATTCTATGAATTATGACCCTCCTATAAAAAATCCTTGAGAGGTGCTTAGCCTAGAGAAGGCTCAGGTTGGGCATGATAGAAATATTCAATTACAGGACTAACTTATTAGACTTGCTCTGTTTTGTCTTGGATGGAATTTTAGGTTAAGAACTATGGGATTTTTCATCTTGGTTGTTGAAACACTCTATGTCAAGGGAAGAGAAATTCCCTTACTATCCATTACAAATCCTTACTATCCCGTAGAGCTATCCAATAGCAGAATGACTACCTTGGGAGGTGATGAACTTCCTCTGTTTGGGAGTATTAAAGCATAGACTGGATGACTTTTTATTGCTTATCTTATAGAAGGATCCTTGGATCATAGATTTAGAGCGAGAATGCGTGAATCTCAGAGACTGCTGATTCTAGTCCTTTCATTTTACAGGTAAGGAAACTGGACTGGAGGAGTTGAATGACTTGCCCAAGGTCACTCAGTTAAGAACTGTTTGAAGTGGAATTTGAAGCCAATCCTTTTGCCTCCAAGCCCAGTTCTCTGTTTCGGATTCTTTTCAAGTATAGGTTGGATTAGAAGTCTGCTTAGGTCCCTTCTCACTTTCAAATCATGTGATTCCATGATTCTTTGTAACCTTGAGATTCCAGATTAGAGAATCATCAACTTGATCCTCATCTTGACGACTTATTGTTGCTATAATAGTTAGCATTTATATAATACTTTAAAATTTGTAAAATATTTTATAAATATTAACTTATTTTTTCCTCACAATTATGAGAAGTAGGTGCTATTATTATCTCCATTTTACAGATAAGGAAACTGAGGCAGACAGTGGTTTAAGTGTCTTGCTCAAGGTTATGCAGACAGTACATATCTGAGGCTGGATTTGAACTCAAGTCTTCTTGACTCCAGGTCCAGGGCTCTATCCACTGCACCACCTAGCCGCCTATAAACTAAAGAATGAAACACAATGATGAAGTTCAGCAAGACTTATGGAAAAATCACTGACTGTCAGTGAATTCCTGAAGAATTCAACTCAGTAATCTTCTATATGCTCTATCAGGGAAGGCTCATTTTGCTTTCCTAAATAGTTCATCATCTAGAACCAATCGCTGAACAATTGTAACTCTTTTGCCTTTGCTTCAGGGACTGTTTAGAAATAAAGATGTGCAAAGTTTTCCTTTCTTTCTTAAAATTTCCATTCTCCTTTAAATTTTCACTAAGACTAAATGAGATAAGGGCAAAACAAAAAGGCAGAGAGGAAAGATTAAAAAGATAGTCGTATATAACAGATTGAAAATTACACCACTGGGAAAGGCAAAAGAGGGTTTTTATTTTTTTGTGTATGTTGAAGGAGGTTACTTCCTCCAGTGATGCTATCTGGATACATTAATAGCCCAGGTAATTAATGGTTGTAAAACACTTGAAAAACATAAAGCCTTGCATCAATGCTAAAAAATAATTATGCCATTATATCAGAAGGAAGAGCTTCATCACACACATATATACACACATCCAAAGGGATTTTGCAAATGGGTGTTGTTGCTACTGAATCTCTGGTGGGAAATCTGAATGTCTCCACCTGAAACATCAGGACTTTCTAGTGTGAATATCTAGATCCGTGCCCACTATTGCCACATTACCAGCCACAGACACACCAAAAGGAATACCTGCATTAATTAGCACATGGATGGGGGAAGAGGTCCATCTCTTTCCCCTTCCACAATTTAATTTGACAAGCATTTATCAAGCCCCTCTTATGTGCCAGGTCTTATGCTAGGTGTTGAGGATACAAAGGTAAAGGCAAGATATGCCCTATCCTCAAGGATTTTATCTTCTACTAAATACTCTGAACTCATTTCAAATTTATCTGTCTTACTCACAAGATCTTAGGTGTTAGAGTTAAAAAGAGCCTTAGAGATTATCTAGTTCAATCCTTTTATTTTTCAGATGAGACAAGGAGGCTCAAAGGGGAGAGACTTGCCCATGTTCATAGAGGTAGTTAAGTATCAGAGCTAAGATTAGAATCCAGGTCTTCTGATTGCATCTCAGATAACTTCACTTTCTACCCTACTGGGATAGCACCACCTCATGTGAATCCATCAATTACTATTTTCCACTACAATAAACTTTTTTTTTCATTCTCATTCCTTCACTTTAGTCTTAGGGGAGAGAGATGAGCCTTCTCTTTGCCAAGGTCTCTTCTTGTGTTCTTCTACTTGTGTCCTTGAGTCTATCTGTTTTTATAATTAAATGATAATCACATTAAAGAAGATGAATAGACATCTCTTTTGCTGCTGCACCCTAAGGACCATGGGAGTTTTCATCTTGGTTGCAGCTGAAACCCTCTATGTGTATTGTCTCCCTCAGAATGAGAGCTGTTTGAGAGCAGAGATTGAGTTACTTTTCTGTTTTTATCCTCAATGCTTATCGGAATGCTTTGCACATATTAAGCAATTAAATATTTCATTCATTCATTCATCACAGAGTTCCTTACTTGACAAATCCTTCCACTTTTTCTCTTTGCATCTTCAAATACCCTATGTACTTGATCTTTCCCCTATTCTTGCAAACATGCTCAAATCTTCTCTACCTTTAAAATACCTTCCTATGATCTTGTTACCCCTTCAAAGTCTCGATCTTCCCCTTTTAAATGTTGAACTTTTAGAAAGAATAGTACAAATGTGCTGTCCTCACTTCCTCACCACCCATTAACTCCTTAGTTTTTGGAAAGCTATCTAATGAGTCTGCCTCATCAAGTGTTACTTATGGCCATCTTTTCACCAATTCCAATAACTTTTTGAGTAACAATGTTCTCTTTTTTTAGTATTTCATGCTCAACCTACCCTTTTTTCAGTACTCTCTCTTCCCTTTGCTTCCACGACCCAACATGCTCATGGCTCTCCTGCTACTTCTTGACCACATCTTCTATCTCATTTGCTGGCTCATCATTCTTCCTACTCAATCAGTCATTGATTCTCAAATATTTATTAACCACCGGGTATGTAAGACAGTTTCCTACTTGCTTGGCTAGAAAGAAAAAACAAAACAATCCCTATATTCAAGGTGCTTATATTCTAATGAGGGAAACAAATACAGATTTTATACAAGATACATTTGAAGTAGCTAGAAGATAACATTAGAGGGCAAGGTACTGGCATTTGGGGAGAGCCAAGAAAGGACTTCTGCAGAATATGATACGTGCTCCATCTTGAAGGAAACCAGAGATTCAGAGAAGTAGAAGGAAGGTGAGTGTTCATTCCAAGCATGGTAAATAGCTTGTGCAAAGGAACAGAAACAGGAGATAGAACACTGTATGAGAAAAGCAGCAAAGAGACCAAAATAGCTACATTATAGAGTGTGTGAAGAGAAATAATATGTAAGAAGACTGGAAAGACAGAAAGGGATCAGATTATAAAAAGCTTTAATTATCCAATAAAAGAGTTTTCATATAATCTTAGAGGTAACAATGAACTGCTAGAACTTAATGAGTAGGGGAGGCTGATACAGATCAGTGCAATTGCTTCTTTGGCCATGTGTCCCTCTGTGATCTTCACTGGGTCTTCTATTCCCTCCCTATAATTATTTGGCAACCTTGCCCACTTCAAACATGTGACCTACCATTTTTATAGTAGTAGTAGTATTATTGCTGGGTCAAAGATAATATTTTAATTGGATATGATCAATATGGCTATTCCCCGTCAAGAAGTAAATTGCTACCTCTTCATGCATACTCTTCCCATACAACTCTCATCTATGTAACCTCCATGAGTGTACCATAGGGAGTCTGCACAACAGGTTGGGTACCTTACTTATTTTCTCCTGACACTAATAAGATGCTTTTCATCTGATCATTAAAGCAAATTCCATGTGAACCTTTACTAAGGAGTACATTGTTAGCCTAGTGCCAAGTGAACTTTCTTTTGGAAGGAATAATTTTTACATTGTAGGTATTCAACAAATGTTTGTTTAGTGGGCATTTATGTTTTATAAAATACTTTCCAAGACAATTCCAAAGGACCCACGTTGAAAAATGCTATCCACCTCTGGAGAGGGAACTGATGAACAATGAATGCAGACTGAAGAATACTTTTTTTGGTTTTCTTCATTTTTCCTATTTTATTTTTTGGTCTGTGTTTATTTTTGCAACATGGGTAATATGGAAATATGTTTTTAATTGATATTAAATTGCTTGCCTTCTCAAGGGGGGGGCAGAAGAGAGTGAAAGAATTTGGAACTCAAAATTTTAAAAAAATGATTATTTAATTTTTTACATGTAACTGGGAAATCTTTAATGAACTAACTAAAATATATTAAAATATCTTGTATTATTTGATACCACAAAATCATGCAGTCACAGAATTTGAGAGAGGGAAAAGATCTCAGTAGCCAGCAGAAGGAAGTCACAAATTCCTGATGTAACCCATTCCATTTTTCAACAGTTCTCTAATTGTTAAAAAAAAAAAAAAAAAGCTTTCCCTATCATTAAGGTTAAATTTGTCTTTTCCTAACTTCCATCCATTATATTTGGGATCAAACAGAAAATTTTAAATTTCTTCACCAAATTGTAGTCCTTCCAGTACCTGAACACAAATATCATGGCCTCCATGTGACTTCTTCAATAGATCCTCATGTCACAAAATCTCAAAGCCCTTCACCTACTGATTGCTGTCCTATGGGTGCTCTGCAGCTGATCAACATTATTCTTAAACCAAAAAACCCAGAACTGAACAACAGTCCTCCAAGAGGTCTGATGAGGGCAGAGAACAATGGGTCTGTTACTTTCTTCTTCCTGAGAGACCTAGCTCAAGCATCAACTTTTCCATGAAGCCTTTTCTGAATTGTTTAGCTGCTAATACCTCCCTGAGAAGAAATTCAGATTATCTCAACATTTGAGCCACTTGACTCATGCTTAGGAATTTTGAAAAATGCACATAATATTCTAGAAAGTCAAGTGTGAGAAAAGGTCTGGGACTGCATGAACTAAGTTACAGTGGTACTGGATGGGGCAACATGCTTAGTTCCTGTTCAGGACTTAATAAATCAAGCTAGAGTGAGAAACAGAAACCCAGAGTCATGGGCAATCAGAGAGAGAGAGAGGGGGGGGGGGAGAGAGAGAGAGAGAGGATAACCACAAAGAGGGTAGAGATTATGGTTGGTCATTAGATCTTTTAAGGCATCTTGGAAAAAACTCCAACTGAAGTTTCTGGTGATCATAGCCTCTTAAAGGAGTAAGAGAATTCTCAAGGAGCTATTTATTCTTCAACTCTCCCCTCACCATGCCTATCCAATAACAGACACTTATAATTTTTTTCCCTTTTTATCTAAGCTACTTCCTTTAATCTGATTTTACTTCACACAAAGACCCAAGGTCACGAAGGCTTTTATTGCATGTCTGTATACTTAGTCTGTGCACCATTATATTACTTGAAGGCTAAAATTGAACTAATCTTTGCAACCAGATCTGGCTTATTAAATTTCTAGCCTATCCCCTTTGATAGAACAGGGGAAGGAGGAGAGGGTAGTCAAATGGGAAGGTTACATCTTGAACCAGGATGACTGGAAATAAACAAAGCCTGGGAGGACTAAGCTCTGCCCCTTTCTAGAAGTGAGGAGGGGGAAGAAAGGAGTGAGTACCTTCTGGTCCATTGTACTTGCCACTGGTACACATAAGGTATTATATTTACATCTCACATTTCTTACCAAATATGCACTTTGTTTCCATTGTTTTATTACCACAAAAAAAATATTTCTACGACTATTTTGGTATATGCAGGATTTTTCTTTCGGTCTTTGACTTCTTTGGAACAATTATATACCTAGTAGTAGGATTTTTGGTCAAGGAGTGTTTAAAAATAATTTGTAATTACTGTACCATATCATTTGTTTGTAAATAAACGGGCTCTTTGAAAGTCAAGGGTACTTGAAAAGTTTATTCTATTAGTTACTCAGTGTCTCAAATTTACTAGCTGCTCAAATGCTTCTGGATTAATTGATAATTTTAAGTATCATCACACCCTCCAATCTTGCTTCCATTACTAATCAGCTTAGAAAAAGCAACCCAATAGATGGTAAAAAGGTAGACTTCCCACTAACAGGGAAGCCCTTATTCATTTCATTTTAACAAACATTTATTAATTTCCTACAGTACAAAACACTAGGAATTCAAAGACAAAAAATGGAAAAGTTCCTGTCCTCAAAGAATTGAATTTTGCTTACATTCTACAACTCAGATGCTGCTCTAATTCAGATAAATTCTAAATAAGCAAGTTATAAAATAAAGAGGTTTTGCTGCATTTAAAGAAATATCTAACGTGTCCTTATGCTATAAAACATTCATTTAATTAAATTTGAAAATGCATTATGCACCTACTTCATGCAAGTCACAATAGTAGCCCTTAAGATGAATATCTATATGTATTTATACAGATATATATATACTTGTATGCTTGTACACACATGTATCTGCATGTAAACATATATGTATATATACAGGCAGGTGCATGTAATACATATGTATAGATATAGGCTCATGCACACGTGCACACTATATATACAGATTATTGTGTATATACAGACATGTATGTATGTATGTATGTATGTATGTGTGTGTGTGTGTGTATAACACATTTCCTGACCCAGCAGGACTACAACTATGGTAACTGAAAAATTTTTAGCACTACAATGTACTTTTAAAAAATGGTCCATTTGAGGCCAATAACAACTCTTTAAGGTAGATTCTTACAGTCATTATTGCTCCTGTTTTACAGTTGAGGAAATTTGAACTTGTCTATGTTCACACAGATAGGGATGGAAGATGGGATTAGAACTGAGGTCTTCCTGATCAAAGGCTCAGAACATTATACCATCATACACTATATCCAATTTCTAAATTATATGGGAAAGTAGATAACTATATTCATTAGAATGAGTGGTCTTCACGACAAACCCAAGGCATCATCCATCTTCCCCAAAGCAACTATTTCCACCTGTGCCAGAACAAGTAAACTTCCACCTCTTGCTACTGGTCTAATCTCCCACCTGGGATGAGGAGAACTTCTCTTTGGCCTTTGACACTTGATCACTCTTTCCCCTGTGACACTTGCTTCTCTCTAGGTTTTTGGGACACCACTCTCTCTTGGTTCTCCTTCTACCTGTCTGACCAGTTATTATCTTTGCTGGATCTTCCTTCAGATCACACTCTTTCATTGTAAGCATCCCTCAGGGTTCTCTCCTGGGCCTGTTTCTCTTTTCCCTCTATACTACTTCACTAGGTGATCTCATCTTCTCCCATGGATTTAATAACCCACTCTGTGTTGATGAATCTCAAATCTATCTATCCTGCCTAGAAATCTTGAATTTCTAATTGCCTTCCAGAAATCTTAAACTGGATATTCAGTAGACATTTTAAATTCATTATGTTCAAAACAGAACTCATTCTCTTTCTCCTTAAACTTTACCCCCTCCTACCTTCCCTGTTATTATAGGAGGCAACACCACCCTCCCAGGCCTTCAGGCTCCCAAACCTAGGACTAATCCTAAATTCCTCACCATCTTTCACACCGCCACCCCCTCCCACCATGTCCAATCTGTTGCCAAGGCCTGTCAATTTCATCTTTACAACATTTCTCATAAATGCCTCTTTCTCTTTTCTGACAATGCCACCACTCTAGCCTAGCCCCTTATCACCTCATACCTTGATGACTCCAATAGCCTGCTGGTCAGTCTGGTTGCCTCAAGTCTTTCCCCACTCCAATCCATCCTCCATTTAGCCACTGAAGTGATTTCCCTTAGTTGATTCATGTTGTGCCTCCCCCCACCTCACTCAATAAACTCTAGTGGCTTACAATTGCCTCCAGGAGTCCATACAAAATGCTCTGTTTGTCATTCAAAGCCCTTCATATATATTGGCCCCCTCCCACTTTCCAGGCTTCTTTAACACCTTATTCCCAGACATGTACTCTTAGATCCAGTCACACTTGACTCTTGGCTGTTTCTCAAATGAGACACTCTGTTTATTAGCTTCAGGCACTCTCTCTGGCTGTCCCCCAGGCCTGAAATGCCCTCCCTCCTCTGCTCTGACTCCTGGTCTCCCTGGCTTCCTTTAAGTTCCAACTAAAATCTTACTTTCTACAGCAAGCCTTCCCTAATTCCCTCTAAGTTCCTCTGCCTTCCCTCTGTTAATCGTTTCCTATTTATCCTGTATATAGCTGGCTTTGTATAAATTTCTATGTAGTTTCTCCATTAAATTTTAAAGTCCTTGAGGGCAGGGACTAATTTTTTGTCCCTTTTTGAATCCCATGTGCTTAGCACAATGACTGGCACATAGTAGGTTCTCAATAAATGTTTACTGATTGATTTGATAAAAACTAGAAAGTGGAAGACGAATTGTAGAGAGCCTCAAATACTAAGACTTTGTAAGGCTAAGAAATTACAAGAAAGATATACACATAAATGACTAGGTAGATGGATAGGCTTGGATATGATGTAAATTTAAGCAGTGCTATGTCTTCAAATGAGCAAGTGACCACAACCGGTGGGCTTTGAACGGAATGAAATGTTTCTTCTATTATACAAACCATAACCATTGACAATAGTAATCAAAAAAATAATAGAAATACAAACCACATTAACACATTAATACCAGTCTATGATAGAAGGCCTTCCTCAAGCTGTGAAGAACTGACTTTAATACAACTTCATTAAAAGATATTTCAGTAACAAACAACCAAGGAAGCAAATGCCTCCTAATAATGCAGTGGTGGCTATCTGCCTAAGTTGAGGATGGAAAGAAATGGCATCCTGGAAAAATATTGCTACCAAGAGTCTCTTGGAGATCATCATTAAATGGTGTTTTAATATATACATTTTTTTTTTCTTTTCAGGCAACTCTCTACACAGAGAAAGTCATCAACAAACAATTTAAGCCTCATGAGAGAGATCTAATTATTGCTTTTTTTTTTTAAACTTCCAAGTTATGGAGATAGCCCTCTTAATTTGGTTCTAATAGGACTCTAGGCAGATAACAAAATGATTTTGAATGTTTAAAAACATTTTCCTTGAGCTGAGCTGGAGTTTCCCATTGGAAATCAACTTAATTCCAAGTAACTTGGCCTCCCACATCTGAAAGGTAGTCATGTGCCATTGGAACATCATATAACCATTTGGAGTCAGAGGACCTAGGTTCAAATAATGAATTTCCTAGTTGCTACCTGTGTAACCAAAGGGATAAATAATTTTCCTTGTGAAGGTCTCAGTTTTTTTCTCTGTGAAATAAGTGCCTTGGATCAGCTGACCTTCTAAATGTCCTTCTAACTCAAGATTCTATGATCCTACCAATTTCCTTTTAACCTGTAGGCTCTTCATGGGGCCCAGAGGGTCTGTTATCAGCATGGGTGGTTTAGATATTAGGACTTAAATCTAATTCTCTAATCAAGTCATTTAACACGTTTCCACATTGAATATATATGTATATGTATATGCTTATCCATATGTACACATATGTATGACTATGAAGGGTATTTTCTGCAATTATTCAAAGAATACCATTATGATTATTTCCATGAGATAGGAAGAAAATTCTTATCTAATAATAACAATCACAGTTCCATAGCTCTTTAAGGTTTTTAAAGGGTTTCTCCTATAACAGCTCTATGAGGTAAATAGAACAAGTGCATGATTTGTACGATGATATAGCAAGAGAAATTGAGACATGATCACAAAAGCAATATCTTGGAAAAAAAAACTCTAGACATAAGGAAATATCTATAAAGAGAGGATGTTTAGTATTATCAAATGCTGCAGAAAGGTTGAAGGATGAGAACTGAGAAAAGACCATTATATCAATTAAGAGAACACTAGTAAATCTGAAGAGAGTAGTTTGCACCCAGGGAGAAGCCATATTGTAAAGAGTTGTGAAATGTGAGATGTGAGATGTGAAGAAGTAGAGACAGTGAAAATATAAGGTGTTTTCTAGGATTTGGGATGAGAAAAGGAAGGGAAATATAAGATTATAGCTTGAAGGGATGGTAGCATCTAGTGAGGGATATTTTTAAGGATGGAGAGACTTGGATGTGTTTTCAATCATCAGGGAAGGATCCAGAGGACAGAGTGACACTGACAATTAGGGAGAGGTGATTGTGAGGGAAATCTGGTTGGGAAGATGGGAATGGGTGGTATCCAGGGTAAAAAAAAGAGAGATTGGACTAACCAAAGAGCTACTTTACTATGAGAGACTGGAATACAGGAGGACTTAATTAGGCATTATATTAAGTGAGTATGAGATGTAAGGATGGGGAGAAGAGGGAGTTCATGGAGAATGGCTTTTACTTTCTTATTAATGTATGAGGTGAGATCTTCAGCTAAAAGGATGGGGGTAGAAGATGGTTTGAAAGACCTGAATAGAGAAGAGGTTTGAAATAGTGATGATGGGATAAGAAAATCAATTATGGATGAATAAAAAAACTGCTTTGCTGTAGTAAAAGCCTGGTTGAGACTGGATAACATGGATTTGTAGTGGACATGAATTTGTGGTGGGCACAGTGTCAAACTTCCTCTAATTCTCTTCAGCAGTATGTGAATAGGAGTGGAGGAGGTAGATTGGAGTAATTCTAGGTTGGAGTTTGGCAAGGCAGTGTTGATAGGACAAGGAAGTAATCACTTTCTAGAGTAGAGGATAGTATATGTTAAACTAGTTAGCCAAAGGGTCAGGATTAAGAAAGAGGAACCTGAAGTCAGAATAGGGGAGATGGCTTGGGAATATTAAAAGGTGGAGGAAGTTGGAGGTCACAATGAGAATGAAGGATGGGTAAAACAGTGAAACACAGAAAGAGTTGGAAGGGTAGGAGGCTATGATCAGACAAAGGACATTCTCTTTTAGAAATTCACTGGTGTACAGCAGATTGATTGATGGACTTGGAGTTAGAAAGTCCTGAATTTGAGCCTTGCTTCAAAAATTAGCTGGCCTTCTATGGACAAGTCACTTAAACTCTCTGAGCCTCAATTTAATCATTTGTAAAATGAGGGGGTTGGAATATAAGGTCCCTTACAGCTCTAAATCTATGTTTCTATGATCCAAGTTTATGATCATGGAAGTGGAACATGTGGCAAGCTCAAGGAAGGTGAAGTGACCACTGAGGTCACTGGGCAAAAATATGGTAATCAAAACCTTGGAAAATGATGATTGGGACTTCAATTTATGTCTCTTGATTTCAAGTCCAATGTGCTTTCTACCACATCATGCTGCCTTAGCTGTAAGATATTAGATGAGATCTCATTTTGCATCCTTCATAAAATAAATTTAATGAGAGAGGTTGATCAATATTTATTTGATTTTTCTCTTAGAATTACAGAGGTCCTTGGGATGGAAGTATCTATAACAGATTTTTAGTCTGGCCTTCTTCCTCTAACTAGGATCACATTTAACCCAGCCCAGAAAAAATGCTTTGCTTATTTTTAAAGTATCCTAGGGATGAAGAATTAATAAAATCTTTGGATAGTCCATTGACTCATATTTTTCTTTCTTTCAGAAGCCTTCCCTATTCCCTTTGCTAATGAAAATGTCAGGGTAAAAAAAAAATGCTAAATTTGGAGCCAGAGGAATTTGGGTCCAAATCTCAGCTCTGCTACTTAGGTCCTATGTGACCTGAGCAAGTCTTAAAGTTTTCAGGCTTCAGATTACTCATCTTTAAAATGAAGGTGTTGTTAAAAACATACAGCTATAGTTACTTCCAGCTCTAAGACTATCATCCTATTCATTCTTTATTACTCAGTAAATTCTCTCCACTCTCCAAAATTATCCCTGATTATTCAAGCTCACAGTGCCCTCCCTCTCCTCTGACCTATCAGAGCATTTAAAAATCATTTCATATAATTTAACACTTTATTATGTAATGTATTATATTGTTTTCTATTTTATATGTATTCATTTTGTTTTCTTATCTAATTGTAAGGAGTGTGAGAACACACAGCACAATTGCTTACCCACAGACTCACTCAATCAATAAGCACTTACTAAGGGTTAGTCACTGTGATAGCCCAAAGTGAATCAGTTTTCTACTTCAATGAGCTTACATTCAATTGGAGAAAACCATACACCTATGTCCCACTGCATTGTACCCTCTTGGCACAATACCAAGCACATTATTTGCTTTCTGAAAATACTTATTGACTGGTCTTCACACAGATTTGGGAGAAATGTTTTTCTTTCTGGTTAACTTAAACTTTTATAACAACTAATCAACTCATCAGTTGAACCTGATAGTATCTGCAATATTCCACACCCATAAATCCTCCGCCTTTCCAATTAAGGGCTGGTGTATACTTGAAGAAAAGTGAACCTTTTTAAATTCCATGCAGCTGCTTTTCACGAAACAAAACACCAAGAAGTGAACTTATTTGAAAACAGCCTCAGTTATTATAATTAAATAATGTTTAGTTTCTTTTTTGCTTATTTCCTTTCCATTAATATTGTTGTAGTCATTGGGCATACTGCTTTCTTGGTTCTGCTTACTTTGCTTTGCATCAGTTTATATGTACCTTTCATGCCTTTCTATATTCTTTGTATTGGTAATTTTTTACAGTACAATAACATTTTAGTAATAGGGAGGTTGATCAGAGGATGCCTGATCAATAGAGTTCCACTCCCACCTCCCCAAACAAAAGACAACGAGGTACTTAGGTTTTACCCCTTCCAAACTTTGAATGGTTTAATTTCCAGCTAGTACAGAACATGAAACTTTGAGTGGCTCATTCCCTGAATAGCTTATTTTTAGATTAGAAAGGACATGAAAATGGAAATGATGCATCTGTAGCTTATAAGGAAAACACTTAAACAAAAAAATTACTTAAATTTCTTTGCTCCTTAGGATGTATGAATATGTTCATCAATTAACCATGAAGGAATTATAATATAGCTAGCCATGGACTAGATGAAGGATAGGTCAAACTCTTGGTGACCTTTAAAAATTAAAAAGTGAGTTAACCAGCTTTGCAGTCAGCTGAGAATAGTCATTCTTGATAATCAGGTCAACAGTCATTCCTGTTAGTAGAGAAGAGAGTCAGCTATGGGATAACAACCCATTTCTTGAGAGGAAATTTCTCTGTCTTTTCTCTTAGACCATTTCCAAGGAGTATTGGGGAGTGGCAGGAGATTTCTTTCTCCTTCCCCCTCCATCCATTAGCTGTGGTGTCATAATGGGGTAGTGAACACAATCCATCAGAGAGTGGGACCAGAGAGTCTCGCTGTGGAGTTGAGTCAAGATATGGAAAGGAAGACCAATCTAGCAACATTCCCAGCAGAGCCTAGTAGGAGCAGAGTGTGGATATCATGAGAAGAGAAAGGACATTGGAGTCTTGCAGTGCCAGAGGTGTGAATAGTCTTAGAGATACATACCTAGACACACACACAAATATATGTATGAATATATATATATATATACACACACACACACCTATATATAGATACACATATATGTATGTATTTATATACACACATTATACACACACACACACACACATATACACACACATATGCCTCTTTAGTAGTGTACTCTTATGTGTATGTCTACTCTTCCCATGTAGGTTATATGCACTTTAAGGAAATGGGTCCCAGTTTGGGGGGGGGGAGTGTAAATTGTAGGTCTTATTATGTAATATATATGACTTTGCTTAATTTCTTTTGGATGACTAATGATGGGAATTGTAATATATAATTTTAGTTGCATACTATGCCAGAGGTAGTTTCCCCAGGGGATCAAACCTGCGAGTGTGAATTAGGAGGAAAGCACAGAAGGATTGCTATATCGCACTACATTCACGTACCAAGATTTATTTAGCTATTCCCCAATCTGTGAGCATCTACTTTATTTCCAATTTGTTGCTACTATAAATATTTTGGTGTTTATGGAGCTATCATTCCGCATTTGACCTCTGTAGCCTGTATTCCTAGAAGTAGAGTTTTATCAAAGGTCATTTTCTTACCATAGTTCCAAATTGCTTTCCAAAAGGGTTGAGCAAATTTTCAGATCCACCAACAGTGTATTAACATACTTGTCCACCCACAACTCCTCCAGTGTTGACTTCCCATATTTTGTAATCTTTGCCAATTTGCCTGATTTGAGGTGAAAACACACTTATTATGCCATTTACATGATGATGAAATCAGCAGAATCTTGAAGGATTCACTTCTCAGATCACACTGACTTGTCAATAGAGAATGTTTAATCCACTCCATCCTGAGTTAGGCAGCAAAATTAATTATTCTGTTACAGCTCTGAGAGATAGTCACAACCTGTTACTTAAGAGAAAACTTTGAAGTTTTTTTATCCTTTTCTCAAGCTCAGCTGTTTCTAACTTTGTTTATTTTATATTATTTTCCTTTCTTTCTCTCCATGAACAGAAAGGTCTGCAAAGAGCAGAAAACCTCAGGCTTTTACTTTTGTTCCATGCAGCTACTTTGCAGGAAACAAAACAGCATGAAATGAGCTGGGGAAATGCCAATGCATTAACTTCCCACTTGTAAAGGGCTACCCCCAGCAGAAGGTTTACCTAAACCATAACATCTGACTAACAGAAAATGGCATGATATCACATGTGGTCCACTGCAGCCCCAAAACCAGAAATATCTCGCCCCTTGCTGGTCAAGAGGGCAATGGGTTCCACTGATGCTTCCCAACTGGAACCGATGTTGGTTTTTCTACAAAACTGACTCTAGTTCACAATCACAACTGATACAGTTATTTTGATTTTCCTCCCATCCTTCCTATTTTCACGAGAAACATTTTTAAAGCTAGCAGTCTTAACCTTTCTTATGGCATGGACCCCTTATGCAGTCTGGTGAAACCTATGGAGAGCCTCTTCTCAGTTACGTTTTTTTAAAAAAGCATCAAATAAAATACACAGAATTACAAAGGAAACCAATTATATTGAATCACTGTTACTAAAAAACTAACACAGACCTCAAGTTAATAAACCTTGAATAAAGCATCTCCACTGAAAGTTCAGTTACTTTTAAAAATTCAGTTATTTTTTTCTGGCTTGGATGATTTCTGGTAAATGATGTTCATTTCAGACTTAGAAGCACTTAGGAACAAAGTAGTGTATTACATAAGCACAGTACTCATGATATAGTGGAAAGAGCAATGGTTTTGGGGTCCAAGAACTGGAATCCTTTATATCTCATTCTGAGATAGATTTTTTTGTATGTGTAAGAGATCTGGCTCTCACTCAATGGCTTTGATTGATTTGAGGTGTGCAGATCCTGTTCAGGCTCAGTTATGAATGTTTGATTTGATCAAAAAAGTATTTGTAACAGCAAAAGCACAGTGCCAAATTGGGTCATTTTGACTCTACACACATGTATAC
This sequence comes from Pseudochirops corinnae, assembly GCA_028646515.1. Taxonomy (NCBI): domain Eukaryota; kingdom Metazoa; phylum Chordata; class Mammalia; order Diprotodontia; family Pseudocheiridae; genus Pseudochirops; species Pseudochirops corinnae. Next base: position 227,380,163 of record CM053586.1, read on the forward strand.
AAAATGGAAGCAAGATGGTTTTGGAGTTAAGGGCATTAACAATCATATAGATCAAGAAATGAGCTACATAGAAAGTGGTTCCTGAGCTAAGTATTGAAAGAAACAAGTGACTCCAAGATCTAGAAGTAAGGAAAGAGTTTATTCCAGGCATGGAGAATAGCTTATATGAAGGTAGTAAGACAGAAGAGGATACTGTACATGTGAGGCATAGAAAATGGGTCAGTATGGATAGACCACAGAGTTAGTGGAGGTGAGGAATGGGTAAGAATACTGTGAAGTTGATCTTGGCCATCGTGTGAAGAACTTTAAATGTCAAATAAGAGTGTCAGGCTTGGAGGCAAGAAGATTCATCTTCCTGAGTTCAGATCTGGCCTCAGACACTTAGTAGCTGTATGATCCTGGGCAAGTCACTTAACCCTATTTCGCCTCAGTTTCCTCACCTGTAAAATGAACTGGAGAAGGAAATGGTAAACCACTCCAGCATCTTTGTCAAGAAAATCCTAAATGGGGTCATGAAGATTTGGACATGACTGAACAACAAAAATATGAAGTCATTGAGTATAGGAGTGGCATGGGCAGTACTGAGCTTAAAGAAAACTACTTTTGCTGTATGGAGAATAACTGCAGTGGGACAAGGAGGAAGAACCAATTAGAAAGCTATTTCAATGGTCTAGTGAGAGAAAAGTCGGATCGAGACTGTGAATGGAGAGAAGGGGATTTATGCAAGCTTATGAAGGTAGAGATGAAAGATATGACAGGTGATTGGATATGTGACTTGAAGGACAGTAAGTCCACTGCACTACCTAGCTGCCTCTATAGCACTATGTGATTTATAAATGTGCCTTCCTCACAACAAGACTGGAACGATAATACTTGAATCTAAATCCAGCCTCAAATATTTATTATATGTGTTGACCTTGGCCAAGTCACTTACTGTCCTTATACCTCAGTATCTTCATTTGTAAAGTGGGGATAGCGCATACATCCCAGGTTTGCTGTGAGGATCAAATATTTGTAAAATGCTTTGGAAACTTAAACATATTACATAAATGCTAGCTATTATTACATAAATGTGCTGTTAATATATTCTATTATAAAAATAGCATTTAATACAAAATTTGAGCTCTGAAGGCTTCTTGAGGCATAAAGATGTATTGCTGATCTGTCTTGTCTAGATCATTTTCTTTCCTGATTCTATACAAGCCTTCAAATCTTTACCTACTACTGGATGCTTATCCAGTCTGTCTTAGATTCACTCATTCAGCTCTCATGTGACCTCATCCAGTTAATCTCTGAGTTGAACTTCATGATACCTTCAAACTCTAAGATCCCTTGATTCCATGAAGTCTTATTTGCACAGCCCCTCTCCCCAACCCTCCCATTTGGTATTTAATCACACACATTTTTCTAGCCAAATGCCATCTAATGATGGTGTATGGTTATGAGTTATGGAATGCCACAAACTTCAAAGAACTGAAGGTAAGGCTCACAGGAAGGACAATGGAGAGACATATGGCTATAACACATTACAAATGAGGAATTGTGCAGAGGCAATTTAAAGGCTGTCATAAAAGAAATGTATAACAAGAAAAGAAAGATCAGACAGTCATGTAGCTAAAGATAACTAATAATAGTCTAAATTCTCCACTGGTGTTTATTCAAAATCAAGAGATCTAGTAGACAGCCCTAGTATGTTGAAAGGACCTCTTGTGGTAGGTTTGAGGGAAGATGTGGATCAGAGGTGCACATGCCCTACAGGTTGTGATCTGTGCTGTTGAGCATCTTGAAAGTGGAAGTTGAGTCTCATTAAATTTTGTATTTCTTATATTGCCCAGCACAATGTCTGGTTGCTGCAACAACAAGCACCTTAGCATACCCAGGATGGCTGCTAGTACAGGTTTTTGGAAATACTTTTCTAAAGGGAAGTAATTTTAAAGGAGTCAATGATCTTTATGTACATATATATATGTATACATACATACACATATGTGTATATGTATACACATATGTATATACACACACATCTATTCACTTAATTCAAGGGAAACAGCACTTTGAACTTCAGAGAAAACACAAACAGAAATTACAAGCAGAAAAAAATACAGACAGAAAATAATACAAATCAACATACAGGGCTTCTAGCTGTCTGACCAAAGCATAGTTACCAGAGAGAGAAGCAACAACATCTGGGTTTTCAAAACCAGGGGGTTCCTTAACTAGTGGCTATCTGGAGTCTCATCTGGCCAAATCACATGAACACTCTTCCAATGAGTGAGCCCCAAAGCAAAACCTTACCCCAGAGTATATATACCCTTCTTCAGAGCCAGAGAGCATCACAACCCTCCTGACCCACTGCTTAATTACAACGTAACAAAAGATGTGGGTCTTCTTGAAAAACAAGTCTCCCCTAATTAAACTTCTCTTGTTGGGCTCCACATGAGGCCTATTAATGGGCGGGGAAGATCTTCAACTCCCATTAACATTACAGTTCCCCAATCTAATACAACCCGACCCAGCAAACATTTATGAAGCACCTACCATGTGTAAAGCTTGAAAATGAGAACATAAAGACAAAATTTTTAAAAAGAACATTTCTAGTCCTCAAGAGACTTATATCATAGACATAATATGCTTTCAAGAAAGATTTCACTGACCAACAAATCTTCCATGGGATGTTTGTAAACCTGACTATCTTGGGCTATCTGTAGGCTAAACTGGAAGGGAACAGAACTGACTGTCCCACATCCATTGAAAGTCATGACTTTGGATTTGTGACCTCCTCCTGTTCTCCCTTCTAGGAACTAATCACCTGAAGACTTAACAATTAACTGTTTTTTTAGATAGAAAGATAAAGCACTTAGTAAACATGGACTATGTGCTAGGAACTATGCTAAGACTTGGAGACACAAACACAAGCAAGACAATCCCTACACTCAAGGAGTTTACATTTTAATGGGAAAAGACACTATTTAAGGGAATTGGAAAATTAAGGCTGTAGGCAGTGCATGTTATATAGTATGATTTGTATCTGATAGCTTGGAAGTGAGGTAGAAGCCTTATTTATTGTGATTTTTTACCATCACCTTTAAAAAGTAAAACCAATTAAATATAGATTTTTTTTAAAGACCCTTTTATAAAAACTTGATAGTGGCCTGGGTGGAGCCCCAGGCCTAATGTCAGGAAGACCTGAGTTCAAATGTGACCTCAGGCACTAGCTAGTCACTTAGCTTCTGTTTGTCTCAGTTTCCTCATCTGTAAAATGGGGATACTTATAGTACTCACCTCCCAAAATTGTTGTGAGAACCAAAGGAGATAATAATTGCAAAGCACCTAGTACAGTGTTTAGCACATAATAAGCTCTATATAAATGATAGCTATTATTATTATTATTATTATTATTATTATTATTATTATTATTATTATTATACCTTAATTGTTTTCTCTGTATCCCTTTCCATTCTCTCTATTTAAGCCTGACACCCAGAGGACTTAGTGTTATAATACCACAACAAAATCTAGCATTTATGCAGCTTTTTAAGGATTACAAAACATTTTACACTTGCAGACAACAAGGCTTAATGGATAGAGGACTGGTCTTAGAATTAGAAAGGCCACAGTTCAAGCTGGACACATCCTGGGTATAACTTAACTTCTCAGTGCACCAAGTTGGATCTACATTGATAGAAGGTGTTTCCTTGTTTCAGAAAGAGATGAAATCTTCAGCCCATACAAACATCAGAGCCCAAAACAACTCCCATGATATAGGTATTCCAGGGATTATTATGACCATTTTTACATATGAAGAAATGGAGGTCAAAGAAGTGAAATTACATGGCCATGTGACCAGTGAATGTCAGTGCTGGGATTTGAGCTCAAGGTTGTTCTGGCTCCAAGTACAGCACTCTTTCTACCATAGATATCAGGGAGATATCAATTATCTAGTTCAACTTTTGTTTTATAGATGAGAGAAATTGATGCTGAGAGGTTATATAACCTGCCCAAAGTAAAAACTAATTAGGAGATCTAGAATTTGATCTCAGATCTTCTGACTTCAAATTCAATATTCCTTCTATTGCCCTACCTGGATAGATTTGAGTACCGGATCATTCTAATCTCTGAAAAATCAAGACAGTAAATGAGGCAAATGGAGAAACACATGATTGGTGTAAGTAAACTGCACCATATTACCAAAAAATGGCATGTCCGAAAAGTACTATAGAGGATGTTAGGGGATATATAATTAGAAAGTTAGGTGGGTGAGAGATGGATGGATGACAGATAACCCGAAATCTGTTCTGGTACCTGTGCAATGTTCAAAGACCTAAAGGAAGGTCTCCAGTAATATGAGTATCCTGGAGGATTTTTAAGAAGTCATGGACAAAGAAGTGCCAAGAATGAGAAGGTATGTTGGTGGAATCTATAATGATGGAGGTATTTGATTTGCCTAGGACTTTTGCTATATAATTAGGTTATATATTTCTTACAAGCTGTTAAAATATTAGTAAGCACATATTTACAGTACTTCAAGGAAAATTAAATGACAGAAAAACACCTATTAAATACTAACCATTTTACTAAATGCTCAGGATACAAATAGAAAATGCATGAACATCCGTTCTTTCAATGAGTTCACACTTGAATTGGGGGAAATATGAGAAAGTTTGTTTACAAGGTGGATGGAAAGGTCTATGTCATGAGAGTGAAGTGGTGAGATGAATGCTAAGGCCCAAGGGTCCTTAGGGTCCATTATTAGGTCCAATGGCAGTGCCTGGGGATCTGAAGGGGGAAACACAAGGGAAGATGATCAAACTTGAGGGACCTCCATCCCACCAGAAGAACAGAAGTTGGTGATTCTCAGCTTGTCTGAAGGGTATGAACAGCCATGTTTCTCTCATTAGGGTGTCCCAAAAGATATAGGAGGACTAGAGTTGGAGAGAGACCTAGACTATGGAGAGAAAAGGCCTGGAAGGTCTTTCTACCTCCTGGCTGCCCTAATAGAATGTGGGAAGTCCAGGATTTTAGGAGAGGCAAAAGGAAGGCAGAGTGGAGGTGGTGGTGGTGTTCTTCTACTGCACCTAACCACCTTCAGGCTGCTCAAGCATTTAACAGTATACCACGAAATAATCCGAGCCTCTCCCTCTAAAAATTAATTGAATTCCTAACATGTGGAAGGCACTAGAGAGTAGACAAGGGCAGGCACATAATACACAAGTCTTTTAAGAAGGACTGCTCTGAGGAAGGCGAACTGCAAACTTTGACATATCATATAAACATGAGTTATGCTTACTAGTTATTACTATGCTATCATCTGGAAAACTGTATAGTTCCTTTGGGGAGCGGGTGAAACTCTGGAGGATGAAGGATCATTTCTCTATCTGAGGATCTTTTCTTCCTAGAGAGTCTCAATCTTTCCTTAGACTCTAAGTCTCTAAGGCTTAGAGACTCATACAACCCTCTATTACATCTACATATCTAACTATCTATCTATCTGTCATCTATCTATGTATCTATCATCTATCTATGTATCTATCAATCATCTATCTATCTATCTATCTATCTATCTATCTATCTATCTATCTATACATGCTTATTGTTGTTCAGTAGTATTTTTTAGTCGTGTCTGACTTTGTGACCCCATTTGAGGTTTTCTTGGCTAAGATACCAGAGTAGTTTGCCATTTTCTTCTCCAGATCATTTTACAGATGAGGAAACTGAGGCAAATGGGGCTCGGTGACTTGCCTGGAATCACCCAGCTAGTAAATGTCTGAGGCCAGATTTGAACTCAGGAAGATGAGTCTCCCTGACTCCAGGCCTGGCATTCCATGCAATATGGCCCCACCTAGCTACCCCATGTGTGTATACATAGAGACGTATACACATATGGATATGTATACATACACATGTACATGTGTATAGATGTTTCTCTCTGTGTGTATACATGCATACACATATACATACACATACACATACACATATTGCTTCTGTTGTAGGAGACATTACAACATAGTCTTGAGCTTGGAGCCAGTAAGACCTGTGTTTAGGTTTTACTTCTGACCATTATAATCTCTAGGACCCTGGGAAAATTAAACAGCCTTAGTGCTCCTCAGGCCCTTCTCTAGGACTTGTCTCCTAAATCACAGATGGGTAGTGATCTAAGGCACTGGTGTAGGGGATTCCCCTCTGGAGATTTCCCCCTCCTACCAAGACTGTAGATACACTATATTATCATTACACACTAAAATATGAGGTTCTTGAAGACAAGAGATTTTTCATTTATATGACACTGGTCCTCCCACAATATTTCATACAAGATGTCCCTGTGTCTTTGTACTGGCTATGTATGTCCCATCCCAGGAACATTCTACCTCTTGACTTCTCCCTCTAAGCTCTAGGTTCACTAAAGACTTATCTCATCTTTATCAGAAGCTTTTCCTGATCCCTACAACTGATAGTGACCCCTTCCATCACCTTATGTACATGTGTCTCCTGGTAGAAGGCAAGATCCTTGAGGGCAGTACTGGGTTAACTTTTGTCTTTATATTAGCAGCACAATGTCAGGCATGTAGTAGGTGCTTAATAAATGCTTGTTGATTGGATCGGCCTTGAACACAGAAGGCAATCAATAAAGTTTTTCTGAATTACACTGGATGATAATAATAATACTAAAATGTTTATTTTAAAGGATCAGAAAATTTCAAAATACTTAATATTTGAAGCAAAAAATACATCCCACCCATAAACTTTAAAAAACAGACATTTTAGGGGCGGCTAGGTGGTGCAGTGAATAGAGCATCGGCCCTGGAATCAGGAGGACCTGAGTTCAAATCTGGCCTCAGACGCTTAACCCATTTCATTTCCTAACCATGTGACTTTGGGCAAGTCACTTAACCTCAATTGCCCTCCAAAACAAAGTAAAAAACAAAACAAAAAACCAGACATTTTAGACTCAATCATTTGCTCATAAAAGAAGCCTATGTGTAACTATACTTGGAAACCCTAAAAAAAAACCCCTTTCAGATGAGCTGTTCTCTTTAATGTAAGTTTTATAGCTAATCACCCATAAAGAGAACAGGCTTATCTCTTCAAGCTCATAGTATTTTGGTGGCTGGAGAAAACCACTCTCTTTAACACAGAGGCAAACAACTCTTCTAATCATTAAGGCTATGTTTTCAGGGCTTCCAACAAGACTTGTGTCAGTATCAGCCACCTGCTGCTCCCAGAATTCCCTCTGCAGAAACAGCAGGAAAGTTTAAAGGGCTACAACTAGATGCGAACAAAGGGACTGGAAACCTAATCATACCACTTCCAAGAATTGGCTGCCAGGCTTTCCAAAATCTCCTCCCAGCCACATTGAAAGCCTTGCTTATTAGTCTAAGCTATTTTGCAGTAATGAAGTGTGTGTACTGGAGATATTGATATTACTCAAAAGTTGCCACCCGTTGATGCATTCTGTACCCTCTGAGCCCCATACTGCAGCCCCCTGCAGTTTTACCCTTTAATTTTTAAAGGTTTTGAATTTTTTTTTTATCAAGTTTATAGCCCTTAGTGACTGCAAACAACCATTTTACATAAACGTAGACAACAAGACTTTTCCTGCCTGCCATCAAATATCCTTGGACACCTCCTACACTGAACTATCTCTAGGCAATACTAGAAATGGAAGGAGTGGAACACAACTCCATGAACAGGAGGTCACATGGAGAAGAGGGCTTTGGAAATATGGTCTTCTGAACCTGGTAATGAAGGCAAATTCAAGACTATAGCTCATGTAAAAATAAAAAGGAGGGTAACATTTCAGAGTCACTCATGCTCAGGAAAAAAGTCATTTATTTTTTTTAGTGAGTTTAGGTTGAAGACTTTTGAAATGAGTCATAGGTGGGATATGAAAAAAACATTGCTTTCTGAAAATGAAAAATACAGAAGGACTAAATATTTGGCAGGTCAAGTTTTTAAAAAAGCCATTTGTTGAATTCCCACAGTACATATCAGGCCCCTGGGAGCATATACTAAAAAATAATGTAGTCACTGTCCTCAAGAGCATTACTACCTAATAGGGGGAGAAAAAATTAATTCATACACAGATAAGTAGGGGTAAGCACAGTAGTATGCTCCAGAAATACAAATCTAACACTTTGCATAATTTTCTTTTCCTTTCAACTGACTTCCATGTGGCTGCTTATGAGTGGGAAGGACAAGATGAGGGGGAAAGGCTTTATTTCCTTCCTTTTGATTATGAGTTTGACATCAGGAATATGAACATTTCCATATATAAAGGACAGAAAGAGGATAATTGATATTGTGATTTTTTCGTAGTATATAGATTATTGTTTAAAGTATATATTAAGATAACATAATATACCTTTTTATGCCTTAACCCCATTACGTTCTTCTTTCTCCCTTTTTTATATTAAAAATTTTTCATTGATGCTATTTTCTTTTTTTCCTCCCTCCCTTACCTCTTTCTTCCTTTCTTCTTCTTCCTCCCTAATTTTACTTTGAAAAAAAAATAATAGTTGGGGGGGGTGGCCAGGTGGCACAGTGAGTGGAGCACTGGCGCTGGAGTCAGGAGGACCTGAGTTCAAATGTGACTCCAGACTCTTAACACATATTAGCCATGTGACCTTGGGCAAGTCACTTAACCCCAATTGCCCTACCTTCCCCCATCCAAAAAGCAAAAAAAAGAAAAACAAAAGAAAAAAATAATAGTTTTATTATCTCAAGGAATAATTACTCTATTTGCTCTGTTTTTTTTTTTTTCCCATTTCCGTTTTCTTTCTCTCTCTCTTTCTTTCTTTCTTTTTAGGGATTCTTCTACTTGGATAAGAGTTTCCACCTTCTGTTCCAAGCTATTTATTCTCCTTCTAATTTTTCCAGCAAACCCCATATTTTACTTATAATTTCCCTTTTTATCTCTTGCCTTATTTCTTCCAGCCATTTAAGTCCTCACAGCCAAGACTCACCCCAGCTCCCGAGTCTCTCATTATACTTCTGGTAGTTATTTTCTTCTCCTGGATTTGCCTTTTAGGCCACTCTAAACCTATACAATTTCTTCATTGTGTTTACTGCTTTTCTCTTTTTACTAATATCTGTACCTTCTGTTATTGCATTTGGACTTTACATGAAGACTGGGCTCCGCTGTCTTCCATATTTTGGGAAGGGGTTGGCAGATTCTATTTGGTCCTGATCCCTTTATTGTATGGATGTTGCTGTAGTTATGAATAGGGCAGCTTGGACTTTTGTTTTGTTGTTGTTCAGTCATGCCTGACTCTTTGTGACTCCATTTGGGGTTTTCTTGGTAAAGATAGTGGAGTAGATTGCCATTTCTTCTCCAGATCATTTTACAGATGAGGAAACTGAGGTAAACAGAGTTAAGTGACATGCCCAAGGTCATACAGGTAGTATGTGACTGAGGTCACATTTGAACTCAGGAAGATGAGTCTTCCTGACTCCAGGCCTGTCACTTTATCCACTATGCCACCTAGCTTTCTGCCTCAATCTCTAGCTTTTCTCAAGTCTCCTAGAAGCCCAGTGTGATGAAGGACTTGATCCTTCTCTGTCTCCTCCTTGTAAAGTAAAGTGTGAAGAGTAAGTCTGATCCCTTGCTATGGCCCTGACAAGCCTTAGGTGTACGTTGGATACCTATGGGTCTTAGGACTCCAGTAACCCCCCACCCCACCCCAGCGCCACCTGGTTTATCCCCTCCTGTGGTTTTCTTCAATCTAGGGAATGTATAGTTCAGTCCTATCTTTCTATGCAGTGACCTATGGGGGCTGGCTATGTTCCTCACTTTTTTTGTGGGAGATCAGAACTAGATCTCACTGGCTGCAGGCCCAATCAGAGTTACTGCTGATGTTTCCACTGGCTTTCAGTTCCCCTGGCCTGTCTCAGCTGAGAACACTGGTGAGCTTTCAGCCCTCTCTTAAAATCTGTACTCATAACACCAGCAGATTTATGGCTCCCCTGGAGCATCCATATTCAGAATGTTACAAGGTTTGTACCTAACCCCCAGTTGACTGGCTTCTTACTTCCCTGGTAATATCCCACATCTCAGCACCCACAGGCTTCTAGGCTATTTTCTTGTCCAGTCTTGGACTGGATAGAGGGGTTTACTTCTGTTTTTTTGGACCTTCTTAATCGTCTTTGAGTTGGGGAACATTTTTTATCTTTTCTGAGCTTCTTTAAATTATAGAATCCTCCACTTTTCAACTGAGTTTAACACGATGCCTTAGTGCATAGCACAGTACCTAAACATGATATACATTTAATAAAAGTTTACTGATGATGGTGATGATTAGTTTAAGTTGAAAATGTATCTGTTTATCTTTAGGTTATCAAGTCTTAAACAGTATGCTTCTAAAGCAAAGTTTGACTCACTGATACTAAAGGAGGTAATAAAGTAGTTGGTAGTGCTGATACCTGCTATCTAATCCATTCTCTACCTTGGTGAAAACAGAGTAAAGAGAATAGGGGAATATCATGATTCTGGAGAGTTAGAAATGAGGCTAAAATACTGAGAATTCTTCTCAGGGACTGTGGGCAAATCAATTCAACCTTTCTAGGCCTCAGTTTCCTCCTCTGGAAATGAGGAATATGGATTATATGATCTCTAAATTTTATAGTGTCCCCTACTCCAAAATTAGGCTTTTTTTTTTTACCCTTTATCTATTTTTATATACTCATATGTAAAGATATTGGCTCCCCCAGGAAAATGCAAGCATCTTGAGTGTAGGGACTATTTCAAAGGTGCTTCATAAACATTGATTTGATATAGCATAGTAGAAAGGGCCCTGATCTTAGAGACATTGGACCTGTGCTTAAATCCCAGTTCTGCCTTTTACAACTAATGTGACTTTGGATAGCCCACTGAATTTCTCTGGGGTTGTTTCCTTATCTATAAAATGAGAGGATTGTGCTTGATGACCTTTAAGGTCCCTTCCACCTTTTGATCAGATCTCATAAGAATGTGGATTGGCTAGAAAAGGGAAGAACCATAGTAAAAATGGCTTTCCCATTCTTGAGAGATGTAGCCAGAGAAAACACAATGTATAGCTGTCTTTTAGTACAGCTGCAGAGTATCTGAAAGAAATTCAGCAGTTAGAGCACCAGCAAAGCCAATTGGAATGCCACCCCTCCCCACCCCCTCAGTCTTTTCTCTTGGGAGTGAGTTGACTGACATATGGGTCCTGAAAGGAGAGTCAGCTGGATGTTATCACTGGCAGACCACAATAATACTACTCCACTGAGTCTGGGAAAAATCAATGCACTCCTGTCTTCCTCTTGTCAGCTCCCTTTCCCTCTAAAATGACACAGATTAAGAGTTCCCTTTACATCATCCTTTGATGTGTTTTTAAGTTTTACCCTCAGGATCACTTCCCTGCTCACTTTCTAGCACTCTTTTGTCCTCCAAATTTCTATCCAACTGATTAAAAATTCCAGTTAGAGATAGCTTTTCAAAATGGGATCCTCAAAACTAAGCAAAGAAAAGCAATGAACTTGCTGAAGTTTAGCACCTTTGATTAATCTTTAATTAACATTTCACTTTAATTTCCAATTCTGCCTTTAAGACACATGCTTGTGTTCGAGCCATGAACTCATTATCTTATCATTTTGAAAGGCAACTATCTCCCAAAGAATAAAAAAGATGCCTGACTAGCAACAGCATCCACGAAGACTTGGTGAATCTTATGTTGCTGTTGTTTTTCTTTGTTTTGTTTTGTTTTGTTTTAAAGGATCGCTGTCTACTGGGCCATCTTAGCCAGAATCAGTGGCACAAATATTATTTTAGCACAGGGTAAAATAATAGTCTATGGCACTGGCATTAATTTATCTTTGTTATTTATCCTAATGATTTTTATGCCTTTATTGGTGTGCTACATTCTCCCCAAATGTGGTTTATAATTTAATTTTCACCATCATACACAGAGAAATCACTGGAGGCATGGTAATGATGAAGGAACAGCTATACTAATACCGCCAAAAGGATGCAAAGATGATTTATGTGACTTTCTTCTCGTATTTGCAGTTCATTAAGTCACTGTCTTCTTGTAATGACCAAGTGAAAATTAAAGTACTTTAGAGAAGAACTTTAGGTTCAGCATCATTAGAGGAAGAGAAATGGGTTCTTTGATGAACTTGACTGCAGAAATCTATAGAGCACAACTTAATCAGACTCCACATTGATCCCTGATGCTAGGAGGCAGGTTTAAGATTGAGCAAATCATTTTAATGCATATTTTTCCCTTAAAAAGGAACATATGATCCATGAGAATGATTTATATATAATTCGAGGCTTTAACTTCACAAAGTGAAATTGTATGGAGACCTTTTTGGAGTCTCATTATCAATACAGGGACAACAGATATTCTTCACTAGACTTACTTTTTTCATCTTTAAGTCATTTAACCTCTGTTTGCCTCAGTTGCCTCAATTGTAAATCAGGGATAATAATAGCATCCACCTATGAGGACTAAATGAGTACACAGTAGGTGCTATATAAATGCTTATTCCCTTCTCTCCCCTTCTTCCTTTACTGCCTCCCATTTGCCTGAAAGGATCATCTCTCTGCCATGGTTGAGAGGGCAGGGAAATACCCCACAGTTACCATTTCAGACTATGCATGAGCCCTACTTAAAGAAAGTAGCAGTATCCATACCCATACTTAATGGGAAGAAACAGGGAAAGTATCTTATGTGGTTTTCAGGATCAAATGAGATATTTACAAAATGCTTAGCACAGCTTCCAGTATACAGTGGGTGCCTAATAAATGCTTTCTCCCTCCCTTCTGCCTCTTCTCCCTTCCTTTACTCTGCAGGATATACAGAAGTCTAATAGCACTGCCAGTTGTCTTGATTTTTGTTTTGCCACTGGACTCTGATGACTCTGGAGAACAGAGTGACTAGTCAGCCCTGCCTCACTTAAATTCAATTCACAAGAAGTGAAGACATTACCCCATGATGTCATTGGTGCTCTTTGAAAATGAAGGAGGAACAGCAACAATAACATCATTGTAGTCTGAGCCAGACATCCTGGGTTCAAAACTTTCCTCTTCTACTTACAACTCATGAAACTTAGGAAAAGTTTCTTCTTATCTTTTGGGTCTCATTTTTCATTGGTACTGATATCTAATACTATTTTCAGTTATTAGCAGTAGGATTTAATAAGTGCTATATTACCTTATGTGTTATCATTGTCTAAGAGTAGGTTTTATTTAGGAAAAAAAATTTACCACTGTAAATGTATGACCTCCCCATTAGCTAATATCTCCATTTACTAGGTGTGAAGATGGAACTCATCTGAGGCATGAAAAGACTAATTTTCTCAAAATGAGATAAAGCACTTTGGAAATTTGGAAGTCTCATTATGTATTGTATGTATGTATGTATATTTGTGTGTATGTATCCATAAGCTATTATTGCTGTTGTTATCCAAATTATGTACTTAGGTTCTATCTCCTCTTCCTCACATGCACTCCTAAAGTACACGTCCCCGACATTTTTGTCATGTAATCATTTTATAACCATTCATGACTTGGTTTAATGTTTTAATTTTGTTTTTGGAACAGACCTGTGATTTCATGGACTCCATAACTTATAGCCTTAAAAAATCTCCCATTGAATTAAGAAATGAAATAATTTATGCAGGGTCATATAAATTATCCTAGTATCTCTTCAATGGTAAGACTTGAATATAGGTTGTTTCTCTTGGATAGTTCACTCTCTCTTCACTAAACCACACTTCCTCTCAATATTATAATAAATATAATATGATATTATATTTAAGATAACATAATATTAATATGATATGATATGCTTTGTCAGTATTACATGCATTCAATAATGGCAGAACTTTGTTAATGCTTCTTCTGAAATGCTGGTAACTAAGACTTCATTTTATTTAAGAAAAATTGCATTCATATTAACATAATTTTATTCACTTCTCGCCTTTTAAGTTTTTCTATTTCTTTTCTTCCCACTCTTAAAATAATTGCTTATATAAAGTCACTTATCTCTGAAGGTGTTTAGCCTGAAGAACAGAAAACATGGGGGTGGGTATAGCAGTTTCTATTTCTATATATTATATGATGCTTTTATTATGCTGTCTATATTATTTTGGAAGCAATATATTGTCCGTCAATATTACTGTGTCTGTTAGATTTCTTATTCTCAGAGGGGCAGGATAACGTGTACTATTTGTTCCTACTATTCTATCCTCACTATGAGAAGGATAATTTCTCCATTGAGACCAAGTACTTAAATTTGTGAGGCCTCAGCGTACTCATTTGTTAAATGCCGTCGAGTTATTTCAGTCATACCTGACTCTCCATAATTCTATTTGGGTTTTCTTGACAAAGATACTGTAGCTTGCCATTTCCTCCTCCAACTCACTTTACAGATGAGGAAACTGAGGCAAACAAGGTTAAATGATTTGTCCAGGGTCCCATTGCTCATAAGTGTCAAATTTGAATTCAGGTCTTCTTGACTCCAGAGTTGGCATTCTATCCACTGTGCCATGACCATTACTTGTTAAATAGAGGACTGGAAGGGATGACCTCTCATGTGCTTTCCGTGTCTACACCAATCCATGTTTCTATGATTCCAATTAGGTATATAGCCAGATCAGGGGTCAGATCTCATGAAAGTTTGATATCTTTTAAGCTATTTCTGTAAGCCAGGGGGAAAAAGCAAAACAAAACTATTGGGGCTTCATAGAGACTTACTATCTTCAAATACCTCTCTTCTCAGGTTTTAGTCACATAGATGGGACCCACAGAGATAGAACTACATAATTGATACAAAAGTATTAAGTTTAAAGAGTTCAGTAATATGTGCCATGAGAGAAAACCTAAGTCCTGGACCAACTCATGGAATTCTAGAATTAGAAGCAATGTCATCAGGGGATCTTAGAAATAGATCTTAGAGGAAATTGGTCCAGCTTTGTCATTTTACAGAGGAAAAAAAAAAACAACTAACAAAGCCCAGAGTGGTTAAGTGGGATGTTCCTCTTCAGGCATGCTTTGGAGTAGGTGACCTTTGACCTAAACCCATCCAGCCCTGAGATGTGGTAATTGGGCTATTTTGCATGCTATTTCTACTCTTTCTCTGTTGGTCAGATGTGGGATAGCATCCTAATGAATAATGTCATTATTAATCCCAGAAACATTCCTCCCAAGAGCTAAAACCCTTTGTAAATTAAATGAGATGATATAAGTGACAATGCTTTGAAAAAACTTAAAAGCATCCTATAAGTGCAAAGAATTATGATTATTGTAAAGAAGCCAGCATTGTTATTTTCAAGACACAGATGGCCAGATTGAGACAACTCAGGATGATAAAAAACCCTGCCAATGTCAGCAGAAAAACAAAGAAATCTGGTATTCTGGTTGCCAGACCTGTGCAATAATAAAGTTGCATCTTCTTTAACTATATCTTCATAATATATACACAAGAAAACACCATGTACTTGAGCAAGGAGGGAAAAAAGTTTGTCCTTTTATTAATGATCAATATATAGTAAATCTATTCAACTTATTTTAACACTCTCCTCAACATGAATAGCAGGTGGGAAAAGGATCAAGTAGGGGAGAGGAGAGAGAACTTTGAGAAGAGTACAGTGTAAATTTCATTTAGTTCCATTCAATTCTACAAGAACTGGGTTGATCCTAAGGATATAAGGATAAAATTGAAACAATTCAACTCATCAAGGAATTTATATTGGGAGGAGGACATTATTTATATAGATAAGTAAATATGTTATATATGAGTATTATATATTTATATAGTAAGTATTAAATATTTATAAATATACATAATAGCACATAAAAGTGGATTTGCACAAGTTGGTAGCTACCTAGGGAAAAAAAAAGTCTCTGGTAAAAGAGAGTGTGGTTTGAGAAAGCAGTGTTGTGTAGTGGAAAGAAACAATAAACTTAAAGAACTCAGGCTTGAATCCTAGCTCCATAAATTCCTAGTTGCATGACCATGGGCAGCTCATTGATCCTCTATTTCTTCACCTGCAAAATGGGAATAATAATAAGTGTAGCACCTAATTCAGGAAGCTATTATAAATTTTAAATAAGGTAATATATTTAATGTGATTTCCATATTTTAAATTATGATATAAATGTTAATTACCATAATTACTGGTGTGGCCTTGGCGACTTCACTTACCAGTGGTTCTCAACCTTTCTAATGCCGCGACCCTTTAATACAGTTCCTCATGTTGTGGTGACCCTCAACCATAAAATTATTCTCGTTGCTACTTCATAACTGTAATTTTGCTACTGTTATGAATCGTAATGTAAATATCTGATATGCAGGATGTATTTTCATTGTTACAAATTGAACATAACCCACAGGTTGAGAACCGCTGACTTAAACTGTCTGGCCTTTAGTTTCCTTATCTATAGAATGAGGGTGTTGAACCAGATAACCTTTAACATCCTTTCCGGTTCTAAATCTATAACCCTAAGAATCAAAGAAACTGCCTAACATTTCTTTCATCTTCTTCTCAATTTCTACTGTCATTATTCTAGTACAGATCCTCATTCCTGACTATCTAGATCAAAGCTGTCAAATTCTAATAGAAACAGGGACCACTACACCATATATAAGGTTCCCTATGGGATCTATATTGACTTAGTTTTAAAATGTAATATTGTCTATGATTTATTGAATTTTTATTTATTTTGTGAAATATTTCTCAATTAAATTTTTTTCATTTGTTTTTTGGAGGGGGGGAAGGCAGAGCAATTGGAGTTAAGTGACTTGCCCAAGGTCACACGACTAGTAAGTGTTAAGTGTCTGAGGCCACATTTGAACTCAGGTCCTCCTGATTCCAGAGTGGGTGCTCTATTCACTGTGCCACCTAGCTGCCCCACTCTCAGTTAGATTTTAACCTGGTTTCCGCTGAACTCAGGAGTTTTGTGGGTCACTCTGATCTGGCTTATAGTAGTAACTTCTAGGCAGTTCTCCTAGCCTCTACTTATTTCCCCTAACTCCCTACCTTCCATAACACCAGTATAGTCTTCTCACTACCACCAGAAGAATCTTTCTTATGCAAAACTTAGTGAAGTCAATCTTTTGTTCCAAAATTTTCAGTGGTTTCCTATTTGCTTCTCTAGTAAGATTCAAACTGCTTAGGCCAAGTTTGTTTCCTATATCTGGTATGTCTCCTGAAAAGTTCCCTCTTCATTGGGTGAATTTCTAGCTATCTTTTCAAGTACAATTCAAATAACATTTCTCCTGTGAAATCTTTCCTGACCTTCTCCAATCAATAGTGATGTTCCCCCTCCCCTCCACCATAGCTCTTTATTTTGCAAATCTCTAATGCATTTATCATGTAATATTGTATATTATAATTATTTGTGTTGATTTCTTATTGGTACTAGAATGCAAGCTCCAAGAGTGAAATGATAATGTCTTATATACATTTTGTATCCTCCTGGTCACCAAGCACGGTGCTCTTCATATAGTTGACTCTTAACAAATGTTTGTTTAAGATATAATAATTAATTAATAATAAAATTAATAAATTCCAGAGCACAACAATACTTCTCAACTAGACAAAAAGCAACAAGAATCCAAATCATAGTCACACAATGCTGTGAAGTTTATAAGCACTATTCTCACAACAAAGTAGGCAAAACTATGAAAAAAATAGAGCCTTGGGGAGGTTAAATGACCTGCCCCTAGTCTCACACCTAGAAAGTGTCAGAGGTGAAATTCAAATTTTATTCCTCCATCTCTAAATCTTCTAGACCACCATCCCTGCCTCTCCTTAATCATTCCACCTGAACTCTGTTCTAATCTCATTTCTTTCTGTGGTCCATTTCTAGGATCCATAATAACACGGATGTTTTCTGTCACCACCAAGAAGCTCATGATGGGAAATGCACTTTCAAAATGAGTCCTGTATTTGCATTCAAGCTGTTGCGGGAATTTGGCTATTTGTATTACAGTCTCAGAAATCCTTAGAAATGTATGAGGGGGAGGCTGGTGTGCTAACTCAATTATAGGGGATGACACTGTTTAATTGCTTTGAGGAGCTGAATTACATCCTTTGGATTGCTCAAAAATCTGTTATTAGTCAAAGTGAAAGAACGCTGTTTCTTATTTTCTATGAGGACTGATGATTGTTTTCTTGATGTATTACTAAAATACTCACAGAAATTCAATGAGACACTCAGAAATAAAGTGTTGATTTAAAAAAAAACTTAAACAGGAAGACTTTCCATATATACTCATTGTAGTTGTCAGTAGGTAAAAATAAGAACTGTTCCCCTTCCCGCCTATTGTAGCATATATTTCTAAACAAGTCAGCTCCCCTGAACTGGAAATCAGGAGACATGGTTTCAGTTTTGGTTTTATTCTTCACCTTGTAACCTCGGACCATTCATTATGTCCCTTGTCAATCTATAAATTGGGCATGACATCTGTACAATTTTCACATAAAGATGGCTAGTAGATTATTTTATTATATAAAATCCCAGAATCAGAAAATTATGGAATCTGAGAGTTGGAAGGTATCCCAGCAGCCACCTAGTCCAACCCATACATGAAAAGAATCCCCAACAAATAATATTGGATCTCTAAAGTCAGTGTGATACAAATGATGAATGGCTAACAGACAGAAGAAGATCCACTGGCCCAGCTAGGGATTGAAATTGATGATGTCGGCTTTGGGACTGAAATCAACGATTTTGGCCTTATTTACAGCATCACTCCAAAATGGAAGTATAAAGAACAATTTGGATTCGGGAAGACCTATATATATATATATATGGTGGTCCTTGTTTCTATTAGAATTTGACAGCTTTGATCTAGATAGTCAGGAATGAGGATCTGTACTAGAATAATGACAGTAGAAATTGAGAAGAAGATGAAAGAAATGTTAGGCAGTTTCTTTGATTCGTAGGGTTATAGATTTAGAATTGGAAAGGATGTTAAAGGTTATCTAGTTCAACACCCTAATTCTATAGATTAGAAAATCTATATAGATATATATATATATCTATATAGATAGATAGATATAGATAGATAGATAGATAGATAGATAGACAGACAGATAGATATCCAGGTCTTCCTGATATCTGTATCTCTCTCTCTCTCTCTCTCTCTCTCTCTCTCTCTCTCTCTCTCTCTCTCTCTCTCTCTATATATATATATATATATATATCCAGGTCTTTCTGAATCCAAATCTTAAATATATCTATATTTATCTATCTATCTATCCACATACACACACATACATATGTGTGTATGTGTATATATTGACAAGATATCCTGAAATGTGTCATATACTTCAGAAGCAAGGTTTCAGATAAGTCAAACTAACCATTTGTTCACCATAGCACTGGCTAGAGTTGTTAACTTGAAGTCAGGAAGACATATCTTGTCCAAGTTACTTAACATCTCTTGACCTCAAGGTTTTCATCTGTGAAATGAAGAGATTAGACACAGTTGCCTCTAAGGTCTTTTCCAGCTCTAAACCTCTGATCTAATCATTCTATGATCTGCAAGAATGCCAAGTTCTTTCCATGAAGAGTTGATCATGCCAAATTTGCAAGGTTGGAGAAGTCTCTCTTTGGTAGTGTGAGTCATCTTATTCTTCTTCCTTTCTCCCAGCATGGTACAGTGGAAAGTACACTGAATCTTAAGTCAAAAGACCCATGTATATGACATACTTCCTATGTGACCCTGGGAAAGTGCCTTGAACTCTATGGATCTCAGTTTACTCATCAATAAAATGAGAAATAGGATTAGATATGCATTAAGGCTCTTCTAATTATAAATTTAGGATCCAACAATCCCTTTCTCTAGTGAACCATTTTCTCTTAAGGGGCCTAGTATCATCCTGATCCCTGGCACCTTTTGCATAATCAATTTTTGAGGTATTTTTTTCCTTAAGTGAACTTTTGTACCTCTTTTTCCATTTGGTTAAGTCTGCTTTTAAAAGAGTTCTTTTCTTTAGTGAATTTTTGGGCCTCTTTTATCATTGGGCCAATTCTGTTTTGTAAGGTGCTATTTTCTTCAGCATTTTTATATATCTCTTACTAAGTTGTTAATTCTCTTTTCATAATTTTCTTGCATCACTCTCGTTTCCCAAAATTTCTTCTACCACTCATATCTTTCTTTAATTCTTCTAGGAATTCTTACTGGCATTGGAGCCAATTAGTATTTTTCTTTGAGGCTTCTTTTGTAGCTGTTTTCTCATTATTATCTTCTTCTGAGTTTATGTTTAATCTTTTCTGCCACTGTAGCAGCTTTTTATGGTCAAGATTTTTTCTTTGTTGTCTGCTCCTATTCTGCACTTTGAATGTTAAAGTTGGGTTTTGTTCATTTAGGGGTGGGAAAGCAGGGTGCCAAGCTTCAGGCTTTCTCATGCTATTGTTTTCAGAGCTAGTTCTGGGGGTCTGTAAGTTTTTGATGCATCCAAGATGGTGTTGTCCCAGTAGAAGTATGGTCACTGCTCTCCTGGTCTGCATTCTGGTCTTTACCCAAGAAGGGCCTTTGCTCCCATGCAGCTTCAAGTACTAATGCTCCTCTTGGGTCTGGAACTGTGACCAGGTCTCCTGCTGTCCTATAGCTACAAGTACTAGAACTCCTCTTGGCCCTTTAACTGTGAACAGGGCCCCTGTTCCCTGATGACCAATAACAAATGGCTCCTCTCCACCCTAGGACTCACAGTAGGCAGTCTACTAGAACTGTTTGTGGGCAATAGAATTGCCAATTAATTTCAGCTGCACTCAGTGCCAGTAAAGGGTCCTCTGTATACTTTCTCTAACCAGTTATCTGGCTCCCTTACCATCTCTGGGCTGAGAATCCCCAAAGCTGCTGCTGCTTATGGCCACATCCAGAGCTCATGACAGGTGTTCCTGCCCCTCTCTGGGCTTGTGCCCACCCCTGTGTTACAGACCTCTATAGTGGAAGTCCTAAGTTGTCTTCTGCTGGATAAATATCTCCCTCTGACTTTTTGTTCATTCTGCTGCTCCAAAATTTGATTTGAGACTTTTGGAGACTTCCTCTGGGTCCTAGCTTATACTTTAATCATCTTGGCTCTGCTCCCAGAAGGTCATCCCTCTTTCCATACTCAAAAAAGGAAATAAGCTGACATCAATTTTTACTTCTGCTTATTAACCTTTTTTTTTTTTTATCAATTTGTTAATTGATACTTTGGTGTTAATGAGTTTCAATCAATATGTCAGCACAGTCAGTTATTTTTCATTGTAAAATGAGATGATTTGTTACTGTTCTTAGGAATTTCAGAAATACTCCTCTTATCAAACTCCATTATCCAATGAAACTGCCCTTCATTCTGTTCTGTGCACATGATACTCCATCCCCCAATTCTATGCCACCTCACTGGTTAACTCTTAAGGCTAGAATGCCTTTCTTCCTTACCTCTAGCTAGTGGCTTTTCTGGCTCAAAGTATCAGCTCAAATCTCACCTACTTTAAAATGTCTTTCCCAGTGTTTGCCCATGACTTCCTATTTATACTGTATTTTGCATGGACAAAGCTGTTTGCATGTTATCTCCCCCATTATATTGTGATCTCCTAGAATAGTGATCCTCAACCTGTTGGGTCATGGGTCGTGACCCCTTTGGGGCTCGAACGACCCTTTCACAGGGGTCACAGGGGTCACCTAAGACCATCAAAAAAACATATTTCCGATGGTCTTTGTAACCGAGACACGGCTCCTCTATCTGTCTCCAGGAGGGTCCGCCCACATGCAGATACACCCACATACAAGTACTAAAGGGTTGCAGCATTAGGAAGGTTGAAAACCACTGTCCTAGAAGGTAGGAATCCTATTTCTACTTTTTTCTATATCCTTAGCATTTGTCACATTTTAGTCATTTGTGTCTGCTTCTTTGAGACCCCCTTTGGGATTTTCTGGACAAAAATATTGGAATGGTTTGCCATTTCCTTCTCCAGTTCATTTTACAGATGAGGAAATTGAGGCAAACAGGGTTAAGCAACTAGTCCAGGGTCACACAGCTAGTAAGAATCTGAAGCTAAGATCTGAATTCATGAAGATGAGTTTTTCTGACTTCAGGCCCAGTACTCTATCCACCATGCTGCCTAATTGCCCATTTATCACATAGTAAACCCTTAATAAATACTTATTAATGGTGACAACAGGCAGCAAGGTGGCACAGCAGATAGTGTGCTGGGCCTGGAGTCAGGAAAACTCATCTTCATGAATTCAAATTCAGCCTCAGAAACTAGCTGTGTGACTCTGGGCAAGTCACTGGACCCTATTTACCTCAGTTTCCTTATCTGTAAAATGAGCTGGAGAAGGAAATGGCAAACCACTCTAATATCTTTGCCAAGACTGAAAATGATTGAGCAACAAAAATCATTTTTTGCTGCTTGGCCATTTCATTTGTGTCCAACTATTCAAGACACCAATTGGGCTTTTCTGGGCAAAGATACTGGGGTGGTTTGCCATTTCCTTCTCCAGCTCTTTAGTTCTGTGTTGGGACTGAGGATACAAATACATAGAAATACATACAAATGCATGTCTACAACATAGACCTAATTTCAAAGAACTGACAAATTAATAAGAAGAGAAGAGTATGTACACAAATAGTTATGGAACTAGGAACAGTGGAAAAAGTACAAAGAAGAAATCTAAAAATGTGATGTCAGTTCATCAATCCACAAGCATTTTATATATCTACTATGTGCCAGACACTAGGTAAAGACTAAAATGTTTTAAACTTGAAGAACAACAACAATGGTGTGATTCTTATACAATGACTTTGAATTCCAATGACACATGCTTCTAAAAAGATATTATCATCAAATATTCAGATTCCTAAAAATTCTAAACAAATACAAAAGTTAGAATATGTAAAGTACACACTCACAATTTGGTGTTAGTAAAGTTGCAAGAACAAGGATGCTTACAAGCTATCTGTACAACACAGAAGGCAAACCCTTCATAGAAAATCGGCTTATTTCCTTTTGGATGACTGAGTATAATATATGAGTACCATTCCCTTCTTGACTCATTCTTCTGGATATAGAAGAATGAGTTAACAAGGGAATTGCACTTGGTCTCTCTTACAAGATCTATTGTTCCCTAGTGGATGCAGAGAAACGTGTATGTCCCATTATCACCAACAAAATAAAGCCCAATCTGCTTTAGCATATATCTGTTCCTCAGTGACTCTCTATGAAGATCCTGGCATTTGATTATACTTCTTTGAGAAGCAGAAACACATTCTGCTTTCATGCTTATACCAGCTATAAAAGAATGCTCAAATTATGTGTGTTGAGCACAGCAAACTGTTGTTTAATTTCTAGCTTGGATTTCCTGGATTAATCTTACATGAATGAGTTTTGTCACATTTTTCACTTATTCTATCTCCATCTTCTGGATATTTGGCTTGGCTTACAATTCTTCTCTTGTATTTTTGGTAACTTCCTTGGCATGTTGATTGTACTCTCTCTAATGCTCAATTTGACTGTTGGTCTAGATTCTGACAATCATATTTTGTTTTTCTTCCTTGGGTTCTAAATTTCAGTTTTTCTCCCTCTTTCACACTTCCCCCCCCCCACTCTACTTAATACAACCTATATCTACCTTCTCTTCGTGAATACATGAATTAATATATGTGGTTAAACTGATCCTGGCCAACTTTTTCTGATTTTAAATGACATTGTCTATCCTACTCTATCTGAGTACAGGCTAGACTACGTAGATACATATATTTATAGATGAATATAATCATATATGTATATATGTAACATATACATATACACACATTTGCATATATGGCAGGTTCAGTTGTGTCTGACTCTTCATGTGTGTATATGTGTGTATATATGTATGCATATATGTGTGTGTGTATATACACACACATATACGCATATGACTTTTTTTGTTTTTCAATTGTGTCCAATTCTTTATGACCCCATTTGGGGTTTTCTTGGCAAAGATGCTAGAATAGTCTGCCATTTCCTTCTCCAGTTCATTATAAGGATGAGAGAATTTAGACAAGCGGGGTTAGGGGACTTGCCCAGGATCATCCAGCTAGTAAGTGTCTAAGACCAGATTTAGACTCAGGGAGATGAATCTTTCTGATTCCAAGCCCAGTGCTCTATCCACTGCCCTGGCTAGCTGCCTTCAATATATGATGTATATATACATATATACCATGTTGTATGCATATATTAAACACATATATAAATCGCACATATACTTCCCATCCCACATATATACACACATATTACATATTTCATACATATATGTGTGTATGTACACATATACATGTGTATGCACATACATATGCATATTATATATACAACACACAGGTAAAAATATGTGTGTACATATATATGGATACATAATATTTAGTGGAATGTTTGATTTTTTTGCTAATATTGAATTATATTCTTACATGATGCCTTCCCTTCTCTTTTTGATGTGCTGAAATGTTTCCCTATGTCTCCTTTATTATGTCTTACTGCTGGTAATATAGTTTCTGGTAATAAAATACAATGAGGAAATGTGCTCATTCATTAACTAATTCAACAGACAGTACCTGCCTACTATGTGCTAAGCAATTGGGATGGGGATGGGAGGGAGGAGAAGAAACGGAAATCAGTAAAAAGCATCCCTTCCATCCCAGATCTTGTTTTGAGAAAGGTATATTTGTGCTATGGCAAATGTTTACTCAGGAGCTGGGGGAATTATATTGGTTTTCATATTAATGGCTCTTAATACATGGGGTCCTCCATAAAGAATAACCAAGTTGAAAATAACTTTATAATGCAAGAGGAGGGAGTTACAGAAACATAAAACATTTAAACATGACACCAATATAACTGAATACATTCCCTGGCAGAGAAATCAGTCACTACCCGGATCTATCTATTTTAAGGAAGTAACAATTACAAAATTCTGCTGTGTTCACTTGTTGCTAATACACACAAAAAATTCCTGGAAAAGATCTGGTATTTCATGACAGTGATGAAACACATATAGACACACAGAGAGACACATAATTGTATCTACATTTTTTTCATTCAGGTTAAATTGCTTTTGCCTTCAAGAAAATTTATATGTCAATAGGAAAATAAATAATAAAATTGTAAGCATTTGACTTAGGGAGGCATGACAGTTCATAGAATCATATATTCTCAGGGCCCAGCCTCAGCAAATTTCCTGAATTCTGCAGAATAGGCCTTCTGTTAGAATTACAGGAATAAGAACATATTTTAAGGCTTATTCGGTCTGATCCTCTGGCTCTAGCCAGGTCTATATCCAAACTGTCCAAGAGAGGTGTGTTTGTTTTCTCTTTTTAAAGATCCTCAAGGACAGAGTTTATACTGTTTCCAGATCATTGAAATAAAAAAATGGCCACTACTGCTTGGAATACTGTTAGTTGGAAGGAGATAAGGACTGGACCTATGATTTCATCAGGATAAAGACCTCCCTGTGGAGGAAACTCCTTCTTCTTTATAGCCATAGAGAGGTACCTCATTTCTCAGGTACCTGAGAAATTAAGTGACCTGCCCAGGATTACAGAGCCAGTTTATTTCAGAGGCAGACCTTAAACTCAGGTCTTTTTGGCTGCAAGGCTAGTTCTTCATTCACCATACTAATGGCATCAACCTCAAATAGAAATGGATCCTTGCTGCTGCATGTAGAGTCAGAAAACCACAAATTAACATTATCTAAGTGTTGTATTGTAAGTTTATTTATTTTTTAAAATATTTCTCAATTACATTTTTCTTTTTTTTCTTTTAAATTTATTTATTTTTTGTTTACAACATTCAGTTCTACAATCCAATTACATTTTAATCTGGTTGAGGTAGTACTCTGACTTCTTGTTGTTTTAGGGTACCTCTGTTCTATATCAGACTGCATTCTTAGTCATAGAATGTGTTCTTAAATCTCTACAGAGCTTGTTGCCCTATAGGTTTATTTTAAAAGTCTCCTTCTCCCTCATACACGATCTCCTTGCTTCTGGTCTATCTCTTTCCCAATCTGTTATATACTCAACTGCTACCTTCTTAAACCATACCTCTCACCATGTCATTGTCCTGCTAAAAACTGTCAATGGTTCCCAATAGCCTATCAAGAAGAACCAAACTTCTCAACCCAGCATTCAACAGTGTCCATAACATGACTCCAGGACTGTTTTCAGTCTTCCCTAGGCAGCTGGATAAGACCAGTGACTAGAGCATTGGTCTTAGAGTCAGGAAGACAAGAGTTCAAATCCTGCAACTATTTGCTATTCCTATCCCTGGTATCCTTGATCAAACTATAAACTCCTTGATGTTATTGGCTGTCTGGTGTTGCTGATACCTCTATGGTATGCCTTCTCTAGAGAACAGTCAATGAAAATGAGCTAATATGTCTAAAACATGTAAATAATACTAGGCTGGATGAGACTGTGCAGCTTTTAACTTCACTACTGAGCTACTTCTTAACCTAGACTGATGTAGACACCAACCACAATGGTGGCAATCACTGAACCATGAACCATTAACTCAGCTGGCTCTCACCAAACACCATGTGACTACAAAATGTTGGCATGTGCCCAATGTATCACCAGTCCACTCCATGCGAGTACCATTCCTACATTTTGTTATTCAGTCATTCAGTCATGTCCAGATCTACAAAGCCCCATGGACTGTGTCCTCATTTTACAGATAAGGAACTGAGGCAAATATGGGGTTAAGTGACTTTTCCAGGGTCACACAGCTAGTAAGTATTGGAGGCTGGATTTCAACTAGGATCTTCTGATTGCAGGTCCTGCACTCTATCTACTGTGCCACTTAGTTGTTCTGAATTGTTTCAGGAGTGTGGAGGTCCTGGATTCTTACACATTACCTTAATACCTTAAGTATTATCCTTACATATTCCATGGTGAAAAAGGGTTAGTTATCCCTTATTTTAGCTGTTACTCACAGACAAAAGCACAAGTTGCCTAAAGGAAATAGTTTCTGTCCTTCTATGGTCACATCTATATTCCCTTTGGCCTCCCAAGTCAGTCTCCTAATATGTGAGAATATATGAGATGACTTCACCTCTATTTGTGTAAGTCCCATGGTTCCACGCACATACATAGTGGGTGCTCTAGAAATACCTGATTTAATGAGTTTCAAAGTATGTCTAATGATAAATAATTTCCAACCACAAATCCCACCAGTTGTAAACAATGATACACCCTACTTCTAAGATCCTTGATTATAGTCATGTCTCATCCTATTGCTCCTAGATAAAAGGATAATATTTACATCTTTGTTGTAAGAGTTTGGGGGTGAGTATATGAAAGAAGAAAAAAGGATGGAGACATAGAGAATTTTACTGATCCATACTACTGAGACAAGAAAAGGCAAGGATGTTCTTGGAGATATGTTGGAGAGGGATGGTAGCACCATTGTCTTGGAATCAGTCATGACAGAGATCCATTTGTTCCTTTGATGCTTAATCTCTGTGTAATCATAGGATCATAGATCTAAATCTATGATTCTTGGAAACAATTTAGTTCAAATATCTCATTTTGCAGATAAAGAAACTGAGGCCCAGGTAGGTACAACGACTTATCCAAGGTCATTCAGATAGTATGTCAGAGACAGGGTTTGAATTCAGGTTCTCTGATTCCAGAGCTGATGCTTAGTCATCGTGCCTGGTTATCTCTCTTCTGTTTCTTTGTCCCCTTCCTCACTACTGACCATTCCTGGGTCTAAGATCTGGCTCAATTCAAACCCCTTTTATCAGAATGAAGGTTTTCTTCTTTCATGGCTGTGTTAACTTCTTAAAATTCCTCTTTCTAGTCCTTGCACATATTCTGATTCTAATAGGCTCCCTATTGCCTCTAAGAAAAAATAACATTAACATTATAGATTCTTCTCTTAAGCATTTCAATTCCTTCACAATCTGGCTCCAATTTATCTTTCCCAGAATTATTTTCTATTATTTGCATGCACACACTGCACATTCCAGTCAAATTGGCCTATTTATTATTACCCATGCTCAACATTTAATCTCCCACCTCTGTACCTTTGTACAAGATGAGGACTAACATGTTGGTTGCCATGACTAGAGTGGACTGCCTCTTCACTCCTGCCTCAGAGAATCTTCAGCTCCCTTCCAGGCTCCCCTTAAGTACCATATCTTACAAGAGGCCATTGATGATCTCTCTGTTAGGCTACATCCCTTCCAAATCATTTGTATTATCTATAGCTATACACATATGTACATGTGTATATTTCCACTTTCCACACACGCATGTGCACATACACAGACATTCATATACACACATGTATGTGTGCATATATACACATGCATACAAATACATACATACATACATACATACATACATACGTTTTCCTCTTTCCCTCTGCCATCTACCTCATCCCCAATGTTAACTCCTTAAAGGTAGGTTTGTTTTTCATTTTTCTCTTAGTGCCTGTCATGAGGTAAGTAGTTACTAAATGTTTGCTGAGTTGAAGTGAAGAAATCTTTCACAGGAAGAAAAGAAGAAAAGAAGGAAAGGAAGGAAGAAAAGGAGGAAGGAAAGAAGGAAGAAAGGAAGAAAGGAAGGAAAGAAGGAAGGAAGAAATGAAGGAAGAAAGGAAGGAATGAAGGAAGGAAGGAAACAGCACTTATTAAGTTCCTACTTTGTGCCAGGTACTATACCAAGTGCTTTACAAGTATCTCATTTGATCCTCACAGTAACCCTTGGAGGTGGCCTATAATTATTGTTCACATTTTATAGTAGAAGAAACTGAAGCCAGCAGAGGTTAAATGACTTGCTCAAGGTCACCGCTGTTGAACTTAGTTCTATATCACTCCAGGTCCAGTGCTCTATTCACTGAGCCACCTCACTGCTCCAGTAATCACAGAATTCTCATAATTTTTTCCCTCACCTTTGAACATGATGAATGATAAACAACCAACCAAAATAACCACTACTCTTCCTTCATATCTGAAGTTACTTCTTACCTTCATAACTTATAGAATTAAAGAATAAATAGTCTGTAGCCTTCTCTGTCATTTATATGGGAAGAAAATAAGCCCTTGGATATGGGTTTTGAGACTAAACTTTCCTCTATTAAACAAATAAAAATAACAATTAGCATTTATACTGAGCTTTAAGGTTTGCAAACCATTTTAAAAATGTCTCGTTTGATCCTTACAACAACATCGGGATGTAGGTGCTATTATTATCTCCATTTTACATATGGAAAAACTGAGGCTGACAGAGGTTAAATGACTTAACTAGCAAGTGTCTGAGGCTACATTTGAATTCAAGTCCTCCTAACTCCAAGTCCAGGGCTCTATCCCCTGTACCACCCAGCTGCCTTCAATAGGTTGGTCTTTGCTTCTATGTTATAGTTACTGTGTCTATCCAGTTGCCTTAGTATAGGAGAGAAGGAGCAAGGGAAGGAATACCTGAAAAGGCAGGATTATTCTAACAAATTATTTTGAGAGCCAGAGAAAGAGGAAGAATGGGATGCTAAGGAGAAGGAAGATTGAGAAGAAAGAAGATGAAGAAGAAAAAAAGATGATGGAGAAAGGAAATGAAGGAGGAATATGAGATGAAAGGGAGAAAGAAGTAAAGAAGATGATAGAATAAACAAAACTATGTTGTAAAACATAATATGATATGAGATAAGCTATGATACATGATGTGATACAATGTAATATGATATATGACATGATATACTATATAATGTAATGTAACTATGATATATAGTAATGTATAATGCGATACAACAGAATATTGAGTTCACTTCCAATGTAATCATAATACTTTGTAGATAGTATATTTATTTAATTGAACTGTGTTAAAGTAAAAACAACCAGTACTCTGAATGATGGATTAGATTCAAAAGATCTGGGTTAGAATCCTTGCTAGCTTTGCTCTTCCACTTTCTATCAATGTCACCTTTCTGAGCCTCAATTTCCTCCCATGAAAGGGTTGGATGATAGGCCTATCATCTCAGGTGTCTTTGTTCTAGATTCACACCTTACTCCTACTATCTTCCCTCCCTCCTGATTCATGTCTGGAATCTTCTCTGTGCTTAGTTTAGCCCAGTGCCTGGTGCATAATAGGAACTTAACAAATGTTTATTGACTGGCCAACTGATTAGGAATTCCTCCTTGGCTAACTAATCCCTGGCAGCTCTCTTGCTTTCGTGACAGAGAAGTGCTATCAATCAGACTGGACTCAGTAAGGTTCCTCTTCTAACAATAAAACCCACAGCCTGGTCCTCTTCCATTCCTGCCACAGCAGGTGGGCTGTTTTACTTGGCACACAAGGCCAAGTTTTAGAATATTGGCTCCTGCTGGCCCTAGTTTAGAAGGTTTCTGTGTTGCTCTGTGCGTGTGCGTGTGTGCGTGTGTGTATGTGTATGTGTGTGTGTGTGTGTGTGTGTGTGTGTGTGTGTGTTGGAGGTGCTAGGTGGGAGATATAAGACCCCAGGTATTTCCCAGCCCAAACAGGAGTAACTGGAAAGCTGAAACTTGGCTTGGCACTGAAGTCAAGGAATAACCTCCCTGCAGTATCTTCATTGAAAAGTCTTTCCCCTCTTACTGTGGCCCAGAAACCATAATAAGATTTGAAAGCTGGTATTCCCTTGGCTGTGTCCTTCCTTTGTTGTCCCTGCCTTTCCTCTGGGCCTGTGGTGTACTCTTAAGCCTTGAGCCATCCCTTGTGAGCGTTAAAATACACCAAATAAAGTCATCTTGCTCTTAGCCTCACTGGCCAGACCAATTCTTTTGAGAAAGCCTCCTAAATCCCTGAAGCAGCTGCAATGAACCAGAACAGCTGTAAAATGCATAGCCTGCCAACGATCAGATCTTTCATCCAATCTTTAAACACTCCTAGATGTCAGCAAACTTCCTGTTTTCTGTCTGTTCCATGATTTTGATAAAATATCGTGGCAAGCAGCATTTTCAGCCCCAGATCTGGCAAGTGAATATTAGAGCATCAATTAACTGTAGAGGGAACCTCATATGCACAACAGGGGCAAACTTCTTCAATGTTTTGTACATATGTTAAAGAAATATGGAAAAAAAGCTAGCATTTACATAGTCTGCTAGAATTGGGAAAGATGGGACTGCTTTGCCTTTATACCATGAAATGGGTAAAAAAATTATTATTTTAATTAGAGCAGTGTTTCACTACATTTTTTTTTAAATAAAAAAGGCTAAATGGATTTTCATGCCACATTTCTGAATGCCATTAATTAGGAAATCTTATAATTGGCTATGACAGGCAGATGAGTTGGCTATACAGAACTATGAAATATCTTCTGTAGTTATATAATAAACCCAGGATAATTCTCAGAGGCCTTATATGTTAGGTAATCTGTTTTCAGTCAACCAAAGATTTACTTTAAGTGGATACTGCTAAGGAAGGAGGAAAAAAAAAAAGATTCTGAGTCTTAAATCAGCTTTCCTGCATTAAATCTTCCTGTTTAATCCTTGGCTCCAAGTAATTTTATAAATAGATAAAACTCTTAACCTATCCAGGAATAATATAATCAGATGAATACCAACAAAATCCTTTTTCTGCTGGCAAAAACTGTTAAGGAAGATGTTTTTTCTCTTTCTTGGGTACCCACTGTGTTGTTATTTGTCTAAAGCTTGGATCATCCCATGGAGAGTTCATGAATAGAGTCAATTCTCAATTATCTGGACTAATGGAGGGGAGTGGGGAGTAGTGGTGTGTCTATTTCAAGACAGAGAATAATGCAAAAAAATCATTTATATCTGGCATCTGCGTACATTATATATAATTTCCTGATGGTAGAGTTACCTTCCTAATTATGCCTGACTTGAGCTAATATTAAATTGAGTTTGTGTTTCCTGATCTCATTCTAATTGCTAGATGGCAGATGCTAGGGAGGAAGTCAATGTGAGAATAAAAAAAAAATTGCAAAAGCAAGTGGAAACTAGAACGATCTAGTTAGAAGTCTTAGGATTCCTTGTTCTTTGTCCCCCTGCCCCCGCCTGCAACTTAATAGTATTTTATTTTTTTTCCAATTACATGTAAATTGGATTCCAATTTACAATTGGAATTACAATTTACAATTACAATTCCAAAATTCCAATTACATCCACTTTTATAAGATTTTGAGTACCAAATTTTTCTCCCTCCTTCCTTTCCTTTCTGCAAGATGGCAAGCAATTTGATATAGGTAATACATATACAGTCATATTAATCATATTTCCACATTAGTCATGTTGTGAAAGAGGAACCAGAACAAAAGCGAAAAACTGTGATAAAGAAAAACAAAAAAACAACAAAAAAGGGAAAATGGTATGCTCTGATTTGCATTCAGACTCCACAGTGCTCTATGAATTTTTTGGAATTATCTTGTATCATTGTATTTCTGAGAAGAGCATGGTCTATCATAGTTCATCATCACACAATATGCTCTTACTGTGTGCAATGTTCTGGTTCTGCTCACTGAACCCAGAATCAGTTCATCTAAGTCTTTCCAGGTTTTTCTGAAATCCATTGGCTTGTCATTTCTTATACCACAATAATATTACATTACAATCATGTATCACCACTTGTTCAGTTATTTCCCAGTTACTGGGCATCCCCTCAGTTTTCAGTTCTTTGCTACCACTAAAAGAGCTGCTAAAAATATTTTTGTACATAGAGGTCCTTTCCCCTTTTTTATGGTCCATTTGGCATACAGACTTAGTAGTGATATTGCTGGGTCAAAGGGTATGTGCAATTTTTAGAGCCCTTTGGCATAATTCCAAATTACTCTTCTGAATGGATGAAACGATTCACAATTCTACCCACGGTATGTTAGTGTTGTAATTTTCCCACATCTTCTACAACTTTCATTATTTTCCTTTTCTGTCATATTAGCCATTATGATAGGCATTGTGTGGTACCTCAGAATTATTTTTATTTGCGTTTTTCTGATTAATAGTGATTTCGAACATTTTTTTCATATGACTATATATAGCTTTAATTTCCTTATCTGAAAACTCCCTGTCCCTATCCTTTAACCATTTATCAATTGGGGAATGATTTGTATTCTTATAAATTTGATTCAGTTCTCTATAGAATTTCTTACTTTTAAATGATGGTATATGAAGTAACAAAATATTATTATACTTATAAGAAATGATGACTATGAAGATTTCAGGGAAACATGGTAAGTAAGACTTTTATGAGCTGATGCAGACAGAAATAAACAGAACTGGGAGAATAATACACACAATGACTATGAGAATATAAGCAACCTTAAGACAGAAAGGCAGCTGAACTCAGATTAAATGCAATGCTGAAACCAGAAGACAGAGGCAGCTAGGGGACTCAGTGGATAAAACATTGGAACTGGAGTCAAGGAGACCTGAGTCCAAATTCAGCCTCAGAAATTTGCTAGCTGTGTGACCCTGAGAAAGTCACTTAGCCTCTGTCTGCCTCAGTTTCCTCATTTGTAAAATGGGGCCAATAATAGCCCCTACCTTCCAGTATTGTTGTGAGGATAAAATGAGATATTTGTAAAGCACTTTGATTAATGTTAAGGCACTAAAGGCTCTATGCAAATGGTAGCTGTTGTTATTGGAGATGAAGCACGTGGGATAGACGACCTATAGATCTTCAACATTACACACATAGAAAGATGTGGTTACTGTATTGGTTATTTTGTCTTGACTTTTTTGTTTAATATGAGAGGCTTCAGGGGATAGGGCAGGGGGAAGGGTACCTTGGGAAATTATTGCTATGTAAAACACATGAAGACACTGATGAAACTTTAGAAAAAGGAATCTTTGTTGCTCTTGGCAGTGAGTTGTGGGTTTCCCAGATTTTTAGACCTTTACTTCCATTTTCTAAGTAGAGCAAAATACAGGCAAAAGGGAATAATTTGGCAGACGAGGTGGCTAGGGGCTCAACACGTGGAAAGGCACTGGCTTGGAAGAAGGGAGACCTAGGGTTGTCCCACATAGAGATATTAGTCTTGTTCCATTTTGCTCTAGAAGCAGACTATGAGTCTTAGCTGAAAGCTGAGAAGATTGATTTAGACCCAGTGTAAGCCCTGAAAAGAAGAGCTCTTCAAAAGGAGAATATGCTATCTTATGTAGCAAGGGTTCCCTTCCATTTGAGGCCTTCAAGCAGGGACTGCATGGCTACTCTTTGGGAATATGACAGAGGGGATTCTAGGTGGCATGATATTTAGTGCTGCACCTTGAGTCAGAAAGACCTGAGCTCAAGTAAGGCCTCAGAAGCTTACTAGCAGTGTGACCTGGGAAACTCACTTAACTTCGGTTTATCTTAGTTTCCTCAACTGTAAAAAGGGGTAAAACAGTACCTTGTTGTGAGGATCATTTTTGTAATTTTTGTAAAGTGCCTGGCAAACCTTAAAGTGCTATTATTACTAGCTATTACTGTTCTTGCTAAATCGGGGCTAGACTAGATGGTTTCTAAGGTAGGTCCTTTTCAAGTCTGAGATTCTGTGATTTTATAAGAGGCAGGAGCAGATGTGTGCAGAGGAAAGGGTGCATAGGGCATTCAAAGCCCCAGCTGTCAGATTGTACAGGTCATGGAAACTCTGGCAGAAAATGCTTCAGAAAAACTGTTAGGGGTGGAGCGACTTCTATTTCATGCTGACAGAGATACCCTCAGTCTTTGGAGCTGTTCTCTTGGGCCCAATGAATGTTTCTCCTGATAAATTTCCTGCTTCTCCAAGAAACAGGAAAATTGAGCCAAAACCCCAAGTATTAATTAAATACCTTTAGATTTCATAAAACTTCAGGTTTCAAAAATTTCTTCCTTCCTCTCCCTATACTCTACTCTAATCCTCTTATTTTTGGGAAATTGAACCAAAACAGATTTT
Organism: Pseudochirops corinnae; assembly: GCA_028646515.1. Classification (NCBI taxonomy): domain Eukaryota; kingdom Metazoa; phylum Chordata; class Mammalia; order Diprotodontia; family Pseudocheiridae; genus Pseudochirops; species Pseudochirops corinnae. Next base: position 227,414,997 of record CM053586.1, read on the forward strand.
TTTCTGGATTGGTTGGAGCCCTGTTATATTTGGCAAAATATTTCTCTCTAAAAGCAATTTTTGACTTTGCTGATGATGCTCAGTTCATAAAATTAAACAAAAATCATAGCAAGGCCACCCCACCAGTCCAGGATCTAATAGAACTCATTGTTTAAATATTTCTAAGTCAGAGAGGAGTCATGTGGAACCTAGAAATCTGAAATCATTCTGACAGGTAACATATATGGCATGTGAGAAAGAATACCAGATCTGGAGTCAGGAGACCTGGATTCACATCCAGCTCTGCTGCCTACTCCTTATGGGACCTTCAGCAATAGCTTCAACCCTCTGGATGTCAATTTCCTGGTTTTTTTGGTCCATTTCATTTCTACATATATGATCTTATGGTCAAGGAGAATCCTCCCACCTATAAAGTATGGAGGCTAAATTAGATGATCTCAAGTCAAATGTCCCCAAAGAGACACAGCACAGGAACTCAAAGCTGTGCTTCCAAGATTTCCAAAGGGACTTCCAATTTGCTTGTTTTTTGGTAATGAATATTTCCTACCTTCCAATTCCACATGGGACTTGGTTGTTTCTAACTTATTCACATTCCTGTGTCTTAGGGTCTCTGAAAAGCCAACTTTTATCCATTAACTGATCCCATCATCTGTCTCCAAATTAGAAGCTACTGTCCACAGGAGTCAAGACTATTCCCCACTGGGGCAGCTAGGAGGCAAAGTGAATAGAGCATGAGGACCTGAGTTCAAATTCGACCTCAGACACTAACTACTTACTAGGTGTGTGACCTTGGTCAAGTCACTTAACCCCAATTGCCCTACCTCCCCCCCTCCAAAAGCAAAAGAAAGAAAGAGAGAAAGAAAGAAAGAAAGAAAGAAAGAAAGAAAGAAAGAAAAGATACCTTTGTTGGGGTGGCTAGGTGGTGCAGTGAATAGAGCACTGGCCTTGGATTCAGGAGGACCTGAGTTCAAATGCAGCTTCAGATGCTTGACACGCTTACTAGCCGTGTGACTTTGGGCAAGTCACTTAACCCCAACTGCCCTCCAAAAAACAAAAAAACAAAACAAAACAAAACATTCCCAATGACAAGAAATATTAAAATGTCCTTGAGTAGGACTGAAGTTAGAAGGTGCACATCAGCTGTGGAATTTCAATTTGGAATGCCAAGAATGGGAGGATCCCCTTATAAAATGCATCATTTACTTTTGTTGTGACTACACTGGATTTCATTCCATTACTAGGTGTTGCCAGATTTACTTACCAGTCCCTTTGCCTCTCCTACCACTTGACTGAAATTCCCTCTTCAAAAACTTTCTCTCTAAGATCACCTCTATCTCTTCACTGCCTGATCAAACAACCTTCTTCTTAGTACTAATTCTATTTGATCTCTTTGCAGTTCTTGACAATATTGGGCACTCATTCCTCTTTGATGCCATTTCCTTTCTTGGCTTTCATGGCATTTCTCTTTTGGTTATTCTTCTACCCAGCTGTTGGCAGTCTCCCTCTTGCAATTTAGGCCCTCATCTTCTCTGACCTCTACTATTGCAATAGTCACATAATTGATTTCCTGGCCTCAAGTTCCTCTCCACTTCAATCCATATTCCCTGCCAAAGTGATATTCCTAAAGTACAAGTCTTATCAATGTCATTTCCCTAGTCACTAAATTCCAATGGTTCCCTACTATGATGATCTAGGTTAATATACAGACTTCTCTGTTTGGTATGCTTAAATACCATCATAATCAGCCTCCAATTTGCCTTTCCAGCCTTATCATTTTTTGTTGTTCCTCACACTTAACACTCTACCTGCTTTTCATGGGCTATACTATATACTATACTATACTATACTATACTATACTATACTATACTATACTATACTATACTATACTACACTATACTATACTATACCATACCATACCATACCATACCATACCATACTGTACCATATTAACTGTTCTAATGTTAACTGTTGGAGAAGCATTCAAGTTCAGAGAAACAGGAAATATTCAATGGGTAGACATACTTACAAACACAAACAAACTAAAAAAACATAATGCTAAGCTAATAAATATGAAGGACATGATCATTTACTACTTCCTCGATGAAGATAATGAATACACCAATGAAACTAATTATTATACAAGGACTTTTGACTCTGGCACCGTTTTTTTGGCTTCATGGAATATCCAACTAGATTAGACCTAAAAAAAAAGTCAAGAAAGTGTAACCAAGAAACAAAACAAAATGAAATTGAGGTAAAACAGGAGGAACCAGACCAAAAAAACCCTGAAACTTTACACAAGTATCAGAAAATTAGCATAAAAGATTATATGAGCCAAACTATACTTAAGCAGTTATGTCTGTGGAGCAATGGATGCTAACTAACCCAGACATGTATGTGCACGTCATTGCTCAACCCAGTAGAGAAACACTGGTAAAAAAAAAAAATACTGAAATGTTCCTATTGAAAATCTCAAAAAGTAAAACAGCCTTTGGGCTAATCACAGAAAAAGCAACAGAAGAGGTGATTGATCTGGAAGACACAAAACTTTTCAAAGTGTGAGAACTAAATAATCATCATCCTTATGAAGTCACACATGCATTCATGTGCTGCCTAAACAAACAAATGGGTAAGAGAAATATCATCTTACTTAATGGTCCAGCAAACACTGGCAGATCTCTCATTGCACAGAAGCTCTGTCACTTAGTTGATGATGTTGGCTGCTCCAATTCAGCTAACATATCATTTCCTTTCAATGACTGTACCCACAAAAACATAATTTGGGTTGAGGAAGCAAGAAATCTAGGACAAGTCAATCAATTCAAACAGCTAATGCCAGGGCAGGCGGTTGGAATAGATCAAAAAAAGAAAGGAAGCAAAACCATAAAACTAACACCTATAATCGTGATTACTAATGAAAACATAAATGAAATCAGAATTGACTATGAAGTAAGACCTGAACATAAAGAGTCAATTAAGCATAGATGTTAACATCATGGACTTTCAAAGCCAGAAAAAGTGATCCAGCTATTACTTCTGGCCCTGTTCAGTCATCTGTACAAGACCAAATAGACACAGGAAACCAACAAAGAATCTATGATTATCAAAACATGGAGCCAGAGATTCAATTGAGAACAACAGAAAGTGACTGACATAACACAAGTGGGCACAAAACCAAGACTTAAAATGGGCACAGAGTTGGAGACTGACAGTCCTAGAAGACAACAGACCAACACAAGATCAGGTGTTTAGAGGAATTGATGACTAAATATTTATGTCCCATGGACTGCTCTACATGATCTATGTTTACAATATCCATGGGGACCAACATGAGACAAACATCCACGCACAAGTCACATCTAAGAACTCTTGCTCCATTTGTGTGTGAAAACAGTCCTCCCAGACAGTTATTTGTAAAACACCAAACTGGACTGATGACTACAATGACACTGGGAATACATGCACAAAACAGAATAAAAACATGTGCAACATTCTTCTGGAAAGAAAAACTAACATTAAAAGGAAATCTAAGGACTCTACAAACCTTTGATATGTATGGGGTTTCAGCATCTGATCCAAGTCAGTTTAATAACCAATTTCCAGATGCAATGGAAGATTTGCAACTCCTTACTTGGATGGTAGAACAATTTCTACAATATTCTACTAATACTTTTCTGAAAGCATAATAAAGATAGTTACTTACATTTATCTCTACTAACACATACACACACACGCACACACACAAACAAAAAACACAATGAAATCTTTAAAATTAAATGTCTGTGTCAGATTCTTTTTCTATTGGAAACCAACTATCTTTATGCAACTGCTTTCAATGGGGTGGATAGGTGGAAATGGCCTATTCTGGCACATTAATATATGGATAGTGTGAGAAATACTAACAGTTTGGTTTCCACAAATTCTATAGGAATAATGGATGTTGCACAGGACATGCAGGAAGATGTAAATAAGGATGAGGGAAGGAAGAGCAGAGCGAGCCTATCCAATCATATAGCTGGAAAAAATCTATAATTTCTTCTTGAACAGGGTCTTGGCTGAACAGGCCCAAACTGACCAGGGTCAAAGGATGGTCATGGACATTTTACTAACACACATGCTTAACTAGCCTCATACGTATTAACTGACACACCCCACATATAATTAGAGCCTTATTATCTGAACACGCTATCCATGTTGGCCCGTGTTCAGGAGGAAGGAACACATGAAGGAGTAAACATGTAAAGGGCAGTCCAAGAAAAGGGATGTCTTGTCCAGTAATGTTCAATGGATGTAATGGGATAAAGTGAGGTTAAAGTCAAATAATTCTATATAACTGCTTGCTCTGCTTCTGTATAGGTGTATGAATGTGTGTGTGTATGTGTGTGTGTGTGTGTGTGTGTATGTGTGTTTCGTCCTGTGAGGGAACACGCATATCTGCTTTTCTAGAGAATCGTCAATAAAGTGTCTCTTCTTTCCCTACACAAACTATGATTTCATTATTACCCAGCTAACTCTAGTTTGGGAAATTCAGCAAGGCTTCTCAGGCTAAATTCCGAATTGAATTGAGTCTGAAGTCTTTATGACAATTATAATTTAGAAAGTCTTACTAACCAAGCAGCTAGCTAGAACCAACCACTCCTAGAATGTGCTGCCTTCCCATTTCCACCTCTCAGAATCCCTAATTTCATTCAAAGCTTAGCTCAAATGCTACCATATACACAAGGCATTTCTTGACCCTTTAGCTGGTAGTACCTCCCTCTCCTTCCAAATTCATTTGCATTTAAATATTTTTATGTACCTGTTCTCTCTCCAGATAAATACAAAGTCTTTAAAGGCAGAGATTGTTTCATTAATTTTTTTTTCCCTTTTTATTCCCAGGCTCAGAAAAGCAGTCACAGCACAGTAAATAGATAGTTGACCTCAAAGTCAGGGAGACCTGAGTTCAAAGTCTGTCGCTGACAGATACTGCCTGTGTAACCCTGGGCAAGCTACTTAAGCCTCAATACTCTAGGCATGAATACAATAAATTGAAGAGAAGGTGTCAACATACATTACTAATCTCAATGAAATCACAAGACTAGATCCTATGCACAGTGCTTGGCAGAGATTGATGTTTAGTAAATTTATATTTATGGATTTGTGTTACTCTGTGTGTGTGTAAAATATATATATATATATATATATATATACACATATGTATATATGCATATATAATACACACATACATATACACACATATATAATTTACTTTCTAGTTATATACACATATGTGTGTATATGTATGTATGCATGTATCTGTGTATGTATGCATATATGTGTGTGTGTATTTATATAAAAATTTACTTTCCAGTGTATGTGTTGATATTCCCAGTAAAACATATTCCTTGAGGTCAGAGAATTATTTTTTGTTTCTGTTTTTGTATGAACAGAACCTGGTATGGAGCCTGGTACCTAGTAGGCACTTAATGGATGTTTGTTAAATTGGATTGACTGGCAGCAGAGGCACACTCTTCAGCATGTAATTTAAGACATCTTTGAATCTCAGTTTGATATTTTTCCACATGGCCTCTAGAAGTAAATCACTAAAATTAAATCATAGGAATTATTCGTGCCCCCTTCCTAACAGCGCTACAAGCCAGGAATTAGAAAAGGAGCAAGAAAAACTAAGTTGACTTTTCTCTCTATGAGTGCAATACTGTTAAACTGAAGTTGGGTTCAGTGGAGAAGAGGAACTTGGATTTATCTGTAGAACATCCCTACTGCAATGTGTAGTTGCCCCTTCAAAAACCATGAGTGGTCAAGGGTTGATGTATACATTAAAAAAAAAATT
>CM053586.1:227421326-227461500 GCA_028646515.1 Pseudochirops corinnae
TACCTGCCCTCAGGGAGCTTACAATCTAATGGAGGAAAACAATATATAAAAGCAAGCCAAAAGAAGAAACAGGGGAAAGTCTGGGGTGGGGGGGGGGGGAGAGGATATGGTGTTGAGGCATAATGCTTGAGGAGTCAAAACCACAGAGAATAACTGATGGTAAATGGAGTTAGTGGGAAAATTCTAAGCCCTCTATAAAGGGAGGCTTCTGGAAGAATTCATTGCTCTCCTTTTCAGTCATCCAATATAGGAGGTAGCAGCTGAGGAGGTGTTGAGTATCAAAGCTGAATCAATTTCCATGGTGATGGACCTTCAGATGATGAGATTATCCAAGAGAAGCATGAGGATCATGGAGTCAAAACCAAAGACAGCAGATGATTTAAGAAAGGCAGAAGACTGTTAACCAGTGAATGTATCATTTGGTATGTGACTAAAGCAAAGATCTGAACTCATTCAGTCATCTTATTCCTTCACTTGCCCACTTGTTCCTCATCATCCTTGATTCATTGTTGGAAACCTCCCATGTGAATAAGCAAATGATACTCAGAATTCCTTCACCCTGCTGCTCTACCAAAGGTCTCTCTCCTTTACTTTCCCAAAATTCTGCTTCCTTGGTTTTTAGTTAAATTCAAGCCAATATGCAGTGACTGAGAACTTACTGTAATAGGCATTGGGGAAGATACAAAATTTAGGTAACACGGGCTCTGCCTTGATTCAGTTTACAGTCTAATGGGTGTGTGTGTGCCATGTAAAAACTATAGTATCAAGTGATATATGATAAATGCTTTAGAGACATAGAAAGCACAATATGAGGTAGGGGCTTAATAAATGTTTATTAAATTGAGGTTTGAGAGGATAAAGATCATTACTGATTTTAGGGTATTGTCTTAGAAGACACAGCAATAGAGGTGGGTAGTAATTTAATAGTAAAAGGGATGAAAAGGTGTTCCATGCATGGGGAACAATACTTGAGCAAAGGCTTGAAGCCAGGAAAGTGCAGGAATTGTACAGGGGTGAGGGTGGCACTCAGTGGTTCAATACTGATGGAGTAGAGAAGACATGGGAAAAGCAAAATATGATGAAACTATAAAGGTAGCATAGTATCAGATTGTGGAAAACTTGGGGAGACTTGAATTCCAGGCAAAGGAATTGGCACTTTATTGGGCAGATAATAGAAAGCCAGTGAAGGACTTTGAGCAAAGGAGTAGCATAACCAGATTTACGCAGAAGAAAACAAGTGTAATAGCACTATAGAAGAGAAACAGTAAAGGCAGGGAGACTTATTAGAAATGTAGGTAAGTGGAAGTGACAGACTGATGAGTATGAAAACAGGAAATATTATAGAGATAGACTCAGTAGGACTCAGTAAGTAGATGTTCAAGATAAGAGAAGGGGGACAAATGAAGATAATATCAATGTTTCAAAAATGAGAGATGAGTAAATAGTTGGTGCCCCTGGAAGAAAAGGGTATTGTAAAATATGTTGGATCAGAGACAGGTTGAGTTCAAAATGCTGAGGGATGTGGAATGAGACCTATATTGTAGGCAGTTAGAGATGGAGGGGGAAGCTGGACGGCACAGTGGATAGAGTGTGGGACCTGGAGTCAGGAAGACCTGAGTTCAAATCCAGCCTCAGATACTTGTTATCTGTGTGACCATAGGTGAGTTACTGAACCCTGCGTGGCTCAGTGGATAGAATGCTAGCCCTAAGAGTTAGGAAAATTCATCTTCCTGAGTTGAAATCTGGCCTCAGACAATTACTAGTTGTGTGACTGTAAAAAAGGATCTGTAAAAGGAACTGGAGAAGGAAATGGCAAGCCCCTCTAGTATCTCTGCCAAGAAAACCCCAAATGGGGTCCTGAAAAGTTGGACATGACTGAAAAATGACTGAACAGCAAGAAAAGATGTAGGACTGGAGCTGAGAAAGGTGCTGTAGAAAGGGTGGAGAAATGTGGACAGTAAAGAATGGATCCAAGAGTAGCAAAGCAGTTATAGAAACATTTTGAAAAGATAATATGGTACGGCCATTTTAGAGCTGTGCCAGGAATGAAGGGCTGCTTTAATATTAGGAAAACCATGAACAGAATAGTAAACAAAATAAATATCACACAATCGATTATATTAGTAGATGCAGAAAAGGCTTTTGACAAAATTCAACATTCATTTTCATTAAAAAGCATAAATAGACTTTTCCTTATTATGCTAAATAACATTTGTCTAAAATCAAGAGACAGATTATCTTTAATGGAGAAGTATGTGTCCTTTCTAATAAAATTAGGAGATAAAGTGAGGCTGTCTACTATCACCACTAATGGTTCTAGAAATGCTAGCATTTCTAGAAATAAAACTAAAAATAAAAGTATATTTCAATATTTTCAGAGTTCATATAGAAATAGTCCAAATCACTTATCCTGCTATTATTCTTTTAAAGTTCATGTTGTGTGGTTTATTGCACAGATGGATAAAATAACTACTTTTTGGTATTAAATAAGAATACTGGAATGTAGGCTCATCTTCAGTAGACTGTCAGTAAAGAGACAAATGATTAACCAATGATATCAATAGAGATAGGTAATGGAACTATGATTACATTGATATAGGTAACTTATGGATGAGGAAATACTCTTCATCATATCAGGTTGGCAACTCTTCTACAACTTACAGTCCTAGAGGTTTGTCTAAACCACTGAGAGATTAAATGACTTGTCCAGGCAATACATTCAATATATATCAAAAACAGGACTTGAATCTAGGCCTTCCCCCCAACCCCATTAAAGAAAAATTATTATAAGGGTTGGCTTTCTGGGCAAGAGAGAGGGAGGTGGGGTACTTTGGGAAATTGAGTTGGTGGAAAAACAAAAAAATATCAATTTCTATTACTTAAAAAAGACCCATTAAGAATAGCCTTTTTGTAGTTTCTAGCAATGATGACATTTCTTGATGCCATAAACTTTTCATTTCTATAAACAAATCTATATGACTAAGCCATTTGTCTAGTATTTCTTCATACACATATCACTGTTTAGGTGTATGTGGATATTGCCCAAGGAGGATTTTGATTTCACGCTTTGATATTAGTTATTTTAAAGGCTACACTAAGAGATGTCCACTTACAGTTACATTTAACATATCCAACAACACGGACCATTGTCAGCCTTTACTGTTCCTTTATGGTGTTTGTTCCAAAAGTATTTCTGTTTTAAACCCATCTGTAATGTGCACTGAAAACATCTATCTATTTTCTTGCTTCTTTTGGGCAAGAATGTGTGTGTGATGTATATGCATATATGTGTATGTATATGTATATGTATATGTATATGTATATGTATATGTATATGTATATGTATATTTACACACATACATACATACACATATTTTTGTTATATATTTCCCAATTACCATAAAAATTTTTTTCCTTATTTTTTTTTTAAAGGAGGAAGGCAGGGTAATTGGGGTTAAGTGAGTTGCCCAAGGTCACGTGGCTAGTAAGTGTTAAGTGTCCGAGGCCAGATTTGAACTCAGGTCCTCCTAACTTCGGGGCCCATGCTCTATTCACTGAGCCACTTAGCTGCCCCCACCATAAAAAATTTTGACATTCACTTTTGAGAATTCTGAGTTCCAAATTCTCTCCCTCCTTCTTGTCCCACCCCTCCCTCTTGAGAAGACAATCACTAGGATATCAATTTTATATGTGAAGTCACACAAAACATTTGCCAAATTCGTCAAGAACATGTTAAGCTTCCTATGCGTGCCTTAGAGGGATGGGTTCTGTGTTTTTTAATATTGTCTAGGTTTTTGTTAGGATCCTTTCCAAATCTGTTATGGTTCATTTTACAGCCTCGAAAGTGTACATTAAGATTGCTATTGCATAGGTGTTAATTGCTTTAAATGTGTTCTTCCCATTAAGGTTTTATTTCAGGATGCCAGTTAGTCTTTTTATAAAGAGTCACAGCTTTTTCTTTGATAACTTTATCCATCATGTGCCTTGCCTGCAGGAGACCAGTTCATTTGTAAGTATACCTCTTTGTTCACAGGTTCAATTTGATCTCTGGATTCATACTCAAAATCTTCAATGCATGTTCTGGAAATTATTATTATTAATAGTTATTATTGACACAAAAGGCAGCTAGGTGGCAAGTAAATAGAGCACTGGTCTTGGAATCAGGAAGATTCACTTTCCTTAGTTCAAATCTGATCTCAGATATTTACTAGATATGTGACCTTGGGCAAGTCACTTAACCCTATTTGCCTCAGTTCCTCATTTCAACTGGAAAATGAACTGGAGGAGAAAATCGCAAGACACTCCAATGTCTTTGTCAAGAAAACCCCAAATGAAGTCGTGAAGAGTTGGACATGATTGAAATGACTGAACAACAAAACTCATCTTTAATAAATGCGCTGTCAATCTGTCAACAAGCATTTATTACATACTTTTTATGTGCAAGGCATTGGCATAAGCACTTGGGATACAAAAATAAGAAAGGAGAAAGACAGTCATGGACCTAAAAAAATCCTACGTTCCTACAGGAGAAGACAACACAAAAATGGAAACTAAAAGCTGGGAGGTTTGGAGGCTGTGTAGTAAGGTGGCAAGGAAGAATGAAAGAAGGTTGGTGTGGGTCCTTACTCGGAAAGAAGGTTTCAAGAACTCACCAATGGGAGAAGGGAACCACAAGGACAAGAGAGGCAACTGAGTCATGATGGTGAGGTCTGAAGAATGAAGGATGACTGGTCTGGGCTTACCTCAGAATGGAAAATGGAGGTTCCAAAGTGAGAAGGGGCCAGCATCTTTGGGACGACTCCAACAAGAAGACAGGATGACAGGATGATGTATATATATGTATATGTATATGTATATGTATATGTATATGTATATGTTTATATATATGTGTATATATATATATATACATACATATATATACATATCCTATGTTTTAAAAGCTTCATTATCATAATTTTTTTATTCTTAGTGGAAAGAGTGTCCATACTGAGGAAACCACAGGTCCTTGAAAGGCCAAAGTATGGGAATACTTACAACTACTTCTAAACTAGAAACAGGAAGCTATTGCTCAAATACCCAACCCACCACAAGATTCCTCATTTTATCTACTTGGATTTTTTTTCCCTTTTCTTTTTTGAGGGAGGAAGGAAAGGCAATGGGGGTTAAGTGACTCGCCCAAGGTCACACACTAGTTAAGTGTGAAGTGTCTGAGATTGAATTTGAACTCAGGTCCTCCTGACTTCAGGGCCAGTGCTGCCCCTATTGTTTCCGCCCCCCCCCCCAAAAAAAAAAAAAACTATATAAGGTGAATGTAAAGCTGTGACACTTAGATAAACAGGATGTCGATGATGCTTCTGAGCTGTCTGACGTGCCTTAAATAGTATCTATTAGGAACTTTGTCTCCTTTTGTATTATATTAGGAGAGGTGATCTGGTTACTTTTTATAGAGGGAAAAACTGAGGCACATGAAAACTGAATCACAGCTCATGGAGTGCAAATTAAATTCTGGTGGGCACTAATTGTAGACCAACTCAAGCATTCCTTTCTCATTTTAAAGCCCTTCATTACGCTGGCCCCTCCCTACCTTTCCATCCTTCCTGAACCCTACCCCCTTCCACAGCCTGGGATCCATTGACACTGGCTTCCTTGCTGTTCCTTGAAAAATACCATCTCCTCTCCCAGCATTTTCATTGAACGCTCCTATGCCTGGAACTGTCTTCCTGCTCATTTCCATCTTCTGGTTTTCCTGACTTCCTTCAAGTCTCAGCTAAATTTCTAGCTTCCTCAAGATGCCTTTCCCAGTTCTCCTTAATCTTAGTTCCTTCCCTCTGAGATTACTTCCCATGTATCTTCTACATGTTCTTTATGTTTGCATATCGTCCCCCGCCCCCCCCCCCCACTGTTAGTTCCTCGAACACAGGCACTGCTTTTTGTTTATTTATTTTTTACTTTCTCTTAATCTTCAGCATTTTGTACAGTGCCTGGGATATAGTAGGCACTTAATGCTGGTTAACTGACTAGCTGACGATTTATTGGTGCAGTTATAGATTTAAAGAAGGAAAGGACTTTTTAGGCCATCAAATCCAACCCCCTTATTTTACAGATGAAGAAATTAAAGCCCAGGCAGGTAGAGTGACTTACTCAGGATTACACAGATGATAAGTGTCTGAAGCAGGACTTGAACCTAGGAACTCCTAGTCTCCACACCCAACACTCCATATACCATATCACTTTCCAAGTGCACTGAACTTACAAATGGAGACTTGAGTTTGAGTCCAATTTTGGCCACTTATTGTATAACTATAGACAAGTCACTTTCTGAATCTGTTTCCTCATTTGTAAAATCCATACAATAATGTTCATTCTTGGTGCCTTACAGTGTTGTTGTGGAGAAAGCATTTTGTTGAGCTAAAGGACTATGGAAATGGGAGTTATGATGCCAACAATGAGATGGCAGATGGCTCCTCTCACCCCTTACACCTGTCACTAGATATGAGTTACGCAGCAACACCACAGGGATGGAAGAGAAACTGTACTTGAGGGAAAAGAGAAGGACATTCCTTGCATTTTGAAAGTCACAGTAAAGCAGGCAGTGGATGGTAGAAGCCCTTCCATTCATTAGAGTCTCCATTTGCATTTTCCAGTGGAAGGGCCTGTGGGCAGCTTCCATTTTACTTGGAAAATTTAGACAAATGAAAGGGTCTGCTAAGTAATTACTGACTAATAACATGAGAGTCTGAAGCAGAGCAAGTTAGTCAAGTAACTTCCTGAGAATTACTGAAATGGTTCCCTGGACTCCTCTTTCCTTTGAGGAGAGGAAGGTGCTTCCATATCAGTAACTCTTTTTGATTTCCTGAGTTCTCAGTTTCAAATGGTTGGGGGAGGGGGAGGTGCAACTAGGGCCCTGAAGGTTGGATTAGAAAGTCTACCCCAGAGCAGATCTGGCAGAGTCCCAGAGAGGTAGTTCACTTGGCAATGTCTGGTTTTGTGCCACTGCAAATCTTGCCTCCTTTCTCTTCACACCTCCCAAGGAAGCATAGATTATACTACAGGACTCTTTATACATGTACTGCTGCCTACTAGGGGAAGGGGGCCTTTTTAGAAGGACTTGGACAATATGACTGTCTGAAGCTAGGACTAAAATGCAAACATCAAGGGCAGCAGTTAGAGGAGGAGAGGCTGTGAGGCAACTCTGGGCAGGGGAGGTAGGGGAGAAAAAATCCTGCAAGGGGTAGTGGTTGTTCTGAGGGTAAAGGTGGCTAGAGTTGTTTGTGTGCTTATAGGACCCAGTATCTTGATTAGGTGGTTTCTTCCTTCCTTCCTTTTTTCTTTTTTTCTTTCCTTCCTTCCTTCCTTCCTTCCTTCTTTCCAGTTAGGGTTGGGCTTAAGTGCCTAGAAGCAACTAGGTGGTATGGTTGGTAGAACACTGGGTCTGGAATCAGGAAGAGCTGAGTTCAGATCCTTCTCAGACACTTACTATCAAAGTGATGCTGAGTAAGTCATTTAAATCTGTTTGCCTCATTTTCCCAAATTGTAATGTGAGAATGACAATAATAGCACTTACTTCACAAATTGTGGGGATCCAGTGAGATCCTATCTATAAAAAGTGTTTAACAGAAAGCCTGGCACATAGCAGACACTGAATGAATACTTATTCTTTTCTCCTTCCTCCTTTATTATACTGAGGGGGAGAGTGAGAGGGCATTCATAAGGTACTTTGATCTGTTTTGATTTGATTTTGATCTGTTATGATTTGCCCTTCATAAGACAACTGTGAATTGTTCTTTTGAGATTTCTTTTGATTTTTCCTTATTGCAAGCTTTATTCTCTACTACCCTTGTGATCTTGAGAAAGTCACTTCCCAAGTTTAATTCAAGTCAGTAACATTTACTGACATTTACATCTACACTATACAAGGAATTGGCTTGTTTCAGATCTATATTTCTTATTCTATTGATCTAGATATTTTATATTTTGTAAATATGCATCCATTTCATTTGTCTCGGTTTTTTTTTTTTTTTTTTTGCATTGGTAATACAAAGACTAAATCAAAATAGTCCCTGATGTCAAGTCTCAGTTATCTTGCTGTGCAGGAGAGGATGGCAAGTAAGAAAATAATAGATAAACATAAGATGGGAATTGTTGGGGATAAAAGAAAGATCCAGAAAAATGTTTTAGGAAAATTTGAGGAAGGCAACAACACTGGAGGATATGTGAGACATGGGGATCCAGGAAAGCTTCATGGAGGCCATACTGTAGCACCTAAACTAAGTTTTGAAGGAAAAGAAGGATTTCAACATGTTAGTGCATTTCATGTCCTGGAGGGCGGTCTGTGTAAATCCACCAAGATGGGAAAGAGCAAGGTAAGATCAGCTAGTAATACAATGAATCTGGTACACAGGATGTATGGAAAGGGGGAAAAATGTGACATCAAGCTGTATAGGACCTGTAGGGATGGGTTTAGGACTTACTGATAGATAAACTAAGGTAAATCCAATTTGATTGAACTTTAGAGCTAGATGGGATCTCAGAGATTGTTTTAGCTAATCCTTTAATTTGAGAGATGAAGCAGCTGAAATTTGAGGTACTTCATTGACTTGACTAAGATCTTCAAGTCTAGTGTCCTTTCTCCTCCATCACACTGCACAAAGAAGAAAAATTGTCACGTGAAAAATTACTCAGGAAATCAGGTAGTAGATCAATGAGGAGGGTAGAGAATTGAGCTATATCAATGAGAAGACATCAACAGTGGTCCATAGCTCAGAGGAATGTCACAATTTCTCTTCTATAGTGGGGGCATTTGTAGCTAACATACCAAACCAAGGAGTAGTGTTTAGAAGCTGGCAGAGTGGGGTGTGGGTGGAGGTAGACTCCATAGATCCAACTATACTACAACCTCTAATTTCTTTTCCAAGACTAAAGTTTTATGATTCTAAGGGGAAGGAAATATCTTTGGTCTAAGATAACTGAGCATGAATATATGAATTCTAGTGAAAGAAAATAATCTTTCCCAAATGGGGAAGAGGTTAGAAGATGTAATAGTAATGGGAATGTGAAGATTTTCCCAGCCTCTTAATAAGCCTGAGGGAATTTGAAGATCTTTCCCACCTCCTAATAGGTTGAATGTAATCACATGGAGCCTGTAGTGGGAGGAGTTTGCTGAAGGGTAGAGAAGAGCCTACAGGAAGCTGGGAGTCAGAGCAGTTAGATCTGGAGGGAGGAGAGGATGCACCCAAGGAGACAGCTAGACTTGTGTTTGTTTGTGGGAAGGTTAAAGGATGGTGTGGCTTTCTGCTGTGTTATGGTATATTAACTTCTTTGTTACTATGATAGATTTGGCTTTCTGGTTTGGGGATTTGATTTTCTGGTGTCTGAATAAATGTTTTGCTTCCATCTTCTATATAGAGAGTCTGTTATATTTTGCAATTGAGAACTCTGCTGGCATATTCACAGCTGCCATTGGCATTTCTAAATATCTTTTTCTTGGGTCTGTATTATATGTCTTTCCTTGATGAAGGGGGCCAGTAGATCCATGTGAGACTGTCCTTATGGTGTGGCATGGTAGAGAGGACATTAAAGGGATTTGGTAAAAGAACGTGGGTTAAAATCCAAGTTCTACAACTTAATATAGTTATTACTTTTAGCTAGTCACTGAACCTCAGTCTCCTCATCTTTCATGAAGGGAGGAGGGAAAGGTCTGTGGACCCCAGGTTAAGAAGTCTTTCCTTAAGTTTATGGTCACAAAGAAGAACTTTCTAGTTATTAATTCATATTACACAGTCTCTACTCGACTCAGCTCTACTAAATTCTACTCAACTCTACTAAACTGTATCTACTCTAATTGCTACTCTCCTCTACTAAATTCTACCAAATTCTATTCTACTCTATCTACTCTGATAACCTTTATTCTACTCTTTTAAATTATACTAACCTCTACTCAACTCTTCTAAGTTCTATTAATTCTACTCTTCTCTACTAATCTATATCCTATTCAACTCAATTCTATTCATAGACTTGTGGAATAAGTAAGGCATCAGGATCCCCTTTTCCATGCATCTGTATATTTCCTGTATATTTCTGGTCAAGGTTATTTTCTGGTACAAAAGGAGACAAGGTAACTCCTAACTCGGGGAAAGAAGTACCAACGAAACACATTTGTACCTATTCAGGACAAAAGGAAATCCTCTCCTGCCAATTGTGCTTCAGTGTTTAAGAATTGAGTCTGCTGACAGTGGCATCCTTGAGCCAGAAAATGGGTATGTTATCTTCTATGATAGCATCAAATGATGTCATTGCTAGAATCTGGTTATCAATATCATAGTCTTAAATCTATCAACTTTATCTACTCTACTGTACTAAATGATTCTCTATTATGAAATGTAACATGATATGATATAAAACATGATGTGATATTGTATGATATAACATAATATAATATAAAACAATATAACACAATGAACATTTGTTAAGCACTTAGTTGCTTAGGGCACTGTGTTAAATACTGAGAGAGCTATAAACTTATAAACTTTAGATAGGATCCTTGACTGTATAGTTTACTAGGGGAATAAGATAATAACACAGATAGCTGTTAATTCTCAATATTATCTGATAAATATATTACAGCATTCATAGGATCATAGTTCTCAAACTGGAAGGATCTGTTAATGTGATCCCATACAATTGTCTCACTTTATAGATGAAGAAATGCTAAGTGGTGGAAGCAGTATTCAAACCCAAAGTTCAGCACTTTCCCTACCATGCCATACTTACACTCTAGAAAATGAAATTCCCTGGGAAAGACAAGGGGGTATGTTCTGAGCCATTTTTTCTTCATTGGGATGAATCGGGTTCAGAGGTAATTGAATCCTGACAGCAGACTCAGAGATCCACTGATTTAAGGCTCTGACCTTGGTGGCCAGATTCTGATAAAGATACCATTTGGTGTCTTCACAGAAGATGGTATATCCATTTTCTGATTTGAGGATGCCACCATTATCAGACTCAGCTCCTGAACATGGAAGCACAGTAGGCAAGAGAGGCCTTCCTTTTGTCCTGAATAGGTCCAGCTGTGTTTTGTTAGTACTTCTTTCCTGGAGTTATGAGTTACCTTGTTTCTTTTTGTACCAGAAAGGAACCTTGACTAGAACCAGCAGGAAATGTATAGATGCATGGAGACTGGGACCCTAATGCCTTACCTATTCCACCAGTTTGTAATGTTTTTTCTTGAACAGATTTTGAGCTGAAGAACATTCCACTGCTGTGTAATAGCTCCAGTTACAGCTGAAAATGTTTGTCATTTCATTATACACACTCCAAAAAGTGTATATAAAAGTTGTTTACAAGGGCAAAGCTGCATTGCTGAATGCTGGTTTTAAGAGCCACTTCTCCCTCACCGTATTTTCATTCTTGGTGCCTACAGCAACAATTACATTTTTATAACTGCTTGCACAGGAACTTATTAAAGCACTTGGCTGCAGCATTACTTAGTACCTGCCTCTGCTGGGATGCTATAAATTGTTATGGCTGGAGCACTTGTGCATATCTGCTGAGGAAAATACTATATTAAAATAATTTTAGGGCTAGGAAAGGGAAATTAAAGATAAGTCTAAAATGGTTGGTCTTCTTGATTCTGAATCAGGGCTAGTATTCTTGAACCTGTGATAGGAGTGCTATCTATAGCCATGTTCTCCCTCTCCTCTCCACTCCTCCTCTAACCTCATCCTCACCCCTCCCCACCTCACCTTGCTTCTCTGGCTACTTCAGATCTCTTAGGCTACACATACTAAAAATTTCCATACCATCTCAGCTAGCTCTGCCCAGGGCTCTTAGCCCACAAGAAAGTCTATACAACTTTTGCATGGCTTTACCCTTGAATCAATCAGCAAGAAGCAAGCAATTATTAAAAGCCTATTATGTGGTAGGCAGTGCAGATACAAATTTTAAAAAGTGAAACATGGAAAATGAAAAATGAAGGCAGAAATTTTGCCATTTTTTATCACGAAATCATAATGTCAATGGAGCAAAATACAAATCACTTGCCGGGCAGTTTGGGTTGTTTTTTTCTGTGAATCACAGATTCTTGAGTCATATGCTTGTACTGGGAGAAGGTACCTGAAACTCACACCTCCGTTCTCCACACTTCCCTTTGGAGACATTTCTGCAAACAATCTAGGGGAATTTGGATAATCCAGCTCAACTTCAGGAAGGAAGATGGACAACCTCAAAACAAAAAACACTAACGTTCCTCCAAAGCCTAAGATCTAGTGGGAGATACTGACTTGAATAAGAGGCATGGCACCCTGACATGTGGGTATTGGGGGGTAATTGGGGAGGAGAAGGAGAAAAATGGGACTGACTCACTGTAAGGTAGACTTCAGTATGTGTAAAGTGAATTTTTGTTATTATTTCTTAGAGTTCAGTTTCCCAGGATCCATAGCCATAAAAATCTCTTGTTCCCAGGTATTAGATATGAGTTCCCATAACTATGGTTCAAAACATCTCCACTATGCTTGTGCAGCATTATATAATGATAAATAATATAAACCTCCACTGCAATTGCACAGTGAGAAACAGGGATGAGGTGATCGTGAGGGTATTGCTGGCAATATACCTTGTCTGTTCCCCCTATAAAACAGGTGGTCAGTGGTCAATGGATGGGGAACCTTAGGGTTGAATACGAATATTGTGTGTACCTCAACTGGCCCCCACTGAGGCTTGAGGGGATTTAGGGGATGCACAAGTTGTGTCTGTTTTAATGACTCCATTGAGGCATAGGGGTAGTTGGTCCCCCTTCTTGCCAGCCCTTGGGAAAAGGGTGATTAGGGAATGCTGTAGGAGTCTGTGCTCCCATTATCAGCAATCCTCTTCTGAGAAAACAAGACTAGAATAAAGTAAGATTATTAACCCTTTCTTAGTGTCTTTCCTGTCTGACCAGATCAAGAGTGATGGGCTAGCAGCCCTCTTGTGTGCTGTGTTTATTTGTCCTACACTCACCATGTGCTGATCTTAAGTGGAAAAGAAGATTCATTCAAGGAGAACACAGAAAGTTCCACTGCACGTGGGGATGTCGTTTGGGTCCCAGTTTAATAATAACCCAGAAAAGTTCAAAGAATTGGAGGCATTCTTGCCCAGAGGTGTGAGATATAATGGTGCATGGGATAGTTGCTGGAGAGCTGGGGCCTTAGAAAGGAGGTAATGAGCATCCTTTGCTGGAGGAAACCTGGAAGTAACAACAAAGCCCTGAAGAACAACATTATCAGGTGGGTCAGCAGGGGCCATAGATGACCCTGGTGAGGATAAGGAGATGCCTGGAGGACCCCTGTTGACAGATGAGCAATGTGGCATGGAAAAGGAATTTTGAGAAGAAAATATTGATCTGAAAGGAGTTCTATAAGTCACAAAGACTAATGTATCAGTGACTGGTGGGAGACTGCTTACTGAGGGAAGGAGACTTGACTCTTCATAGGCTCAGATATATGTTTTCTGTGTTTTTAAGTTTGAAAACAGAGCTGTCTTGCATTTTTAGCCTTGTGAGCCTGAATGCTTGCAAGGGAACTGGTGACTACCCATGGAAGAGTGTCATTTACTGAAGTCCCCAGGAAATGTGTTTCAGTAGAGGGAGTTATGGGTTTGGTATCAGAAGACCTGGGTTCACATCTTGTTTCTGCTTTGTAGTACTCACTTTGGCAAATCATTTGCCTTCATAGAGTCTCAGTTTCCTCATCTGTAAAATTATAGGGTTGGAATGAAAGATCTTTAATGTCACTTCCAGTTCTAAATCCTAGGCTTTAAATGTTTAAACATCCTTTCTTTTGAGGAAAACTCACATTTTTTCAGCTGTTCATACCAAGACCATAGTATTGATCAGCCATAGGAAAATTATATGGAATTGGCAGATATGCATAATCACATCAAAATCTGTGAGTATGATGAACACCCCTACATCCCCCTAGTCTCTCCAGTTCAGCAGCCATATAGCCAATGGCTACAGGTTTAACTAGACCCAGGATCTGATCCCAGTCTTTTCTCAAGACAGAGGAAATATAATATGTGCTATATCAATATTATCAAAATTAACAACTGATCAAAATAATGACAACCACCATAATTTCAGTGGAACAATGATGAAGAATGCTGCTTGCCTCCTCACAGAGGGGTGACAGACTATGCAGGATGAAACACATTTTTGGACAATGTGGGATTTTGTTTTGCCTGATTGGTTTTGTTTTTTTTTTTTCTTTTCTCTCAAGAGTGGGGTGGCTAGAAGGAAGAGAAAATGCTTGTTAAATGGGAAAAAATAAAACTCACTTAAGGAACAAATAAACAAGACCTTTGGTTCAATAGCTTTATGTCTGATTATCTACTCTGCCTTGCCTGGATCTTTTCTACCTTATACGTAGTAACTGGGTCTCTTGGTTTCTTCCCAAGGGCTTTGTTTGACATACCCCTTCCACTGAGACTGGATATATGCCCCAGACTTTCATCCTATGGCTGGATTCTTGTGACCTTCTGCTGCTAGACACCCTTGAAGTCAATTACTGGCCTATTTAGACCAGCTTACTTTGCCTGTTGTTCTCATTCTGTGTGCCAACTACTTGGGAGCATTTTCTGCCTACAACTGCCTGCCTCTGAAACCCTTTGCACACTGTTGGATTCTCCTGCCATTGAGTAATGCCCATCTACCAGGACAGTTGCCTACTGTTCATGATAGATTTCCTACTACTGTCATTTACCAAGCTAAGCCTGACTTGAAAGTTCCCCTAAGGAAAAAAATACTTGTAGATGATTAAATAGTTAAGAAAGGAGATTTACTGAGCCATAGCATAGAAGAATATTCAACAAGAATTTCATATTCAGCTCATGTAGACCTTCCCTTTCTCCACACACACCTTTTTCTGAATGAATCTGGTTAGCAGGAAACATTGTGGTGACACAGGTAGCCTCAGGACATACCCAAAGTGAAAGGTCCCTAGGGTAGGGGACTTTTTTTATGACTCTAGGGGACCAGGAAGATATATCAATATAGCCAAAAGACACTAGGAAGCCCAATTAACAGATTGGTGGCTTGAGCCTTAGCCCCCTATGCCAAAAAGTCTCGTAATCATCTTCCCTGGCTCATCAGAAAAGTTCCAACTTAACCTAATTAGGGATGGGGCTAAGACCAACCTACCCCAGTTGAATGGGTTTGTCTCACAGCTCTTTTAAAGACTTCCATATTCCTAGGAGGCTATTTTCGGAAAAATTTCTAATCAAGCAATGGTACTTCTTCCCCGTTCTACAGACAAATTGGTGCTCTGAGAGAAAAAGAGAACTGGGTCAAACCTAGCCTATCCTACATTTAAAAGTACTGCTTTCCATTGGAAGTTCAAAAACACATGCATGGGGAAGAAAGGGTAGGGCAGAGAAAATTCATGGAGATGGATAAATATGAGTCAATACAGTAGAGAGTAGGAATGGATGTGAGGAGTTAGGATAGATACAGAGAGGACTTGCATTGCTATCTCATTAAGTAAGTGATCTCATTGATTTGGGAACTTCCTCTTCTGGTACAGCCTCAAGTATAATAAAATGAACATAGCTATTTATTATGTATCATTTATTATAAAAATAATCTAAGCTCTTTGTTTGTTTCCCTTTCTTCTCTTAGATTTCCCAGCCTACCCTTACAGCTTTTCAAAAATCTGTTACTGGAAAACCTTTTTCCTTAGGTCTCTAGAGACCCTTTTGACCCACGTCAAAAGAGGTGGACTTTGTACTAACCAAGTATTAATTTTTAAATGGCAGATGCTTTTAAGGGCAGGGTCCTGACCTCATGAAAGCCCTTGTCCTGCCTGCTCTGAATCAGCCAATTACAGAGACACCTAAGGATAGTCAAATTTGTGATTACAGTTTCCCTGCCAGCTCTGCAGGCCTTATTTGCGGTTTCCTTTTGTTTTTCTCTTCCTGAAATATTCAGTAAATTGGGTTGCTGAAAAGTCTCATTCCAAGCAGTGGGTAAGAAGAGTAGCCTAAACACATAAGCTGCATTACAGTTTTGTGGTAAGGAAAGACAATGCAGTCCCAGAGTCTGTTATTCACCTCTCCAAATATGAAAGGAAAGGATTTTTGTTTGTTTGTTTTCATTTTTGAGACTGTCTCACTATCTTGAATCAGGATAGAGATGCATGGATTTACTCATTGGCCTGCTTTCAATACTGATTGGCATGAGACTTTTGACCTCCTTTTCTGACCTGCGTGGATTTGCCCTTTCTTAGGAAGTCTGGTGCCTCCCCTCTGTTCCAAGGCAGCAGGGGCTTACCATACTGATGGTAGACTTAGTTTGGCCCCCATTTGGTTTAGTCCACTGCCACTCAGGACTGTTATGTTCCAGAGATCCCTCAGCCTCAACCTCCCAATTGCAGGGATTATAGGCTTGTACTAACACCCAGTGAGAGGTGTGCTATTAAAAAAATGAAATGAAATTTAACAAAAAAAAGAAACAAGAGGACTCACTATACCTAATGTCTACAACTCACTGATCTAAGAATTCTTACTGAAAATAAAAGCCATTCTGCAGAGTTAGATATTTGGCCAAGGCTTCTAAATCAGTTTTGTGGTAGCCTGGTAAAGCCTATGGACCCTTCTCAGAATGATATTTTTAAATGCACAAAATAAAATACATAGAATTGCAAAGGAAATAAATTAATATGGAAATTTACGTGATAATTTTGTTGTATATTTGAAAAGAATAGCAAGTTGTACATAGCTGATTTGCTGTTACATGTGTAATCATCTTTTTTGGTACTTTTTATGTAATGGAAATCCTTGTTTATTCCATAAATTAAAAATAAAATTTAAAAAAAGAAATAAAAAAAAGAAATGCATGTATCAAAATATTATTTAAAAAAAACAAACAACAAGATCACAAGTCCCTTGAAATATATCCAAGGACCTGAGATTAAGAACTTCAATATTAGACCCATTTTGCCCTGCTCCTCAAGGGAAAGAGTCATCAACAAGTAGTTTCCTTTGGTCTCCTCAATTTTGAAATTCTGCTGCAAAGACATTTCATAGATTTTTTTTAATGATGTATTTATATTTATTGCCAGTGATGGCAGAACCACTATTGATTTTTCCCCCGCCCATTAAAATGCCAACCAGTGGTGTGGAGAACACATAATCCAACAGCAGCTGCTGCCACAGACAGGAATTCGGGAGAAGGGATTAGGGTTGAAACCAGCTCTGTAAGAAACAGACATCAAAACTAACTACCTGAGCACACATAGTAAATGGCCCGTTTGGGGATTTAAGGAAGAGAAATACAACCTATATTTCCAGGATACTTATCTAATTATAATGTATTGATGTTAAAACTATTAAGAACATGGGTCAGCTGGTGCCAGTCACCTGGATCTTCTTTGTCACAATTCCAGATGTGGACAACACATGTTATATCCCTTGACCCAGAGGCTAGTCACCTCTAACAGGATCACAGACAGACCTGAGGTCCAAAACATCTAGGCTTACAGTGTTTTATATTGGGAGCTCTTATTCTTTACAGGTACACCAATCACGAGTAAACTAGATTAGGATACATGTAGATTTACCCTTATTCAGGAATGTGCTGATAAATGTTTAACAATCAGCTTTACAGAAAAAAAGAGAAAGACACACTTTTAAGTTTAATTTGCATCATGAAAATTTTCTCTATCACTTTCCCAAGTCTAGGTAATCAACTTGGTAATAAGTTAAGCTCATAATGAAAAGTTAACAACCAGCTCAAGTGTTAGGTTAGAGATGGGTCAAAAATACCCCAGCTATAAACTCCTCCGTCATTCTGGTTGTTTCTGTTGATATGTCTGTCCTCTTTCCTCCCTTTCTCAAATGGACCAAGACCAATCAGTATCCATGCACATCCATCTAGTTATTGAAGATTTGTAAGTCAAGTCTCCAGGTCCACAGTGAAAGAGATCATTCTTGCCTGACAAAAAGAGTTCCACAGCATGCAACTGGTTCATTGCTTCACTCAGGAGCCCTAGCCATTGGAGTGTGGTTTCTTTGAAGAAATGCAGTTTCTACTAGCCTTTGAGGTGTGTGTGTGTGTGTGTGTGTGTGTGTGTGTGTGTGTGTGTGTGTGCGTGTGGTGGCAGCAGTGATAGTGATGGTGAAAGTCACAATGATATTTTTCTTCCTCATCAATAACTCATTCTCATGACCACCACTTTCACTACTCCAACCTTATCTATCTAAACTTTATCCCAGTCCTTGCCCTTTCCCGCAAGAAAAAGGAAGGAGAAAAGAAAGCAAAAGGAACAAAGGGGAGAGAGAAGAAAAGAGGAGGAGAGAGGACAGAAAAAAGAGATGAAGGAAAAAAAAGGAATGAAGAGAAAGAAGGTAGAAGGGAGAGATAAGATTTGAGGGCATTCCAAATTAGTTTGCACTTACCCTAAAAAGTGGGGGCTTGAAATGAAAGCCCTCCAAAGTGGAGTGCTATTCTTCTTCCTGGCATTCTACCATAAGCTCTTCAGAGCTGAGTGGGCTGCCTTTGGAATTCGACTGATATAATTCAAGTCTAGTCCAAATTTGCCTAGAGGAACTGTCTAATGAGAAGAATAACCGTTTAAAAGTATTTATTTGGTTCTTGTGTGTGAGCTGAGATAGTTTAGCCATTTTTCTGATGGAGAAACTGCCAGGGAAATATAGTGGTGAATGAGGGATAATGCCATTGATACATTCCCAGTGACCAGTGGAATTCCTACCCCCTAGATCGCTAGTTGGCTCAGTGCAGAGCACTGGACTTTGAGTCAGGTAGACCTGCCATCAGAGGTGCGCTGGCAAACGTTTAATAGCTAGCTCTCTAGGTGTTAAAAAAAAAAAGTATGCATGACACACTTTTCAGTTTAATTCACATTATTAGCATTTCCTCCATTACTTTAAGTCTAGAGACAATCAACAAAACAATAAATCAAGCCACGATTTATTATAGCCTTTGCTGACTTGTAAGGTATAAATATGCTCATACTGAAAATTTGCTCTAGTAATTCCACCTGCATTCAAATTAGCACCTCAGAAACTTACTATCAGTGTTACTCGGGTAAATCATCTAACCTCTTTCAGTCTCAGTTTCTTTATCTGCAAAATGGGAACAATAATGTCACCTACCTCTCAGGGTTGTTTTGGGACCAAATGAGAGCATGTCAAGGCTTTGCAAATCTTAAAGTTATATAAATGCTAATTATTATGACTTCCAAGTTCTTAAAAACTGTTTGGGCTTACCATCTATTTAAATTACTGCTCTGGACCTCTGTTTCTCTCTCTCTCTCTCTCTCTCTTTCTCTCTCTCTCTCTTTGTCTCTGTGATAAAATTAATCACATGACATGCATCATAGTAATGGCTCTCCCAGATAATTAACTTTCAAAAGATAAGATAAACGTGAGGAAAATGCACAGAACAAGAAACACTCAAGATCCATGTTTCAAAGAAAACCACTACAAAATCTCCAGGTTCCAAGTCCAATCCCCTTCTACTCCCTTTATACCTGAGGATATTGGGGTAGGGACCCAGGCACTTAGTAGGCAGTTTCACTGCTTCCAAGATAATCCTTCTGACTCCCTAACCAAGCAGAAGAGGGGATAACTCAGTAATGGAAAGTAGAAAAACTTAACTGTACCTCATGGTGGTCTATTAGTTGAACTGCAGATGAGCTTTCTGTTGCTGTTTGTATCAGAGAATCACTAACTATATGGTGGTCTAGGCACAACTACTGTGAAAGCCTCTTGAAGAAAAACAAATAATTGTTATATCCAGCAGGATAAATTGTGACGTAGGGAGAAAAGCCCTAGCAATCTGGCCATTTCTCTTACTTCCTTCCTTTTTTCTTTTCTTTATCTTTGTGGCTATTTCTCTCTAGCTCTGTCTCTGTCTCTGTCTCTGTCTCTCTGTGTTTCTGTTTTGGTGTCTCTTTATCTCTGTCTCTGTCTCTCTTTATTTAGGATAGTCCTGTAGGCATGTATAACAATTTCACATATTTAAATACTGAGGATACTGATTAAAATACATATATGCTATAATATACATATATTGCTTAAATTATCATTAAACATACTGAAAAAGGGGTGCTATTTGTAAGAAATATTAATATGAAGACTTCAAAGAACCATGGGAAGACTTACATGAACACATGAGATGTGAAATAAGCCAAGAAAACAATATATATTATTACAGTGATATAAATGGAAAGAATAACAAAAAAAGGACATTGGAATTTGTGTTTTTATGATGACCAAGTTTGCCCCCAAAGAAGAGAGGAGAAAGAAAATATTACCTTTATAACCTTTTTCTTTCTTTGCAGAGGAAGGAGGGACTATAAGTGTAAACATCGCCTCTACCTTAAGACATGGTTAATATGTTGGTTAATTTTGTTGCCTAGATTCTCGTAATAGCCTTGCAATAGGTTTGTTTATGCAATTGATAGAGCATTGGGCCTGGAGTCAGGAAGACCTGAGTTCAAATGTGGCCTCAAACATTTTCTAGCTGTGTGACCCTGGGCAAGTCACTTAACCCTGTTTGCCTCAATTTCTTCATATATAAAATGAGCTGGAGGAGAAAATGGCAAACTGCTTCAGTATCTTTGCACACACACACACACACACACACACATACACACACACATATAGCACTGAGCTCCATTGTTCAGTTATTGCAAAGTGCTTTTAAACTGGAGGCAGGTAGGTGGTACAGTGGATATCATGCTGGATCTGGAGTCAGAAGAGAGTTGAGTTTAAATCTGACATCAGATACTTATTCACTGTGTGACCTGGGCAAGTCTCATCACCTGCCTCAGTTTCCTTATCTGTAAAACGGGCAAAAATGTCACTACCTCTGAGGATTGTTGTATCAAATGAGATAATATTTGTAAAGCACTTTGCAAACCTTAAAGTGCTATATAAATGCTAGCTATTGTTTTTATTATTTTAAATAATGTAGTTATGTCTATTTTATCACAATTTTAGGTGGAAGAGTTAGAATCATGCTTTTACTCCTCACTAACTATGCTCATGCCTCTCAAACTACTCTCACCTTACATGCCCATCCAACCCTACATCAGAAACTAGCCAAGTACTCAGTGCCCAAGAACTCAGGAAATGGCAGTGTCTCCCTTCCCAGATTCCCTGTAGAGCTTCCTGCTTGGTCCCCATAGCCATCTTGAAGGGGAGCAACCCTAGCTGAGAAGGGACCCATCTTCCCCACTATCAGTACCACCTGTGGAACATCTGACACTAGAGGGTAGATAAGCCCCAAATCCCTAAGAATATTCAATGTACCTTTTGTCCTTCCCAGTTACTGTTGTGCTCTTAGACTGGTTTCTAAAGCCCTTATACATAGGAGCAATCCTTGTGAACAAGGAATCCCTTATCCCCACCATTATTACCAATCCCCAAGGATATAGTAGGCAAGCCAACCTAACTGAAGCAGTAAAATTATCCTAAGGACAGGAAACTTGTTCCAGTCAAGTCAAAGCGTGATCACAGTCTTCACCACCATTTCCCCTTGGATCCCAATGGAGTCAGCATAGGACTCAGAGCCCCAAGAGCTCTGGGAATTGCAGTGTTGTCACACCACTAGTTCTGATTTCAGCCAGTCTCCCTAGTTCATTGTTAAGTGGATCAAAACTAGTGGATAAGGGGTCCACCAACCCTACCATCACCAAAACCAGTCACTGACTGTCTGCCCAATAACCGGGGTAACAACAGCATCCCTGAGACCATCAGTCCTGCTGAGGTCCCAGCACCCAAAGCCTTTGTCTAGGGTAGCAACTACTGGGAGATGCAACCTGGCAACTGCTTTGCATTGTTGCTATGTCCTTTTCTTCAGCCCTGGTATTACCTGAAGACTGGGAAAAGAAAAAATTTCACCATCAATGTCCTTGACGCTGTTGACTAGTTCAACAGCAGAAAGAAATATGGCCTTACTGATAGAAATTACCCTGAACACAAGGAATTATCATTTGCTGTATCACAATACCTAAAGGTCCACTGGGAATTTCAATTTTACTTTCAGCTGAAACATCCTGTGTTATCTCCCCCATTAAATGTGAGCTCCTTGCAAACAGAAACTATCTTTCTTTTCTATTTGTATCTCCAATGCTCAGCACAGAGCCTTGTACTAACAAGTGCTTAGTAAATGTTTTTTCATTCACTCACTCATTCACTTACTCATTCATTCATCATTCATTCATTCATGGCAGCTTTGCAAATGGAAATCTTTTGAAGACAGAGGGCTGAGGTTTGTAGGGGTTTGCCTGAGACTGTGTATCATATAATTGTCAAAATCAGGACTGGGTCTTGTGTTGCAAAATTAAGGTATCTCATCCTGTGCCCTACATATAGTCCCAGGAGAACCTGATAGACTCTATTGAAAAGAAATGATTAAGAAATATGGTTACCAAGGCTACTCACCATGACAATGTTTAGCTCTAGGCAATAGGAAAACATCCCCAATTCATGGGTTAAATGCTGAGAGGTGTGGGAGCGGGAAGTTGGGTAATGCTAGACAGAGAACGGAACAAACTAAGCTAGTTAAGCAATTTTCCCTTCTACTTGCTATTAAAATCAAAGAAGTTGAGTCTGAGAAGTTTGAAATAGGTCATTACTGAAGGTATGTCTTTAAAAGCAAAATGATTCAGGTCAACTTTCTCTAAAGTAATGTTCCATACTGTTGTTCCAAAGGAGACTATTGGTGCAGCAAATAGAAGAATAAAAAATTCATGCCAAAAGCTGCAATCAACATAGCATAAGCCTTTGAAAATTAGCTAATTAATTTAGCTTTGCTTTGTTTAGTCCATATCAAGGGACTTGATTTCCATAAAAGAAGTCTAATGTGAACAATGAACACATACAATAAAAATGGGAACTGCATAAAACATTACTTATGTATATGAGAGACACTTCAAAGGCACAGAGTGAAAGATGAATCACCAAAGGCTACATTTAAAATGAATTCAGAAACTATGACTTTTCTTTCTTGAAAAGAGCTGAAATGGGCTTCATAGTGTATCTATTAGGCTAGAAGCCAGGTAGCAAGACCTCTTGGGCCATTCGTTCAGTGAAAACAATCATCCACTTGTCTCAGTTTTGTTAGAGGACTACCATGTTCATGCACAGGGATAGGTTAGTGTTGATCCTCCCAATCCCTTTTCCCCAAGCAAGGTGAAATCCATTCACAATCATCTCATTTCCCAACCACAGAATTCTGGAGTTGGAAGGGACCTTAGTGTCCATCCAGTCTAATCCATATACCAAAGGAATTCCTACTATATATAATTTAACTTACATGTAATATAATTAATATGATATATAACTATATATAATATATAAACATATATATATACTATATATAAAATATATAATTATATATACTACTACATAACTATATATATATAAAATATAACCTATAAGTGGCCCAGTCTGTCCTGGAAGATTTCCAAGGAGGGAGAATCCATGCCTCCTAAGGCAGCTCATTCTATTTTTGGTAACTCTAATTGTTGTAAAGTTTTTTCTTTCTGATATCAGAAATTGGCTTCTTTTTAACTTTTACCTATTGTTCCTGGTCTTGCACTCAGGGCCAAACAGAATAAATCTGATCCCTTTTCCATATGGCAGTCTTTCAAATACTTGAAGATATTCCCCTGGATCTTCTTTTCTCCAGGATACAAATGCCCAGTTCTTTCAATTGAATCTCATGTGACATGAATTCAAGACCCCATGGGTGTCCCTGGGCCATTATCCAGTTTACTAATGTCCTTAAATCTTGGTGACCAAACTGAATAGAATTCCAGATAAAGTCTGACAAGAATGGAATAGAATTGGACTATCACTTCCCACGCTAATTTTAATACAGTTAATATCACATTAGGTTTTTTGGGCTGCCATATCACATTCTTGACTCATATTGCAGTCTATTAGACCTATGGGATTTTGCTAGGGGTGTCTTCTCCCTCACTCCAGTGATCGCATCAGCAAATCCAAAAGGACACATTGTTTTGTGTAAGAGTTATAACTAAGAAAGGAGTTCTTGTCTCTGGGCAGCAACAGTCAGAAAGAACAAAAATGTATAATAGGCACTCCTTCAGCAGACTGTAAGTTGCTATAATAACTCATTCACCCTCTGGCTCAGTTGGATTGTATTAATTACATCTTATATCATTTTCAGATCATAAATTAAAAAGTCAATTTGAGATTATGTACTGTACTTCATGCCCCAGGTGCCAAATTGCTAGTTATAGCTCTGCTTTCTCTTAACAAAGAGTTTCTGAATCAGTGCTCCTTTCCCAGAAGTTATATACAGGAACTTCCTAGATAAGCAAAACCAAGAGCTCTGTAGTAGGGCATGGTTGTTGTTTGGACAGAAACGGGAGTTTCTCTACCTTAGCTACCTAGCTCAGTGCTATATAAAACATTATTTGAGATCTCAAAGTTTAATTCATGTAAGGAAAATCGTAGCTAACACATATATAATCATTTTGGTTAAAAAGTGCTTTAAATTCAATTTAATAACCATTTATTAGTTCCTAAAAGTGCAAGGTACTGTGCTGTGCAAAACCAAAAGTGAAAACAGTCCCTGCAGTCCAGGAGATTATTTTCATCCTGGGATACGTGTCACCAGCTATGGCATTTTAAAGATAATTGGAGAATGGAGAAAATACTAAAATCTTGCAAGATCAGGAGAGGTTCCCCCAGAGGAAGTAGCATCTGAGCTGAGCCTTGATGGAAATTAAGGGTCCCAAGAGATATAAGTAAAATCAGTACACAACCCAGGCATGGGGAACATTCAGCCTAAAAGCACGGACTGCTCTGGTGTTCCCTTATACCATGCAATGAAGTCAGAAAAAGAGAGGAAAAAAGACCCATATGTATAGAACTATTTATAGCAGCTTATTTTGTGCCCCATCCAGGAGAGGGAGGTAAAGGGGAGAAAAGAGAAATGTTTGTTAATTTAAAAAAATAAAATAAATTTAAACAATAATAGAGGTGGATGTTATACTTCTGAGTTTGGGGGACTTATTTTCTTAAAAGAAGGATATTTCAAAGGGAGTAATGAGAAAAAAGTCTGGAAAGGTAGGTTGTATGCATCTTAAAATGTCAGTCTGAGAATTTTGTACCTTATCCTACTGGTACTTTGAAGCCATGGCTATAAGTAGAGGAGTGATATGGTTAGAACCAAAAGGTTTTGGTTGTAGACCTGTGATTTCACTGGGGGAGTGAACTTTGCTTAGGATCACCAGCTAGTATATAAAACTAGTACCTTGGTCTTTCTAACTCCAAAGCCAGCTCTTTAACTATCACACAATAGGACTTCTGAACTAATACTTTGGGAGTGACTAGAGGCAGGGACACCAGACTGCTGCAATAGTGTCAAAGTGAGATATGAAGAAGGACTGAATTAGCAAAGTAGTTGTGTGGATAGAGACATAAGAGAAATGCTGTGAGTATAGAATCATTGCTATTTTGGCAATAATTGGTTATAGGTGATGAGTAAAGGTGAAGAATCAAACAAAACTCAAGAGGTTGCAAACTTGAGTGAATCTGAGAGTGGCAATGCCTACAGCAGGAGAAGGGAAGCTTGTGGAAATCAGTCTGGCAAAAATTATGTTTAGAACAATATCTTATGCCATATACAAAAACAAAAGCAAACTAAAACAAAATCCTCAAAATGGATACATGACCTGAATATTAAAGATCACTTCCCACCCACACAAATTAGAAAATAAACAGATCAGATATTTTTCTTTTTAAATGTTTTTCAAATGACAAACATTTGTCTCTCCTTCCCACCCCAGAAAAAGGAAAAACAAAACAAAACAAAACCCTTATAACAAATATGTATTGTCAAGCAAAGCTAATTCCCATATTAGATAAATCCAAAAATTTATCTTATTTTGCATATTTAGTCTATTATCCCTCTGTTAGGTGGATAGCATCATCTATCATTTACCCAATAGAATCATGTTTGGAGGTGCTTTTGAGAGCTATGCTGGGTGGGACATGTGGTTAAGCAAAAAAGATAGAAGCAATGATAAAAGAAAATAATTTAAATTATGTTAAATTGAAAAAATATGAGCAAATGTTACACAACTAAGATAAGTTAGGGAAATGGTTGACTGAGAAAAAAAATATTTGTATCAAATATCTATAATAAGTGCCTGATATTCAAAATATCACAGAATCATAGAATTTGAAGCTTGGAAGAAATCTCAGCAATGAAATATTTCAACTCGTACCCATCAAAAAAATTCCCACTATAATATATCCAACAAAAGTTTATCCAGTCTCTGCTTGAAAATGTCCAAGTAGTGTGGCTAGTTCATATGCTGAAAGATAGCTGAACTGAAAAAGTATAGGCTCAAGACTTGGAAGGGGGGTAAAGTGAGGCTAGGTATAATAAACTGGAATGGGAGAACAGGAAGGATGACAGGCAAATAGCATTTCATCAGTCTTTGAGGGAAGTACTACAGGCATTATTAATCTCGATTTTGAATATGGGAAAACCAAGGCAACCAGAAGGTGAGATGAATTATCTAGTTATACAATTATTAGACAATAAGGTATGTAATCAAACCTGAATCATTGGATTGAAATGCCAATGGTTTTTCTAACTCTGTTTCAACATTTCAATTACCCTTTACAGCAGCGATTCTCAACCTGCGGGTTGTGATGACCCTTTCACAGGGGTCACAGAGGTTGCCTAAGACCATTGGAAAACACATATTTCTGATGGTCTTAGGAACCGAGACACCGCTCCTCTATCCATCTCCAGGCGGGTCTGCCCACATGCAGATACACCCACATATGAGTATTAAAGGGTCGCGGCATTAGGAAGGTTGAGAACCACTGCTTTACAGTATCAAACACATCATCCAACAATGATATATTTTGAGGTATGTATATTAAATGACTGAACCTTTCAATTTGCACACAAACATTTGACCTTAGGTACACACATAGACTTTCATCAGACAAAAGCATATATAAATACCATCTCTCTTTAAAAAGACAAAGTTGACATGATGTGAAGAATAATTCCCAGAGAGGATGTCAAAATAATAAAAACAGTTAAGGCTCACCTACTACTTTACATATTGTTTCTCATTTGAGCTTCATTTTTGCCTTATCTAATTGGGAAGCATACCACTATACTACTTCCTACAGTTTCTCCATCAAGCGTCACTCTTTCATGAAATTCACCCCACCAGAAACTAGGATTCCCCTCCTGGCTCCTCTGCTCCCCCTTGATTTGATCAGTTTTGATAAGTGAACTTTAAGTTTTATCTAGTGGGAAACCAGACCACCACACCACTTTCTGTAGTCTCCTTGACATGTTCCTGGCAGTATTTTGGGACCTCCTGGCTTAGAGTGAATGTCAATGGTAATTGTTTCTCTTTGGAACAGTAATTCTGTGGGTCTTCCCCTCCCAGCTTAATTTTTTTCTTTTTTTCTAATTAAAGGGGCTATCCATTGAGTCACTTCTTAAGGAGGCCTATTCACTGAATGGGCATTATCTCACTCTTACTGAGTATGTGAAAAGGTCTTAGCTTAAAAGGGCCAAGGTTTCCTCTCATTGCATCCTGGGTCATCTCCAGTCATCCTGGTGAATATCTGGTCACTGGACTCAGATGGCTTTACAGGAGAAAATGAGGCTGGTGACCTTGCACAGCCCTCCCTCTCTCAAATCAAAGTCAACTGCAAGTCATGTCATTACTTCTCTGATGTCATGGTCCTGTTCAAAAACAAAGGATAAACACAAAATCCTTGCCTCATTCAACATCTCTCTGTGTGTATCTTCCCCCATTAGAAAGTGAACCCCTGGAAGACAGGGACTGTCTCATTTGCTTTGATATGAATCCATAATACTTAGCACATAACGAGCCCTTAATAAACTTTATTTAAAAGATCTGTTTCATAGATTCATTCCTTTCTTTGTGAAGAAAGTACAAGTGCTGTTATTCCCATTTTATAGATGAGAAAACTGACACTCCAAGAACTTATGAAGGGTTTCATGTCTAGTCACTTGTCTGAGCTAGGATCTGAACCTATTTTTCAATGTATTTTTATATTAATAGTAATAATAACATTAATTGTATATAGTGCTTTAAGGTTTGCAAAGCACTTTGTGTGCATACATACATATATGCGTGTCTTTAGATATATAATACATAACCTCACAATCTTCACAACAACCCTAAGACTTAAGTGCTATTATTATCACCCTTTCGAAGAAACTGAATATAGTAAGTATCTTAGGTAGGATTCAAACTCAGTTCTCTCCAACTATATTCACCATGCCACCGAGCTGTTCCTGTTTCCTTGATTCTCATCCTTCCTACTAAGATGCAAACACTTCCCTTCCCCAAACCCTGCCATTGATGTTCATTTTCAAATGGAATATTATAGTTGGTGCTAAAGATGAAAAGATTATGTAACAAAATCAAAGCCTCTCTCTTCTCTCTCTCTCCCTTTTTCTCTCTGTCTATCTCTCTCAGGAAGCCTGATACATGAAAGTATTTCATTCCTGGCATTCCTCGCCACATTATATTAATGTCATTTGAGTTACTACCACTCCATTATATATTATTAGCCAAATCAATAACTAACCTGCAGGAATTGAGCTCCCTGGTTGTCAGGCAGCAGTTCTTACCACTGCTAACTCAACTGATATTCTACTTTCCAGGAGCAAGAACACTTGGAGACACTGAAGGATGGAGTCAGGTGATGGTAAGGATGCATTTTTGATGAAGATTTTTATATCTACTCAGTCAAGATCCATCAGGTTTCCAGAGCTCAGATTCTTTGCTTTCCTTAAATCTGCCCAAAATTTGGACCTAGAGAGAGATCACTGGAGATTAAATTGCCCATCAGACAAAAGCAACTTTGCTGGCAGGGTAGTCATGACCTCCCTAAAGTAGACATCCTTAAGCCAACAAATCTTCTTCTCCTCAAAAACCAATCCAAACCAAACCCAGATATCCAGTAGGAAACTTAACATGCCCCAAACAAGCCATCATCTTTACCCCCAAACTCATCCCTTTTCCAAACTTCCCTATTCTATTGAAAATACCATGGTACTCCTGATCACCCACAGGGTCACACACTTGGAGTCATCTTTAACTGTTCAATCTTCTTCAATCTAATCATTAGCCAAGTCTGGTTAATTTTTTTTTCCATAAAATATCTCTCAATGTATTCCCTTCTCTTCACTCCCACATTAAATTCAATTCATGTGTAAGTCAAGACATCACCTTGTGATGTCATCGGTCCTCTTCAAGAATGAAGGACAAAGAACAACAGCTCCCACCATGTTCACTTTGGCTCAGACCCTTATCAACTTTTGCCTAAAGTATTAAAATAGTCTCCTAATTGTTTTCCATGTTGACAATCTTTCCCCCCTCCAATCTCTCTTCCATATAACATCAATCTGATCATGTCACTGCACAACTCAGAATTCTTTAGTACTTCACAAGATTATAGACCCAGGCCTGGGAAATATCTTGGAAGCCTCTAGTCCAGTCCCCTCATTATCCAGGTGAGAAAGCTGAGGCTAGTGAAGAGAAGTAACTTGTATAAGGTCATTCAGAGTGTAAGTTTCAGGCTTATCCAGATCCTATGACACCAGAGTCAGGGTAATATACTCTGGTACCCTCTTTCCTTTAGGATTAAATTTAAACTTCCCAGCCTGGCATTTGAAGTGCTCCTCAATCTAGTTCCTACCTACTTTTCCAATATTATCTCATATTACTTCCTTTCACACACTCTCAATTTCAGTCCAAACCTCTACTTGTTCTTCCTTATAAACAACGTTCCATCTTCCACATCTTTACCTTAATACAGGCCTGGAAGACATACACTCCTCACCTTCCACTTCAGAAGATCCCTAGCTTCTTTCTTTTTTTTGTTTTTGTTTTGGGAGGCAATTGGGGTTAAGTGACTTGACCAGGGTCACACAACTCTTAAGTCTGAAGCCAATTTGAACTCAATTTGATTTCAGGGCCAGTGCTCCATACAGTATGTTACCTATCCGTCCCCACCCCCCATCCCAGCTTTTTTCAAAGCACAACTCAGGCACCACTTCTTGCATGATATCTTTCCAGAAACCATCATTTCCTCCTTTTAGAGATAACATTGTACTTCTTTATACACATGCTGTATTTGAGGCTGATTAAAGCATTGTCTAAATCAAACCCATAACAATCATCAATGAGGTAAGAATCATATAATTTTATGTTTTTCTGAAACCATTCATTTAATCATTTCCATGATACCTGCCTCCTAACAGAGGTGAGCGACTCAAGATGGAAAAGGAGACATATATATTTAGACATGACCAATGGAAAATTTGTTTTGGTTCACTATATTTATTTGTTACAAGGGTTTTTTTTCTTCTTTTATTTTTTCCACTGAGGCAGAAGAGATAGGAGGGAGAGAAAATAAATGTTTGTTAATTGAGATAGAAGTTAAAAAGCTAAATTCACTCTTCCAGTGAATACCAGTATGATGGAAGACTCCAGCAATTCATTTCATTGTTTTGTTGGCAATGAGATAAATAGTAAAATACAGAAATAAATGTATAGATAGATAGATAAATGAATATCTGAATAAACAAATAATAAGGAAGTTGAAACAGAATCACATAAATTTAGAGCTGTAAGGGATCCAAAGTGTTTATAATATCATGTTGCTCTCTTACACTGCTTACAAACTCACCAGTTTGTGTATGATTTAGATCAACCACCACTCATGTTCTTTCTTACAGTTTTCTAAGCATGTAGAAGACATAAAGAAAGGCTGAATGGGTGATATTACAATGATAACAGTAATGGGTTTGGGATCACTGGCCCTGGTTTCAAATCCCAGGACACAGAGCTAGAGCCACTGAGTCCAACTCTTGTTTTACAGATGAGGAAACTGAGATACAAGAAAGTTAAGTGACATGCCCTGTGTCACAAAGCTACAAAGTATCTGAGGCTAGATCTGAACTCAGCTCTTCTTGACTTTAACGTTTCTAGTACCTGTGTGAACTTGGTCTAATCACATCTTTTGTCTGGGTCTCAGTTTCTTTATCAGGCAGCTAGTTGGTAAAGTAGTTAGAGTGTGGGACCTGGAATCAGGAAGAGCTGAATTCAAATCTAGTCTCATACACTTACTAGCTGTGTTAAACTCACTTAACCTTGTTTGTCTCAGATAAGGAAACTGAGCTGGAGAAGGAAATAGCAAACCACTCCAGTATTTTTGCCAAGAAAACCCCAAATGGGGTAATGAAGAGTCAGACACAACTGAAAATGACTGAAATGAACAACTTTCTCATCTGGAAAATAGGATGGGTGGACTCAATGGCCTCTTAGGTCCCTTTGAACTCTAAAGCTTATGATTCAATGAAAGGACTCTGAGCAGCCAAAGGGCCTGCAGGATCCTCTGTAGGCATGCATGCACATGTGAGAAGGATTACACTTTGCTACTATTTGCAAGCAAATGCTGGGTTGGTAAGGGTGGAGCAGGAAAACACTGCAGTAAAAGAGCTATTCGTTTTCATCAAGGCCAGGATGGCAATGTCACTGCTGGTTATCCCTCAAGATGGATCAGTAACAGCCAGAACCAAAGGAAAAGAGCTGGCTGGAAACAAAAACAAATGCCAGGGAAATGAAGGGCAGATGTTGCAAATGCATCTGTTACCTCCTCCTCAAATTCCAGGAGAAATGTGCCCCTGTTTAATAGCCTTGAAAACTATTACCCACAAAGGAGCACAGCAAAAGTTTTAGTGCAGGTTAGACACGTGTTAATTGGCAATAGCACAATTTAAAAGTAATTGTTGGAAGAATAGCTTCTCTTCAACAGCCTCAATCCCTGGCAACCTGCATCCCAGCAATACCTGTCTCTGCACCCTGCCAATGAATCCCAAGGCAATAGATGACTCCAGCAATTTATTTCACTGTTCGCTTAGCAATAAGATTGACATATTTCCTCTTTTTCTCTGGTTATTGGAAAGAGGACCTTTAAATTGAGTCTAGTGCCCATTTTGGTAAGAAATCGGGCCACATGTCAGTAGAATACAGGCAACTGGACATTTAGAAGAGGGCAATGATGCAGAATTGATTAGGAAGGGTAGTTTCAGAAAAGTAAGATGGTATCTGCTATAGGGAGAAATGAATAGTAGCAAATCCAGAGGAAGTATGTACATGATTCTTCTAAAGAAAATAAGCTTTCACATGTGGATGGGCCTATATGTGGAAGCAGGCATGACAATGATTTAATTAGAGTAGTTCTTGTGTTTCAATATGTTCCCAGAAAAAAAAAAAAATTAGTTATGTCAATCCCTTGAAGGTAGCTTTTAGATCTCATGGTGAGTCAAAGCCATTGAATCTATAAACTCCAACCTATTTATGGTAGTCTGGTACACAAAACATTTCAAATTCTAGCTTGAGAACTCAAGATATGGATAAAAGTGGAGGCATCATACACAAAGCCCATGGACCAGGCTGGGAAGTGTGACCCAAACCAGACTAAACTGTAATTGGGAAATATTTAACAAAATAAATAAAAATACAATTAAACATAGATTATATTACATTTTGAAATTAAACTAAGGTGTAGTCCTCAGTGATCCTTATGTACAATTCACTGACCCCTGTTTCTATTTGAGTTTGATATCTTTGAATTAGAGAATCATGGATTTTGATTCTGAAAAGAGCTTTGTGATCAACAGGTCCAACCTGCTCATTTTTACAGACGAGGAAACTGAGGCTGAGAAAAGTGAAATGACTTGTCCAAAGTTGCACTGGTTGTAAATGGCAGAGACAGGTCTAATGGCTCCAGAACCAGTGTTCTTCCCATTATACCACACTGATTCACTGGAGAAAGCTACTCAGGAGAAGACAAGTAAAAGGGATAGGGATAGATTAGATCTGTGATTTCATTGGCAGAGGGAACCCCAGGGTGAGGAAACTTCCTTTACTGGAAGTAAAGATTGTCACCTTGTCTGAAACATATTCTTAGAGAGTTGCCTATAGCAATGAAAAATTATGTAACTTGTCCAGGATCACATAGATAGAACCTGTCAGAAGTTGAACCTGAACTCAGGTTTTCTGCACTTTGAGGTCAGTTTTCTGTCTACTCTTTCACAATGTGCATTTAATTTTAATGAATTCTTCAAAAAAAGAAGAAAGTATACATACACATGCTCCCTTAACTAATTTTATGTAATTACAAATCCAAACACTTTGATGATGCATAATCCCTACATTCATCATCCTTATATCCCTACTCCCATCCCCCCAGAGTTAGCCTTAAACAATTCAGTCACATGATTAAAATGAAGCAGGTGTAAGATGCAAAGAGTCAAAGGAAGATTTTCTACCCTGGAAAACCAGCCATCTCATCTGTTCCTCTTTCTCTCTATTTTAGTAAACATTAATCTGCACAGATGGTGAAACATGGTAATCTCTGCTACCAGCTGCAGAGAGGAATTTTTAATGAAATGGGAATTTAGAGGTTTTTACAGAAAGTACTAGAATCTCTTCTATTATTCCCTATGATCCTCAAATTACTTTTACCACTATTTGTAATAAATGCATGACTGCAGCATTACTTCTAGGAAATTTGACTTAATATCCTTCCTATGGATAGGATATATTACAGAAAGGAAGGAAGTAAAAAATAGTTAAAATTCCTAATGATAAGAAAATGAACCAGTAATCAATCGCTAACCATGGTTTCATAAAACGTTAATTCATGTCTAATACAATTTGGATTCTAATCTGTTTTTTTTTTAATGAGCACATTTTTTTTTTGGCAAAAAAAAGATTCGTATACCAAGAAAGACATTTATCCAGCTTTCAGGCTGGATGATTTTGATGCTTTTAATTAAAAAAAAGTCACAAAAATGTAAAAATATTGATATGAAATGTGAAAAGAGGAAAACCCACCAAGGATTGTTGAAGGAAAAAAAACTCTTTAAAACAAAATGGAAGAACATTGGCTATTAATAAATGTAGAAAATATGGGAAAAAATTTAAACTCAAGAAGATTCACCCTATAGAAGCTCTGAAAACATGGACTAGAACATTGTTTTCAAATGTTGAGCCTCATCAATTTTAACCAAAATAGGATATTGAAAATTGTTTAAACCACTTAGAGAAGAGCAATGAAGGGAGGAAAAATGAACAAAGGTAACTCTAACAGGTGTTAAGCAAAGGGCCTCATTTTGTTGTAGGTTTTGTTTACTCATTAGTTTAGGGTTAATGTTCAAGGAGTAATCAACAAAATGATAGGTTTCAGGACCTAGGACAGAGATCCTGGGTTCTGGCCAAGAGGAAGAGAAACCAAAAGGCAATAAGGAGGAAAAATGGGTGTGTCCAAGTGGACTTGAAGGAGTAGAATAGGCAGATGGGCTTGTTTTCTGTCTCCCTTCAAGCTAGTAAGGTCAGAGCACTTATCTTTGGCTCTCCCCTTATATACTTTAGAAAGCAAAACCTGAGGATGAGTATGGTGCTGAATAGAAACACATGAGTTCATTCTGATGTTGAGTTACTGCACTTTAGCCTCCAGGGACTCATGCTAGGAGACTTCCCTGTTGCTCCTGGTATCACCAGTCGCTTGTCCTGGATTATTGCTCAACATAGTACATTTGGCAATTGTGACCATAATGAAAGAGCCTATGGTCCACAAATAACCTGAGGGCAGGATCACTGCTCCAAAATGACTCCAGCAAATGATTTGTGTAAGCTAATGTGTGCCTCCTACAGCAATGCTGTCATCAAAACGTTGGGTCAAATCAAATGAGTCAGTCAAGGGACTATAAAATATGCATGCAAAGGGAACGGATGTGATGTTGTTGGGAATAATAAAATAGCCCATAAAAGCTATGAAATAAATCAGCCATTCTTTCAGGCATGGCATACAAAACACTCTGGACTATATACGTGGACTCTTATTGGTATTACGTGGCACAAGTGATAGAGGTGTTTGCATGAGGGAGGCCTTTGCTATTATTGAGGGTATCAGCAAATTTAATGGAAATAATGCTGTAGTCTTTGATAAATTACTTTGCCAAGGACAATCATTCTGGAGTGCTGTTCTCCTTGTGGTGCCTGTGCATATCTTGAAAAAAAGATTAATAGGAGTCATAAATGTGTATAAAGGGATGAGGGAATAGACTATTTCCCCAGGGAACATATTGCAATAACACATTTATGAAGAATCATGGTGCAGGGGATAAAATATTGCACTTGGAGCTGCGGAGGGATCAATCAATCAATCAGAATTCACTAAATGCCAATATTATATTTGACTACAAAGAGGGAGACCTGAGTTCAAATCCTTCCTCTGACCCTTTTTAATTATCCCATCATGGGCAAGTAATTTAATGTTTCTGAACCTCAGTTTCCTATTCTGTAAAATGAAATTAATATATATATAGTAACTACATCAAAGGGGTATTATCAGGATCTAATTAGATAATATTTGTAGAGAACTATATAGTTGGAGGTAAATTATATCTATGATATCTCTAAAGCTCTGATGGTAACCAGACCCACTTCTTTGCATTAGCTGCTATGCCATTCTGCATGAATATCATGTACCTTGAAACTCAACGACAGCTCTCTTTTTGTATCATGGCTTAGCTCACTCTTGGTTCAGCACTGAAAACCCATATTCAAGCAATTCATTTGTATGTGGCAACCCTGCTCAGCAGCTCTTAGGTATTTGCATAGGAATTCCATGTAGTAGGATCTGGAACTGTATGATGTGTATGGATGCCAAGATATACATGACTTTACTATACATATACAATGCAAATTCCCAACAGATTTGACATGTGAACCTTATTTAGCTGGCTCTCAATTAGTTGTGCTACAGCAAGGAAGGCTCAGATAATCCATTTATTTTTACTTGGGGATGATTTCTTCCATGAATTTAGCATGGTTTTACTTGGGATGATACTAGATTAGCTTACATTTCCTGAATATGTAACAGCTTTGGGGGAAAAGACAGACAGAAGATTCAAGTATTGGAGGGAGTATTCTGGTCTAGGGAAGTGGGAGGACATGCCCTAATGATGAATTCTGGGAACTAATTGAAATGTTGATAGAGCTGGCAGTATTACGACATCAATTTCAACAACCATCATCATAATAGCATTTACATAGCACTTAAAAACTTGCAAAGCATTTTATATACAGTAGCTCATTTGATTTTCACAGAAACCATGTGAAGTAGGTGCTAGTGTTACCCTAATTTTATGGATGAGAACTGAGGCAGAGAGGAGTTAAGTGACTTCTCCAGGATCAGACAGCTGGTAAATGAGAGAGGATTCAAACTCAGGTCTTTTCTGACTTCAAGACCAACACTCTGCCCATGACACCACCTAGCTTTAGACTTCCATTGTTTGATATGTAAACATCCACTCTAATTTTTGTGATAATTACCCTGTACTAGTGTGTATGGATCATAGACCTAGAGCTGGAATTAATGATTAGTCTAACTTTTGATTTTCTAGATGAGGAAGCTGGAGTTCAGATAAGTTAAGTCACTAACTAATACAAGATCACATGGGTGGTAGGCAGCAAAACCTATGTCTTTGAAGTCCAAATCTGATGCTCATTCAATTGTGCCATGTTGCCTCCTAACAGACTCAACTTCTTAGAGGGGATAAAACAACACACTATACCACTGTCTACAACTTTTACCAATCATTCTCCCCTCTCTTTTGTTCTGTCTTTTACCAGGATACCAGGGTTTTGGCAGCATGGGTGTCTTGCCATCTGCTCTGTCACTGCTTGCTTCTCTCTATCAAGAATGTTGACTGTTGAGGTGGCTAAGTGGCACAGTGAATAGAGCACCAGCCCTGGAGTCAGGAGGACCTGAGTTCAAATCTGGATTCAGATACTTGACATCCTCACTAGCTGTGTGACCTTGGTCAAGTCACTTAACTTGCCTTCCCCACCCACCAAAAGAATGTTGATTGTCTCTACCTAGTCCTCTAGAATCCCTGCCTACTCTCCCTATAGAGGACTTAATACTACATAGCATTGGGACTCCTCTCTAATGATGTGTATGTGATTATTAAGCCATCCTGTGCATATCTTGAAAAAAAAGATTAATAGGAGTCATAAATGTGCATAAAGGGATGAGGGAATAGACTATTTCCCCAGGGAACAAATCAAGTCTTACCTCAGTTTCCTGAATCTAACTTCTCAAACAATCCTTCGTCCCACAAATCCATTTCCTGGGACACTTGCCATTGCAGAAATCTGGCCATCTGCCCTGATGGAACAAATGAACCATCTTCCCTAACTGCCCCCCCCTTCCCACTGCTTTTTCAGGGATCAGTGGTCAAATCAATATTACCATGAACATTAGAAAGTTTGTGACAATCTACTATCCCACAGCTCCACCCGTAATTCCTATGACTGTTTTGATCAAAGCTCCCTTCCTTGCCCTCTGCTCCCTGATACATGTTGTAGCCTTCTGATTTAGTACTATGTATACTCTCCAAAGACAAGGATTGACTCACTTTTATATGCCTTGGCCAGTATCTAAAAGGGTGCCAGATGTTTAATAAATACTTATTGGTAAATGTATTGGTCATCATCAGTAGCTGCCAAAATCTATTCAGTAAATGATCGCTTTGCCTAGAGCTCCCAAAGAGTCCTTTCCCCTCCTTATCAAACTAGGAAAGCACTTTCTGTTTGTACAGGGTGCCCCAAAATAGTTTTAAACTGCACCTATACTTTTGGGATACCCAGTATATATAGCTAGAGCAGCGAGGTGGTACAGTGGAGAAAATATTAGGTCTGAAATCAAGAAGACTTGAGTTCAAATTTAGCCTCAGATACTTCCTAGATGTGTGAACCTGGACAAGTCACTTAACCTTGTTTACCTCTCTTTCCTCCTCTGTAAAATGAGCTGGAGAAGGAAATGGCAAACCACTCCAGTATCTCTGCCAAGAAAACCCCAAGTGAGGTCACAAAGAGTCAGACGTGACTGAAATGATTGGACAATTACAATGTACATATAGCTTCTCAAAGAATGACCAAAATTTTTTAAAGTATCATAGATACTAGGGATGGTAAACTGTAATTGCTTCAACTTGTCAAAAACAGCCATTCTTCCAACTAGGCGATTACATGGTAACTGGCACACTCAGACATTGCTCCCCTTGCTATTCGTGATTCAATTTCAAGCCAATTTATTTCCATTCTTTGTGAAGACCATCCCCAGCTGCTGATATAATCACTTTAATCCCTTTCCTTGGGTCATCTAAATATCCACACTTGGCACAATTATTACAATTTTGGTTCTCTAGTTCCTATTCTTTTATCTGAATCCTTTTCAAGCTGTTTCCTAAGCAATGGTAATTGTTTCAGTGATTAAAATGTCAGGAAGTAGGTACAACTGATTAGGATGGCTTAATAATCATATCTACCAACAAAACTGTGTTTGAGAGGGCTGAAATCCTGGGGATGACCCTATTATTAACAGTTTATTATTTTAACCTCATCCGAAATGTGAAAAGTGCTGAATACACATTCCTACTCAGCTCTTCTCTGAATTTGCCTCTGGCATGTCTAGTTCTCCAGCCAACTGCTCGCTATTAGAAATAAAAATTGCAAGAGTGTTAAAAAATGAAGACCTGGGACAATAGAATTGTAATAATCAGGGGAACAAAATTGTAACAAAACGCTCGACATCTACTTTCATTTCCCCTACAAAATGCCTACTTTATTAAGTGCTGTCAGGTCTTAAAGCTCCAATTCTAGTCTTGCTAACATGTGGCAGATTTTACTCATGGGGATCTCTATTTGGAGATCTCAACTTTCTTTGCAAGGTAATGGTTCTAACCATGTATCAGAGACTCACAACCTATGGCACAGACACATCCCCAAGAAACAGAAAGAGCTCAGAAGATTCTGTGAAGGATGCCGTTGCCACTGACCTCTTGGTTTAGCCTCAAGACTGCCACACCCTTCAGTGATGCCTCTACTTAG
Organism: Pseudochirops corinnae; assembly: GCA_028646515.1. Classification (NCBI taxonomy): domain Eukaryota; kingdom Metazoa; phylum Chordata; class Mammalia; order Diprotodontia; family Pseudocheiridae; genus Pseudochirops; species Pseudochirops corinnae. The sequence continues at coordinate 227,460,341 of CM053586.1, forward strand.
AGCCTCAATAACCTCACAACCCTGTACCCAAGACATACCCAGTGACTATGCTCCATAGGGGACCACAAACACAAGAAAATTAACCCAGTAACGCCAGACCTCTGCAACTGTTCTGGCCTGCAAAGAGGCTTCACCCTGGTTCCCTTTCTCTCTCTCTCTCTCACTCTCTCTCTCTCTCTCTCTCTCTTTCTCTCTCTTTCTCTTTCTCTCTGCCTCTCTCACAATCAAAAACAGGCCATTTTGTACAAATGCCAGCCAGTGGAGAAGTCATGTCTCTTTCTGATTTTTATCTGTGAGCTAGCAGCCCTGGAAGCAGAGTGGTTGGTACCTTTCCAAGTGCTTTTGGCTATTGTTGAGACTTTATTGCCCCAGAGCTCACCATCCTGCCCTTGGACTTAAGCCTTTTAAATCTGAACTAAACTTTTGGGACACTCTATATTTTGTAGAAATGGTCAAGAATGGTCAGGACCTCTGGCTTCATCATTATTTTCCTGCCCTTCTTGCTGTGACAATTCAATGGTGTAACTGAAAATCACTGACCCTTATAGATGGACAGATAAGCACAAGAGACTGAGTACAGCCATGAGAAAATATCCTCCTTTCTGCAGAGAAGGGGGCTAGGCTTTGGAAATAGTTTTTTGTATCCTTTCCATCTTGTAATACTTAGCTTGATTCTCACTCCATAAATTAATAATACCACATCCCATTTATGCAGTGCTTTGGATTGACAAAGCATTGCCACATCCCTAATCTTATTTGATCCTCATAAAATGCTTATATGCTTCCAAGAGCTCTAGAAATGTGAGCTAAAAACTAACAAAAAAGGATGAAAAATGTGAAGCAGGAAGTGTATTTTTCTTTTAATTTTATAGGTGTGAAAAAAGAAGTCACCTGACATCCAAGATCACACAGCTAGTAAGTAATACCACATGAACTTATTACTCCAGATCTAACTGATGCTTTTTCTGCTCCAGCATTGCCTCTCATAGCTTTTCCTGACCATGTCTATGAATACAAAGTGTCCCAAAAATCTTAGTGCAAGTTTTACAAGGCATATATTTATACACATACACACCATATACACACACATATACACACATATGTATACATATATATACATATATATTACCATATGTATATATACATATATATACACATAT
>CM053586.1:227462000-227480039 GCA_028646515.1 Pseudochirops corinnae
GAAAATATGTAAATCAAAATCTTGTGGAAATGAATAATGCAAACTATAATAAAATTTAATTAAAAAAAAATTTTTAGAAGTGGATGGAGATTTATTTTTTCAGCCAAGCTGAGGGATCAAAATATTTGCTTCCTATGTGTCTACTCTCTATACAGAAAGGACAAATTGAAGTAGCTAAGAAGACAGGGACTGTTTTTTGCCTTTATTTCTATCCCCAGCATGTAGTACCACACCTGGCATATAGTGAGCTCTTAATAAATATTTGTTGACCACATACAATACAAACATAATAATTTATCACTGAATCAGAAAAACACTGAACCATTCATTGTTGGATACATAGGAAGCAAATGATTTTGCTCATTTACTAGTACTAATGCACTCAGGGAAATGAAATGGAAGGCTACCAAATATGGGTTTCTTCCATCTCTTTCTATACCAATTATTCCTGTTATTTATGATGGGAATCAACAACTTTGTTCATTTTTGTTTTGCTTTCCCTTATGAATGGTCTAAGGAATAACTATGACAAGGTCTAGCTGAGGAAACATTTTAAAGTAGAAAATTCCTCCCCAACTATTTATCTCTTTTATTTATGCCCCTTCTCCCTCAAATGCCCTTTGTCCTTATGCTGTCCTCCAAATTATCTAAATCTATTGCTGAAGAGTCCTTCCCAAGACTAGCCACCAGTAAAGTGTCCACCAGTCTCTATCCCTCCCCTACTCCCACACAGAGAGCTAAATCCCCTGGTTCCATTCCCTCTGCATTCAATTGTTTGTTTATTCCTAGATAATAAAATTTAACGGTATGGCACAATGCAATCAGTACTGGGTTGAGAGAAGACCTGGGATACAGTTGTATCTGTTGTCGCTGGCCTTGGATAGATCATTTCCTCTCTGTGGGCCATAGTTTCTTCTTTTTCATAATGAGAGTGTTTGACTAAATAGATGAACCTTCAGACTTATTCCAATTCTACCATCCGTGATCTATTCTGATAAAACATCTGCCAGTAATAAATTCATGCTAAAAACAATTTTTCACATGTATAGCTTTGCAATTTGCAAAATATTTTCCTCATTAATAAATCTGTGAAATTCATAGTTCTTAGAAGTTAACATGTGATAAGAGCCTAATATACTACCCTTACCAGATAATATGATTTCATTTTAACAGGAGTCTTACGTGTCTTACCGTGAAAGCAAAAATGTTGGATTTGTCATCAGAAGATCTAGTTTCAAACCCTGGTTCTGCCCCTTACTTTGTTTTGACTCTGATCAAGTTACTTATCCTCCCAGGTCCTCGATTTCTTTTTCTATAAAATGAGGGGAGTGGGCCTGGATGACCTTTAGATCATCTTCAGCTGTAATGATCTATAAATGACTAATTAGGGTATTTCTGATTAACAGGGGTGTGAGAAGTTGGGGGCAGAGAGATCCTTTGGTTGATGCTCAAAAGATGTGTCCAAATTGGAGCTTAACATTTTTCTCCCTAAAACTTAATCTAGTCCTAAACTTCCCTGTTTCTGTAGAAGGTTCTACCACTCTTTTGATCTCCCCTATTTGTGAGTTTGGTGTTCCCCTTGACTCTACACTTTAATCCTACATATTCACTCAGTTTCCAAATCTTGCTATTGGTATCTCCACAAAAGATCAGGTAGGTGGCACAGTGGATAGAGTGCTGGGCCTACAGTCAAGAAGACTCATAAAATCTGGTGTCAGACACTTACTAGCCATGAGACCCTGGACAAGTCACTTAACCTTATTATGTGACTCAATTTCCTCTTCTGTCAAATGATTTGGAGAAGGAAATGGCAAACTGCTCTAGTATCTTTGCCAATAAAACCCCAAATGGGATCACAGACAGTTGGAAATGACTGAAAGTGACCGAACAACAAATAACAAACCTCCACAATATCTCTCTTATCTGACTCCTTCTTGCTACTCAAATAACTACTACCATCATTCAAGTTCTGATCATCTCTTGCCTAGATTATTGCAAGATTCCCAATAAGTCTTCCACCCTCACATATCTCTTCATAGACGTCCATCTTCCATGCTGCTCTCAAAATTATTTTCCTTAAGTGCTGACTTGATCATGTCACTCCTCTCCTTTTTGTCCCCAGAATAAAATATAACCTCCTTTGTTTAGCTTTCAATTCCCTTTAAAATCTAGTTCCAAGCTGGATATTACTCCCACTAGGTATGGAAGATAGACAAGAGATTCCCTCGTGGGTGGGCAGGAGGGAGGTCATCTGTCAATAGAAAGTATATTTTAAAGCTATAAATCCAGAGGGCTAAAGCCAAGTCCGAAGTATCAGGTCAAATTAGAGAAAATATGGAAGGGCTGAAGTCCTAATAGGAAATTCAGTCAGCATCCAAACATCTAGATTGGATTGGAGAACACATACAAGACTGGAACTTGAATATATCATCAGAGGTCAGTGTCCAGACCCCAACCTGGTCAGAGGACAATAGGCACAAAGCGATGTTGTGTAGTTAGACAGCACACTGGACTTTTAGTCAGATGATCTGTGACTGTGCTCCTGGCTCTAACCTTCTATAAAGTTATGGTTCCTTCCTCCTCCTACTGTATCTTTTGCATTTATAACAGGCTGCTTACTGTAACAGGAAACAAAGAAAAGTAAATGAGAGCAAGACAAAAAATAAGTGGGGAAAATAATGAGAATAAAAATGAAAATGGGACGAAGTGAGGAAGGTAAAAGAAAGACAAGAAAGGGGGCACACATGAGATTTTATAACGCTACCATAAGACAGCTCAGGTGCCACCAGCACCATGGGGTTCCTGTCCTTGGCTTTGTATTCATCATCTCCATGTCATGCAAAAAGCTTATGGGATGGAAAGAAGAGGTCATAGAGCATAGGTTTAGAGCTGAAGGGGATTTACAAGTTAACTAAGTCCTCCTCCCTCATGTTACACATGAGAAAACTGAGGCCCAAAGAGTTTAGTGACTTGCTTAAGGTCACACAGGTAGTTTGTGGCAGAGACAGGATTTATATACAGATCCTTTGACCATAAATCCACCATTCTTTCCTTAAGGTCTGGTACTGATGGACCCTGTTGGTAGACATAAGTGGTAGTTCTGAAATCAGTCTGCTTGTGCTGTCCATTCATTTTCCTTTGTATAGAAATGTACTAGAGATAGATAGATAGATAGATACATAGATACATAGACAGATGCTGGCTGGATGGATAAAGAATTTATTAAGCACTTATAATATTCTCGGTACCATGCTAAATGCTAGGGATACAATTCAAACAAACAGGACTGTCTCTACCCTCAAGGAGCTTGCGATCTAATGAGAGCATCAAAGTGGGGTAAGGGTGGGGTAGGGAAGGGTATCCATGAAGGAGTAAGGTAGCTGGTAGGGAATAGCAGAAGAAGACTAGATGGAGCATCTGGTCAGGAGTGAAGTAAAACATGGCAAGCATAGTGGATGGAGAGAGTACTACAATTCTGAATATCTTGAGGTGAAGAAGACTGGTATGGCCTGGATAGAGTGATGGGCTTGGAGAAAGGAAGAATTAGATTCAAAGCCCTTGATAATTACTAAGTTGGGTTACCCTGGACAAGTCATTTAACCTCTCTTTCCCTCAGGCAACTCTTAAGGATTTACCTGCCAAGTTATGAGTGGGCTAATATCATAATTCTCATAACTTGAGCTCCCTAAAGAAATTTTAGATGCTTTGTTTATTCATGGATCTGCACTTACTACTATAGCACCTTCCCAAGCTCACCTACACATATAGGTAGGAGAAAATAAAAATTTAAAGAGCATAGATCTCAATCCAGAAAGGACATCAGAGGTCATCTAATCCAAATGCTTCATTTTACAGATGAGAAAATTGATTCTCAGGAAGCTTAAGTGAATTACTCAAAGTTACAAAGGTAGTAAGAGTCAGAGATAGGACTTGAGTCCAAATTTTCTGAATCCAGAGCTTTTGTTCTTCCCACTGTAATCAATCACGTTACCTCCTTCTACTATTAATTTAAATAAATGTTATTCTCCTATTTTCTTCTACAAGCAAGAATTTCCTAGTTGGCTCCAATTGGATCCATTGACTTAGCTTGTAGCAATTAAATTTTCCATGATAAGCCTCATTCGCAGCTCAGAAAACAGCACACTTTCCCCATCTTTTGAGGCTACTATTATCCACCTCAAATTTGAATGCTGGAAATGCCATGCAAAGACCCTGCAAAATAATCAACCTTGGGGAATTCCCTATTAGTACAACTGCCCAAGATGAGTAACCCAGCTATCGTAGACATGACCTTGTAGGGTTTTTTTGCAGACTACATTAGTGCTGTGCAAATATTCCTACTCTATAGTAAAAGCATATTATACTCAGTAAAATTATTCTCCTAGCAAACAGACAGATGTTTAACTTCACTTAATACGATGCCCTAGTCTGAATTCTTAATGTGAAGTGGAAATACTTTTTTGGGAAATACTTTAACACTGTACGTGCAAAATCTGATCATTCCCACATTTGAATTGCAATGATTTTTCAGCTTCAATCAAATCATGCGGGCTTCCTAAAGCACAAACAAAAACAAACTTTGAGTCTCTTCTTTAAAATGCCTCTTCATATGTATCTTCTTACCAAGACTGCAAGGCTTTTTAGCACCCCTTGCTATCAGCCAACACAAGAAATTGCCTCAGTGTCATTTACACTCTTTTCTGAATACTTTTCAGTGTCTGCTTGCAAATTTTTATATAGTCACAGAGAGTAATATTTCTCAGATCGTTAGGCTCTGCCCCTGAAGGCTCAGGCAATTTTTGAGAAAAAATATAGAGAGAATTAAGAGGAAAATATCTAACAACAGCAACAAGAACAACAAAAACCGTGAGATCATTCTTAAATTGCAACTTATATGGACTTTCACATGAATTCAACGAATGATGATCCTGATGGTGATGGTGATGATGGCAGCAAATATTTCTCCACTACTTTAAGGTTTGTATGTAGGGTGTTCCAAAATTTTCCATGTAGTTTTAATTCATTAGAGCTTAAAAGTACATTAAGACATTTGGATTTGATCCTTCCAACAACCCTGTGAGGCAGGTACTGTTATTATCTTCATTTTATAGATGAGGAAACTGAGGCAATATTGGAACTCAAGACCAAGCTGCCTCTCGAACAGATCTATTAGATATCTTACAAGTCACTTCTGGAAAGAGTAGTGGAATAGCCCCAAAATAAAGGGGTTGTTGTTGTTGTTGATACGCTTGATTTATGCAAGTTATATCAGTTTTCTGTTGTATTCAAATGATGTTTTGTAGGGGTAGAGAGTATAAATTTGACTTATGGAATCTTTTAATTCTATCACTGTTATTATTACTACTACCACCACCACCACCACCACCACCACCACCACCACCACCACCACCACCACCACCACCACCACCACCACCATCACCACCACCACTACCACCACCACCACCACCACCACCACCATCACCACCACCACCATCACCACCACCACCACCACCACTACTACTACTACTACTACTACTACTCTCATTACTACTACTACTACCACCAGCACTACTTATTGCTACCACCATTATTAAAATATTAATACAGCTTCTATTACTACTAATAGTACAAGTAATAATTTTATTATTGAAATTCTATGATTGTAATGCATGTAATACCATGACTTTTAAGGAAGAAAAATTTTAGCTGATTCAAAAAGCAAAGAGACATAATAAGTAGAGTGCTGCTTTTTACTTATGAAGTGTGTGATTATAGGGAGAAAGCTAACCTAGGAGTCAAGACAACCTGGGTTGGAGTCCTGCTTCTGATATACACTGGTAAATCACTTAACCTTTTAGTGCCTTGGCAGTTCTTTATCACTCTAAGTTGTAGAACACTTATCTAACAGCATTAGTAGAATTTCTTGCCTGTGAGCTCCTTAGACCAATTTAATCACAGGTCCAGACCAAAAGTAATAACAACAGTTATTTTAGCATTATGGAGCACAATATAGATTGTGATTCTTGTTTAGTTGTGTCTAACTAAGTCCTTGGAGTTTTCATGAGAAAGATATTGGAGTGGCTTGCCATTTCCTTCTCTAATGTGCCCCCCCCCCCCAATTTACAGATGAGGACATTGAGGCAAATAGAGGTTAAGTGACTTGCCCAGGGCCACACAGCTAGTAAGTATCTGAGGCTAGATTTGAACTCAGATCTTCCTGACATCAAGACCAGTGCTTTATCCATTGCGGCCTATCTACCGTTCTATCTACTCTACCTAGTTACCTCTGTAGTATAAAGTGCTTTATTTCAAAGTGCTTTATTTTATCACATTAGTACAGAGTTATAGAATTACAGCTATTATACACTTATTACATTTTGAGTTATTACATTACAGAGATGTCAAGAGGAAAGCACTTTGGAAACATAAGAGATCCAAAGGATGGGACCTGTGATCTCGTTGGTTCAAGGAAGTTCCAGGGAGGAGCTTCCTCTGCCAATGGAGGTTAATATCTTCTCTGAAAGTATTAGACTATTAGACACTTTCCTAGAACACTGATAGGTTATGACTTACCTAGGGTCACACAGCCAATATGTATCAGATGCAGGCTCTAAGGACCTATCTCTGTCAACTAGGCAACATTGCCTTTCTTTAGAGCAGTGGTTCTCAACCTGTGGGTCGTGACTCCTTTGGGGGTTGAACAACCCTTTCACAGGGGTTGCCTAAGACCATCGGAAAACACATATTTCTGATGGTCGTAGGAACCGAGACACCGCTCCTCTATCATCTCCAGGTGGGTCTGCCCACATATGAGTATTAAAGGGTCGCAGCATTAGGAAGGTTGAGAACCACCACTTTAGAGACTTAAAGAATTATATATATCTTCCTATTTACCATCATCATCATCATGTCACCTGATCATCAAAACATGGTAGGGGAGACAAGCATTCTTATCCCCATTTTACAGAAAAGGACACTACAGCTCAGAGAGAGGTGAGCTGATTTTTCCCCAAGGTCACACAACTAGAAAGAGGAGGAACTAAGTTCTAAGTAGCATTTTTTTTTCTTTCTGCTCCATTATAATCAAGGTTGTGGAATAATGAGATACTTTTGTATACATGACATATGAATTCATTCTGAGGAAGAAGTGACATCAGTATTTCAGATTTTAAAAACATCTCCATAGGTATTCTTTCCAGTTTCATATGCTTGGAGGGTTACAAATTCAATTTAATTCAACATACATTTATTGAGCACCTACATTATGCCAGACATAATGCTCTGTGGTTGCTGAGACTACAAAGAGAAAAAAAAACAACAACCTGTCTCTGCCCCTCAAGGTGTTGATATTCTGTTGGGAGATACAAAACAGCAAGCAGAGTGTTAAATAAAAGCTGGTTTCAAGAAGGGGAGAGCCCTAAAATTGGGGCCAATTAAGGATTTGGCAACTGGATTGAACACTGGAAAAAGACAAAGATTCCAAGAGGCGTAAGAGATGGTGGAGGAGGGAGTGCATTCTAGGTACAAGCATCCAGGGACTGGATGCCAAGTTCTGGCAAAAATGAGTAGGTCAATTTGGCTGCAAAAACTATGAAATAAATCCAGAAAGGTAGGATGAAGCCAAATTATAATGTTCTTTAACTGCCAACCTAAATATATAGGTAGAAGAAGTTGGAGTCGGGAAGACCTGAGTAAAAATCTAGCCTCATATACTTGGTAGCTGTATGACCCTGGGCAAGTCACTTAACCTCTGTTTGCCTCAGTTTCCTTAGCTGTTACATGGGAATAATAATAGTACCCATGTCACAAATTGTCGTGAGAAACAAATGAGATATTTGTAAAGTGCTTAGTACAATTCCAGGCACTTAGTAGGCTTGTTTCCTTTCCTTTCCTAAGCATTTTTTTGTATGCCATTCCTGAAGCAATAGGAAGTCATTGGGCAATTACTATAATAATTGATTTAGAGCTAAAAGACACCTGTCTAATATGCTTCCTCCTTTTAGGGAAGAAGAAACTGAGACCTGGAGAAGTGTTGTCATTTAATTAAGGTCACATACGTTTTAGGTGGCAGAACCAAGGTTGAACCAACCATCTGACTCCAGATCCAAAATAATTTCCGGCTTACCACTGAGCAGACATGTACTCTCTAAAGAATATTTTAGAATCTACATAGATGAAGGATTGAAGAGAATAGTTGAGTGAAAACAGCTATGATTTACTAAGGACATAGTCAATATTGAGCTTAATGGAGACTTATTCTCTCTGACTGTGAATCACTTAATAAATGCCACATTTCCTGAAGAGTCTAAATTGTGCATGACTCAAAATGGCAATGGAAAGACTCAGGTCATTGTTACCTATTTGTTATAATGACTTGGGTGCAGGCAATGGCATGAAACAGTGATGTCAGACTCAAATAGAAACAGATCCCTGAAGGCCACATGTTGACTTAGAAAATCATTAATTAAATTATCCATGTTTTATTTATTTTATTAAACATTTCCCATTACATTTTGAGCAGCTAGGTGATGCAATGAATAGAGTTCTGGGCCTGGAGTTAGGAAGACTTCCTGAGTTCCAATCTGGCCTAATATACTTACTAGCTGTGTGACCCTGGGCAAGTCACTTAACTCTGCCCGTGTTTTCTCATCTGTAAAAGGAGCTGGAAGCTGGCAAGCCACTCTGGTATAATTGCCAAGAAGACCCCAAATGGGGTCATGGACAACAAGAACAACAATAAATTACATTTTAATCTGATTTTGACAGCACTCAGACATGTGGTCCAGGGGTTGTGAGTGTGACACCTCTGGCATGAAGGATATAGCTAGGAAGTAGGAAAGGAATAAGAGAAAGACCTGGGTTCAAGTCTTACCTTGCCATAAGACTTTATACCAACCACTTAACTCTGCTGGTCCTCAGTTTTCCTCTCTGTTAAATAAATGGACTGTACCTGATGATCTTGAGAGTTGTTCTTTCCCCACAGATATATGATCCTAAGACCACAAGTGCCTTGGGTAGACCCTCTGTGTATAATTTATGGAAAAGTCTGAACAATAATTAAACAGGTCCTAAAGTATGGGTGAACTGTGATCTGTTGGGGACAATAGAAAAAAATATTCACACGAAGGAGACAGAAGTGGAAGGAGTAGAAAATAACTTTAGTCTCTAAGCTTCCCTGATGTTTGCAAGTTCCACTATAAGCACCTCAAACGTGTACATAGCATTAGCTTTTTTGATATATACATGCTACAAAGTCAATGGCACATCTCTTAACAAAGCCTGTTTCTATCATGGCTAAAGACAGTTTTTATGTTAAAGTCTACAGCCAGGGAGAGCCATTAACAAAATTACTAGTGCCTGAGTGATGGCCTTTTGTCAAGCCTAATCATTTGTGACTTTTAAGTAAGCTCTTCTGTCCCATCAACATCATTATTGCCTGTCAATTGATGATAATGTTTGAATACCTACAAGGATATGTTAGATTTTTTTTCTTTCCTTGATTTCATATTAGGGAGTTGAATGTAGCTGACAGTTTCACATGTGTAGGTGGCTTAGTGGAGAAAGCACTGGACCTGGAGTCAGAAAGACCCAAGTTCAAATTTATTAACTTGTGTGTCCCTGGGCAAGTCATTTAAACATTGTCTGCCTCAGTTTCCTCATCTATAAAATGTGAATAATAAAAAGCACCTCCTTACCAACATTGTGGTGAGATCCAATGAGATAATATTTCTAAAGAACTTTGCAAATCTTAAAGGGGAGTGATGATGATGATGATGATGATGGTGATGATGATGATGGTGATGATGATGATGATGATGATGGTGATGATGATGATGGTGGTGATGATGACCATGGTGGTGATGATGATGATGATGGTGATGATGGTGATGGTGATGATGATGATGATGATGATGATGATGATGGTGATAATAATGATGGTGATGATATCTCAAATGTAGCCATGAGATTCTCTCTTCCTTCCCCAATCTAGAACAATTCTTGTTATGGAGAGATGGTGTGATATAAAGGATTCAGAGCTGATCATGGAGCTGGAAAGATTTTAGTTCATATCTAACCTCTTACAAATCCTTGATGTTGGACCCTTGGCTAGTCACTTGATCTCTCAGTGTCTCAGACAATTCTCTAAGACTATGAGTTCCAGGGAAGTTGCCTATCTGCATTGGTAATGGGAGTGTCCTCACCCACAGACAAAATCAGAGATCGTGACCAAAAAACAAAGGAAAAAATAGATCTGGTAATATAATTCCGGAGTTCAAATATCTTTATTGTTTCTCTATTGTCTTTTGGACCATAGGATCATGAATCTGAGCTGGAAAGTACTTTTAAGGCCAATTAATCCACAAGCAAGCATGTATTAAGCACCTACTGTGTGGAACTGTTAGGAACTGTGTTGACATCAGGGATACAATTTTTTTAGAAATGTTTATTCAGCCTCTGCTCTCAAGCAGCTGGCATTCTGTCAGGGAAGACAACATAGGGATGTAGATACACGTTCATATATATATATATATATATATATATATATATATATATATATATATATATATATCCACATGTATATACACACACACACATATATATACACACACACATATATATACACATACATACACAGACACACATATTCATTTATGTTTATATACATAGAAGTATACATGTACACATATATGTACATATATGTATATATACATAAAATAATAATAATAGCTCACACTTACTTATACAATGGTTTAAGACTTACAAAGCACTTTACAAAAGTGATGTGATTTGATCCTCACAATAACCTCTTGTAGGTAGGTGTTGTTATCTCCATTTTACAGATCAGGAAGGTGAGGCAAATAGATGTTAAGTGATTGCTGAGAGTCACCAGCTTCCTAAGTGTCTGAGGTGGGATTTGAACTCAAGTCTTCTTAACTCCATGTCCAACATTCTATCCACTAATTCATTTAAGTACCTACCTAGATACATGCAAAGTAAAATTGAGGGAACACTTAGAAATGGGAAAATTGAGAAAGGCTTCTTGTAGCAGGTGGCACTTGAGTTGTATCTTAAAGATAGTAAGAGAATCCAAGAACTGGAAAGAAAAGATAGAATATTGTGGATGAAGAACCATGGAGAAGGCTAGTGATGTTGTATAGACAGTACAAGAAGTGGAAGACTCTATCATTAGGTTGGAAATATAGGTTGGGGCCAGTTTATGTAACGCTTTAAATTTCAAACAGATGAGTTTATATTTTATCCTAATGGCAAAAGGAGGCCACTTGAATTTATTAAGTAGGGATGTGGCTGGCCAGATATACATTTAATTAATATAATGTCGGGGATAATCAGAATTTGGGGCCCTGTGTGCTGGCTCAGTACTACAGGACTTGGTGCTTTGGGGCAATGAAGTAATCCCTTCCCTCATTCTCTCTCTTCTCATGATATTATTTTAAAGGAGAAAGAAATCTACCTTAAAGCTTTATCTGAGAGGATTGGTTACTGAGGCAGAAAAGCCACCCACTCAAAAGACTTTTTAAAAAAGTGATTATTCATTCTAAAACTCTTAATTCCTTTCTTCCTCTGCAACCTCTTTCTGGGGCAGCCTGTGAATGACAGAGAAGGTGAACCCTTCACCATCCCCACAGAAATGGCAACTGTTCACACACAGGTGCTTGACTTTTCTTTTTAAGGGTCAGCACCACCCCTTCCCCAATCCTGAAATATTCAGGATGGCAGACAATCCACATTCATGACTCCAGAGTTAGAACCCTTTTAGTAGGAGAGGGAAAGTACCCAAGTTCCCTTGGGACCAGAAGAAATTCTGTGGATGTTACATAAGGAAAATCACATTGGGCATGGTGCATAGGAGACATTGCAGTGAAGAGAGTCTTGAAAGGTGATCAATTTACGAGGCCATTGCAGTAATCTAAGTGAGAGATGATGAGGAGCAGAATAACATGATGGCTATGAAAGTAGAGAGAAAAGGTCAATTGAAAGAGATATGCAGGTAGAAGTGGCAAGATTTGGCAACTAAGTAGTTATGTGAAGTGAGGGAGAATGAAGAATTGAGAATTATGCCAAGGGCACAAATATGGGAGACTAGAAAAATAGTGGTACCTTCAAAAGAAATAAAAAATTTTTAAAAGGGTTGAATAGAGGGTATGTGTGTGAAAATAATGACATGTTTTGGACATGTTGAGTTTGATATGTCTCTAGAACATCCCTTCTGAAAATTCCAATAGATGAAACTTCAGGATAGAAGGGAAGAGACAGAAGCTAAATATGTAGATCTGGAATTCAGCTGTTTATAAGAATGCTGATTAAACCTCTTGGTCTTGATGAGGTCTGCAAGAGAATGTGAAGGAAGAGAATAGAAGAGAACCTATCACAGAGCTTTGAGTATCAGTCATATTTAAAAGGCATGACACAGATGATGAGCCAGCAAAAGTGACTGATTAGAAGCAATAAGACAAGTGTGGGGGGGTGGGGGTGTGAACCAAGAGAGGGCATTCTCATGAAAGCACAGGAGAGCATAACCAGGAGGAGATGGTAGTCACCTGTGACTGATGTAGAAGAGAGGTCAAGAAAGATGAAGATTAAGAAACCACCATCAGATGTGAGAGGATTGAGAGATCATTGGTTATTATAATACAAATAATTATTAATAATAATAAAGAAATCAAAATTCAATAAAGAAATTGAAAACAATTTCAGTTGAGTGATAAGATTAGAAGTCAGGTTATAAAGGACTGAAAAGGGAGTGATGATGGGGGAACACTAGAAGACGAATGATAGTAGATGACTAGATGACACAAGATCATTGTGTCATTAAAATTGTCATCATTAAAATTAAGTCTCCAATGTTTTAATCCTTTATTTTTACAAAGGAGGAAACAAGATCTTGAGAGGTGTTATTGCTTGCCCAAGGTAACACAGGAAGCAAGTGGTGGACAAGGGATTTGAACCCAAGTTCTCTGACTCCAAATCCATATTCACCTGGCTTTAAAAGCCCTATCCAATCTGATATGAATCTTTTTTTTTCATTCTCTCCTTCTTATCATCAGTCCTTCATGGACTCTATGACCCAGCCAAAGTGCTTTACTCCAAAAATATACTATATGATTAATGAGATCCTGGGCTTCATGCTTTCTTTGATCATCACACTGAACTGAATTCTTAATAATCTTCTAAAGTTCAGCTTGAACACCTCTTCTTCCATGAAGCCTTCTTTAATTTAATTTAATCTCCAGTTATTAATAACTTTCCTCTTCCAACCCTGAATAATTCCTTTTCTCCCTACAACTCTCTAAAGCACCTACAAAATAATTAGTGTTACCGTCATCATCATTTGTATCTTAGTCTCCTGTTAGACTGTAAGTTTCATGAGGGTAAGACTGTGGTTTTTTTTTTTTTTAATAGTTCAGAAATGTTATTCTAACAGCTTTAATTATAATGTTTTTGTTTGTCAAAATGAAAATTGAAAACAAGTATACAAAACAGTCAATTACTAATTATGTATTGAAAGCAATAAATTTCCACAACACTGGGCAAACCAGTTATGAGTTTTTCCCGAGACAGAGTTTAACAGCCCTAGCTTTTTCAGTGTTTATCGAAATACAAAAGAAAAGAAAGAAAAAATAAAATTCTTCTGTCTCTGCACACAAGAAGCACATACTAAACATTTGTTGAATGAATGCATACATGAATACTTGAACCCATGCAGATTTGTAGCAAGAGGTATTTTTATCTTAAAAAAAAATCTCCTTAATATAATAAATTCAGGCAAACTGAACAAACATTAAATAACTCTTTTAAGCAACTTTTCAAAGCAAATAAATCATATTTCTTTCTTTTTTCTCTATTCTTATTACAGTTTCTGGTATGTATGTATATGTGCATATAAGTATAATGTAATATAATTAATAACATATATAAATATGCATATGTATACATGTAAATATAATGGAATTAAACTCATAGGCCTACCGAGAATGTTAACTTTGAAAAACTGGCCCCACAATCTTAAAGTGATTTCGAACACCCTTCTTGTTACTAAAATTAAGTCTCTAAGCTTTGTGGCTACTTTTCCTTAATGAGAACTCCTAACTGAATACTTCTGAGGTCATCATCGAGAAGACATGAGTTTACCTTCCTAACATTTCCTTTGAATATTAAGAAGCCCTATGCCTTTTCCTTCACTATCCTTCTTTGCCATCTTTTCTTCCTTTTGGTATTTCTATTCCCTTCCCCACTTAATATATACAATGTTTTCCTCCTTCTACCTTTGTTCCTTTCTCTCAACATAACAGGGAAAAAAAAATCACTCCAAACCTTCCCCTTTTACTCTCTTCCCCCTTCTGGATTTTTTTGGAAAGTAGCACTGTGTCCTGGAAAAGACAATCAACAAGCACTAGGGAGCAGAGGCTGTAGGCATTTGTTGTTCAGTTGTGTCTGACTTTTGCTTACCCCATTTGGGGTCTTGTTGGCAGAGATACTGGAGTTCTTTGCCATTTCCCTCTCCAGCTCATTTTACAGAAGAGGAAACTGAGGCAAACAGGGTTAAGTGACTTGCCCAGGGTCACACAGCTAGTGAGTGTCTAAATCCAGATTTGAACTCAGGAACATGAGTTTTCCTGATTCCAGGACTGGCACTCTATCCGCTGCACAACCTAACTGCTCCTGACTCTGGGCAAGGCTCCCCTGTTAAGTTACTGGGGAACCTTGGGCAAGTCATTTAACCTGTTTGGGCTCCAGTATCTTGTAAAATAATGGAGTTTGAGTAGGTGATCTTTAAATATCCCTTACAGCTCTAAAATTCTAAGATTCTATTTTAGTTAACACCCAAACAGCCTCACAGTCAGGTTGCCCTTAGGCCCTGGTGAAATCTGTTAGTTAGGTTACAGCTAGAAATTTAAAAGGAAATGTAATGCCTCACAACAGAACTGCAAATTGAATAACATAAAATGGCTTAATTGCAAGCATTCATCAGCTTGAGTGACAGATTTGCTTGGCTTCAAGTATTGATTGACTAACACCTGCAATGTGACCACAAATCACCTGCATGTAGGGAGTCAGCTTAGCCTACCCTAGTTGAGAGGGGTCTGCTGATGAAATCAGGAAGGGCTCAGGTTGTGGGACCCTTGGCAAGTAGTAATAGTAGGAGTTGTAATATCACTGAAAATAATTTTAATAGTTAGCATTCATATCATACCTATTGTATGCCAAACACTTTACAAATAGTATCTCATTTGATTCTCACTACTACCCCGTGAGGTAGGTGCTGTTATTGTCGCCTTTTTATAATTGATGGAACTAAGGGGAAAAAAAATCTATGTGACTTACCCAAGGTCACATAGCTAATAGTCCTCTGATCTCAAATTTCATCTTGTCTCCAGGCCCAGTGCTCTATCCATGGTACTACCTAGCTGCTGCTAGATGCTGACACTTAACTCTCCACCCATTTCCTCCTCTCTAAAGTAGGCATGATAATAGTACCTCTACCTCAAATGATTGTTATGAAATAATATATCAGCATTGGTTTTTAATTTGTTCAGTCATTTTCAATTGTCTGACTTTTTGTGACCCCATTGGTGGGTTTTTGTGACAATGATAGAGCGGTTTGACATTTCCTTCTCCAGCTCCTTTTACAGATGAGAAAACTGAGGCCAACAGGGTTAAGTGATCTGCCCAGTTATTGATTTTACAGCTAGTAAGTGACTGAGGTCAGATTCAAACACTGGTCCTCCTGAATCTATCTTATTATTTGATTTCTCACTGTCTCTTGACCTAAGCAAGACAGTTACAGAGGAGTTGCTAATTTATATCTAAGAAGGAAATTCTCATTCAAAGAGTTCATCACCCCTTAAATGACAGGTCCCTACTACCACACCTCAGCTTACTGGGTTCTTCTACCTCTGCATTGTCTTATGTTCTTAAGTACAATAATACTGACTGATAAAATAGGGTATTTTCCTCCAACCAGAGTGATATCCCTTCTCCTCTGATCCCTCATCAACAAATGCAGCTGTGTTCACTGCACCAAACAGAGACCTGAGCTTAAAGACAACCTTGTGGAAGCTGCTGAGGTTGCTTCGGGAGCAGGAGAATAAGGGAAGGAAAATTGCTGAATCCTGCAGGCAGGAGGAAACCCTCTGTGAACATGATAACTTCCATGGGTACTTACTTCCATTTTTAAATGCTGTGCTCATCCAGTGCTAAATTTAGGGGTATGAGTCAGAGATGTCTCACGTGGCTTTAAGGTTGTCAAGTGGAAAGTCAAAACATGGTGAGATGCTCCCACAATCCTTGAGAAGGATTGGAAATTAACTGTCAGTGTTATTAAAATGTGTCTCTCCTATCTCTGGAGAGTTGAATGGATTGGTTAGCACCCACAATTTAATGCAAAATAGGCTAGGCTTTCTGGTCTTCGAATTGAATGGGACCTTCGAGGTCATTTCATTCCATTTCTGTGTGATAGGTGAACTCCCATTACAAAATCTTGGACAAAAGCTGGATGGCCACTCCTGAAGGACGCTATATTTTATGTGCAGAAAATGTCCGTTGGTAGAAATTGCTAGCTTATACTTAGCTAAAAAAAAAAAAAATCTACTTTTCTATTTACTCTACCCATCAGTCCCAGTACTGGGGCCAAGCTTGTCGTTCAGTCATTCACAGTCTTGATACTTTGAGATTTTCTTGGCAGAGATACTGGAATATTTTGTCATTTCCTTCTCCAGATCATTTTACAGATGAGGAAACTGAGGCAAATAAGAGTAAGTGACTTTTTGCCCAGAGTCACATTTCTAGTGTCTTGAGGCCAGATTGGAACTCAGGGAAATGAGTCTTCCTTACTTCAGGGCCAGCATTCTGTGCACTATGGCGCCGCCTAGCTGCCACTGGAGCCAAGTCGAATGAATCTTTTTCCTGAAAACATCAATTGTATCTACTCAATTTTGGAGGAGTTTTGTCCCGAACAAATTTAAACTTTCCTTCCCTTGGAAAAAATAACATCCTCAGTTCTTTCAACAGAGCCTCATCTTAAACAGTATCATTGATTTAGAACTGGAAGGAATCTTAGAGATCTTTGAGGCCAACTCCTTATTTCATAGTTGAGGACCCTAATGCACAGAGAAATGGTTTGACAGCTGTAATTGTCTAAGGAAGGATATGAACTCAGGTCCTTGTGACTCCAAACTCAGCTCACTATCTACTATTTCACATAGCTTCCCTGGAAAAGAGCTTACTTTTCTTTCTTATATATGGACATGGTCCAACTTTCAGCATCCCTTATGATCATGGACAACATCCTTTCTCATTCTAATGTTCGTGATGGTCAATTATCTTATGGAAAAAGCTAGATTATGGTTACAAGAAATACACATTTATTAAATTAAAATTTAAGAAATTCCTTAGTCCTTTTAAAAGTTATTATTATTCTAACTCACCTTTGAAATGCAAGCTCAGAGGAACTGAGAAATAATTCCAGCTTCTTAAAATTAATAGCTAAGTCCAAGTGATAGCAAGTATCCTCTGACCTTTCCAAATACAAAAAGCTTTGTATTCAGCAGATTGGTCCAGAAATATAAAATATGATGGTTTCCATAACTGCCTCACTTTCTGATCTCAGGGAAATAAAAGTATTTAGAAGAACTGACAGGCCCCAAAATGTTAGAACTGAAGTGGAGTGTGTGATCCTCAGGTCCTGGATTTCAAGGCATACAGATGAAATCACTCTCAATAAACAAATGTAAGGTTAGATCAAAGCTTCAAAATTCTGTGCTAGTTCACAGACATATGAAAAATCAGTAATATGATGGGCAAGGGATAGAAGAAGATAGATTCTTATTACTGGCATATATCAGGAAAAGTACTGGAGTCAGGAGAAAACTTGGGTTTGAATCCTGTCTCTCATATTTAATAGCTCAGTGGCATGGACAAGTTCCTTCATCTCTCTGAAGCTCAGTTTTCTCATCTGTAAATTGGGAATATATTATAAGAATAACTTGTAATATACTATATGATATTATAATATAGCAT
>CM053586.1:227480539-227506578 GCA_028646515.1 Pseudochirops corinnae
TTTCTTCAGTGAGGTTGTTGACTCCCTTTTCATAATTTTCTTGCATCATTCTCAT
This sequence comes from Pseudochirops corinnae, assembly GCA_028646515.1. Classification (NCBI taxonomy): domain Eukaryota; kingdom Metazoa; phylum Chordata; class Mammalia; order Diprotodontia; family Pseudocheiridae; genus Pseudochirops; species Pseudochirops corinnae. Next base: position 227,480,595 of record CM053586.1, read on the forward strand.
TTCTCTTCCCAATTTTTCCTCCACTTCTCTTATTTGGTTTTCAAAATCCTTCTTAAGCTGATATATGATTTGAAGTGGACATGTTTCTTGGAAGCTTTTGGTGTGGGAGTTCTATGTTGTCTTCCTCCTGTTCCATGCCTTGATCATTTCTGTCCCCAAAGAAGGAATCTAATGTTGGATTGCTATTCTTACTTTGCTTCCTTTGCCTGCTCATGTTGCCAGTAAGTTACTTGACTTTTTAGCTCTGTGTAACTCTGCTTCCAGAGGGGAAAGCTCTGTCTGAAATCACTGGGATTTTCACAGCTCCTGGAGCTATTAGGAAGCCGCTGCAGCTCCCACCAGCTTTGGCTCACTGAAAACGCGCCTCAGGACCACCACCCAAGACCATGATCCTGAACCAGGCCAGTTAAGGCAAGAGCACTTAGCCACTGAATGATTGCTTTGGCCCCCTGCAATCTGTAGGCCACGATCTCTGAAGCAGCCACAAGTAGGTGGCTGTGCCACTTCTGCTGCTTCCTTGCCCTGGGGGAAGTTCAGCTGGACCCTGTCCCCCAAATTTAACTGAGTTTCACTAACCTTTCACTTAGTCTTTATTTCTTATGGCTTGATAATTCTGGAAATCATCATAGCTGCCACTGATCCACTCTCCAGCAGGCTCTAACTGCGGCTTGTCCTGGCCACCTCTGGGCCAAGCAGTGGTTTCAGGTTGGGCTGGTCTCAATTCCCAGCACACTGCAATGAGCCCTTCCTGTCCCACCTGCCGAGCTGTCTTCAGCAGGAGTTGTGTTTTTCTGTACTTTTGTGAGTTCTGGAGCCCTAAAATTTGTTTAGTCATATTTTATGGGTATTCAAGGTGGCTATGTGGGGGCTGTGGAGTTTTCCTTCTTCTATGCCACCATTTTGAATGATGATTTCTAGGTGCTTTTTTTGATCATGGCTTTCAGGTAGTCCAATAATTTTAAATTGTCTCTCCTGGATCTATTTTCCAGGTCAGTGGTTTTTCCAATGAGATATTTCACATTGCCTTCTATTTTTTCATTTGTTTGGATCTATTTAATTAAGTATCTTGATTTCTCATAAAGTCATTAGCTTCCATTTGCTCCAATCTGATTCTGAAGGAATTATTCTTTTCAGTGAGCTTTTGAAATCTTTTTCCATCTAGCAAATTTGGCTTTTTAAAGCACAATTCTCCTCACTGGCTTTTTGGACCTCTTTTGCCATTTGAGTTAATCTATTTTTTTAAGGTGTTATTTTCTTCAGTCAGGTTGTTGACCCTCTTTTCATGATTTTCTTGCATCATTTGCATTTCTTTCCCAATTTTTCCTCCACTTCTCTTACTTGATTTTCAAAATCCTTCTTGAGCTCCTCCATGATCTGTAACCAATTCATATTTTTCTTGGAAGCTTTTGGTGCAGGAGTTCTGATTGTGTTGTCTTCCTCCCATTCCATGCTTTGATCCTTTTTGTCCCCAAAAAAGGAATCTAAAGTTGGATTGCTGAGCTTGCTTTGCTTCCTTTGCTTGCACATGTTGCCAGTCAATTACTTGACTTTTGAGCTCTTTGCACAGTACAACTGCGCTTCCAGAGGGGAGAGCTTTGTCCCAAGTCACTGGGGTTTTCACAGCTGCTGGAGCTATTAGGAAGGTGCTGTCTCTGCAGCCCCCACATACTCTGGCTCACTGGTCACACACCTCAGGACCACCACCCAACACCGTAATTCCAGTCCAGGCAGGTTAAGCCAAGTACACTTAGCCTCTGAATGGTTGCTTGGCCCCCCTACAATCTGTAGGTCAGGAGCTCTGAAGCAGCCACATGGAGGTGGCTGCAACGCCACAGCACGTTGGCCACTTCTAGCTCCAGGGGCAGGGACTGGACCTGCTCCTCCGTAACCCCCCCCCCCCATTCAAACAGAGTTCTACAGTGGCCTCTCACTTTTTCTTTGGTATTTATGATTTGATAATTCTGGAAACTGCCACTGCTGCTGGTGATCCACTCTCCCAAAGTCCACTGGAGCCACTGATTGGGGCTGCCCTGGGGCTGAAACTATGGGCTCACATGTGGCTGGGCTCAGCTCCCAGCATGCTGCAATGTTTCCTTCCTGTCCACCTGCTGAGCTGCCTTCAGTGGGATATTTGTTCCTCTCTGTCACTTTGTGGGTTCTGTAGCTCTAAAATTTGTTTAGAGTCATATTTCATAGGTATTTGAGGTGGTTATGGGGGGAGCCACGGAGTTTTCCTGCTTCTTTACTGCCATCTTGGCTCCACACCCCCCTCCACTGCCTTTTTTTAAACTATTGATTCTTCTATTTGAAATCTTGAATTTTCATTCAATGATTTTATTTAAATGCTTACAGGTATCAGATTTTTGTTGTTGTTGTTGGGTTTTTTCAGTCATGGTTGACTCTTTGTGACCGCATTTAAAGTTTTCTTGGTAAAGATATTGGAGTGGTTTGCCATTTCCTTCTCCAGCTCATTTTACAGAAAAGGAAACAGAGACAAACAGCATTAAGTGACTTGCTTAGGGACACAGAGCTTTTAAGTAAGGGGAGGAAGGAATGAAGGAAGGAAGGAAGGAAAGAAAGAAGGAAGGAAGGAAAGAAGGAAGAAAGGAAAAAAGGAAGAAAGGAGGGGGAAAGATCAATAATTTACTACTCTGTCTTGTGTGCCTATCCTACTCCACTAATGCATCACTCTCTTAGCCAGTACTAAATAGTTTTGATGACTGCCCCTTTATGATATAGTTTTAGATCTGGTATGGCTAGGCTACCTTCCTTTGCATTTTTTTCATTAATTCCCTTGATATTCTTGACCTGTTGTTCCAGATGAATTTGGTTACTATTTTTCTAGCTCTATAAAATAATTTATTAGTAGTTTGATCTGGTTCTGAATAAGTGCCAGATTAGTATAGAGATCTGTATAGAGAGAATTGTCATTTTTATTATATTAGCTCAGCCTACCCATGAACCATTTGACACCTTTTTTCCAATTGTTTAGATCTGACTTTATTTGAGTGAAGTGTTTTATGATTGTGTTCATATAGTTCCTGGGTTTCTCTTGGCGGGTAGACTCCCAACTATCCTATATTGTTTACTGTAATTTTAAATAGAATTTCTCATTCTGTCTCTTGCTGCTTGGCTTTGTTTATAAAATATAAAAATGCTGCTTATTTATGTGGGTTTATTTTATATCCTACAACTTTGATAAAGTTGTTAATTATATCAAGTTCTTTTTAGTTGATTCTCTAGGCTTCTCTAAGAGTGATAGTTTTGTTTCTCACTGCCTATTCTAATTTCTTCAATTTCTTTTTCTTGTGTTATTGCTAAAGCTAATGTTTCTAGTACAATATTGAATAATAGTGATGATAATGGGCATCCTTGTTTCATCCCTGATCTTATTGGAAAAACTCCTAGCTTATCCCCATTATATATAATTATTATTGATGATTTTATATAAATACTGCTTTTAAGTAATACTCAATTTTTTCTGTATCTCTAGTGTTTTAAATAGGAATAGGTGCTGTATTTTGTCAAAAGCTTTATTTGCATTTATTATGATATTCATATAATTTGTTAGTTTTGTTAATGATATGATCGATTATGTTGATAGTTTTCTGAATATTGACCCAGCCCTGCTTTTTTTAGTATAAATACTACCTGGCCATAGTGTATTAACCTGCTAACAAATTGCTGTAGTCTCTTTACTAATAGTTTATTTAAAATTTTAGCATTAATATTCATGAGAGGAATTAGCCTATAATTTTCTTTCTCTGTTTTGACTCTTCCTGATTTAGGTATCAGCACCATATTTGTGTCATAAAAAGAATTTGATAGGACTCCTTCTTTTCCTATTTTTCCAAATAGTTTGTAGAGTATTGGAATTAATTGTTTAAATGTATGGTAGAATTCACTTGCAGATCCATCCATCCCTGAAGATTTTTTCTTAAGGCATTCATTGGTAGCTTGTTCAATTTCTTTTTCTAAAGTAGGTTTATTTGTGTGTTTTATTTCCTCTACTGATAATCTGAGCAATTTATATTTTCATAAATATTCATCCATTTCACTTAGATGATCAGATTTATTTGCAAACAGTTGGGCAAAATAGCTCCTAATTATTGTTTTAATTTTCTCTTCATTGGTAGTGACATCACCTTTTTCATTTTTGATACTGATAATTTAGTTTTCTTCTTCTTTTTTAATCAAATTAACCAAAGATTTATCTATTTTATTGGTTGTCTCAGATAACCAACTCTTAGTTTTATTTAATATTTGAATAGTTTTCTTACTTTCAATTTTGTTAATCTCTCCTTTGATTTTCAGAATATCTAATTTGGTATTTAATTGAGGATTTTTAATTTGTTCCTTTTCTAGCTTTTTTAGTCGCATGTGCAATTCATTGATGTGTTCTTTCTCTAATTTATTCATGTAAGCATGAATTTCCCCTAAGTATCACTTTGGTTGCATCCCACAAATTTTGGTATGGTCTCGTTATTTCCATTCTCTGATGAAATTATTTATTGTTTCTACCATTTGTTGTTTGACCTATTCATTCTTTAGTATTAGATTATTTTGTTTCCAATTAATTTAAAATCTATCTTTCCATGGTTCTTCATTACACATAATTTTTGTTGAATCATGATCTGAAAAGGATGCTTTTAATATTTCTGCCTTTTGCATTTGATTGTGACATTTTAATGCTGTAATACATGGTCAATTTTTATGTAGGTGCAATGTATCACTCAGAAAAAGGTATATTCCTTTCTATCCCTATTCAATTTTCTCCAGAAATCTATCATATCTAACTTTTCTAAAATTTATTCACCTCTTTACCTTCTTTCTTGTTTATTTTGTGGTTTATTTATCTAGTTCCCAGAGGAAGAAGTTGAAGTCTTTCACTTAGTATAATTTTGCTGTCTATTTTTTTCTATAACTCACTTAACTTCTTTAAGAATTTACATGCTATACAATGATATATGTTTAGTATAGTTATTATTTCATTATTTGTGGTCCCATTTAGCAAGGTGAAGTTTTTTCCTTATCTCTTTTAATTAGATCTATTTTTACTTTTGCTTTGTCTGAGATCAGGATTGCTACACCTACTTTTTTTTTTAACTGCAGTTGAAGCATAACATATTCTGCTCCTTCCTTTTACCTTTTGTTTATTTGTATGTCTCTGCTTCATATGTGGTTTTTGTAAACAACATTTTGTAGGATTGTGATTTTTTAAATCACTCTGCTGTCTGCTTCCATTTTATGAGAGAGTTTATCCCATTCACATTCACAGTTATGATTAATAACTCTGTATTTCCCTCCATTCTATTACCCTCCCCCTTTATACTTTTCTCTCTCCTTTCACCTGTCCCTCCTTTCCAGTTTTAAATTCTGACAATCATCTCTCTCACTCTGCCCTCCCTTCTATCAGTCCCCCTCCCTTTTCTTTCCCTTTTCTCCTCCCACTTCTGCCCTCCTTTCTATCTACCCTCCTCACTTTTCTTCCTTCTTTCTCCTCCTACTTTCATATAGTTAAGATATAAACTGAGTGTATACCTTATTTGCTCTCTGAGACAAATCCAATGAGAGTAAAGTTCAAACAATGCTCACCTCCCTCCCTTCTTTCCCTCTACTGTAAAATCTTTTGTTCCTCTTCATGTGATATAATTTGCCCCATACTGCCTCCCCTTTCCCTCTTCTCCCAATACAATCATTTATTCACCTCTTAATAAATTTTTAATTTTATCACATCAAAGTCAACTTATTCCCATACCCTCTGTTTATGTATACTCCTTCTAGCTGCCCTAATAGAGTTACAGTTCTCAAGAGTAACAAGTATCCTATGTAGGGATATAAACAGTTTAACATTATTGAATAACATGTTTGTTTTTCCTTTCCTGTTCACCTTTTTATGCTTCTCTTGAGTCTTGCATTTGAAGATCAGATTTTCCCTTCAGCTCTAGTCTTTTCATAAGGAAAGTTTCAAAGTCCCCTATTTTGTTGAATATCCATCTTTTCCCCAGAAAGATTATACCCAATTTTGCTAGGTATTTGATTCCTGGTTGTAACCCAAGCTCCTTTGCCTCTTCAAATATCATATTCCTAGTATTCCTATCCTTAAATGTAGAAACTTTTAAATTCTGTGTAATCCTGACTGTGGACCTTTGATATCTGAATCGTTTCTTTCTGACTGCTTGCAATATTTTCTCCTTGAACTGATAATTCTTGAATTTGGCTGCTATATTCCTTGGAGTTTTTATTTTAGGATCTCCTTCAGGAGGTGATTAGTGCATTCTTTCAATGACTATTTTACAAGTTCTAGGCTATCAGGGCAGTTTTCCTTGGTAATTTCTTGAAAGATCCTGTCCAGCCTCTTTTTTTTTAAATCATGGTTTCAGGTAGTGCAATAATTTTAAAATTATCTCTCCTGGATCTATTTTCCCGGTCAGTTGTTTATCCAGTGAGGTATATTAGATTTTCTTCTAATTTTTTTTCTTTTGATTTTGTTTGACTGATTCTTGATATCTCATAGAGTCACTAGTTTCCACTTCCCCAATTCTAATTTTTAAAGAATTATTTTCTTTAGTTAGCTTTTGTACCTCCTTTCCCATTTGGCCTATTCTACTTTTAAGGAGTTTTTCCATTTGAACAATTGTATTTTTTAAGAAATTGTTTTCTTCAGTCAATTTTTGGCCTTCCTTTTCCAAGCTATTTACTATCTCTTGCATACATTTCATTTCTTTTCCCAATTTTTCTTCTACTGCTCTTATTTGATTTTTTTTTTGCATGTATTTTTGGAGTGGGGAAGGCAGAGCAGTTGGGGTTAATTGACTTGCCAAAGGTCACACAACTAGTAAGTATTAAGTGCTTGAGGTCAGATTTGAACTCTGGACCTTCTGACTTCAGAGCCAGGGCTCTATTCACTGCCCCACCTAGCCACCCCTGTTACTTGATTTTTAAAATTCTTTTTGACCTCTTCCAAGAAGACATTTTGTACTTGAGACCAATTCATATTCCTCTTTGAGGTTTCACATGTAGTAGGTACTTTGACATTGTTGGTCTCTTCTGAGTTTGTGTTTGGGTCTTCCCTGTCACCATAATAGTTTTCTATGGTCAGGGCTCTTTTCTGGTTTTTGCTCATTTTTGTAAGTTGAGCTCTGCTCCTGGGGCACAGAGGGCACTATCCCAAGCTTCTTGTGCTACAGACCAGTGGCCTAGTCACCAACTTTCTTTTCAGGGACCTGAGGTGCTAGTGGCTCACCCACTGCTTTGGAGTACCTGGCCTTGTCTGTCTGTTGTGTCCTGGATTCCAGGGCTGGCAATTTGCCTACTGCTCTGGTGCAGGAGGCCTCACAGATAGCCTGTTGTGCCACTGATCTGCTGAGCCAGGACTTCAGGGCCTTAGTTGTTGATCTGTTCTGTGGCTAAGAGCCTCCCACTGATGCCCAGAACTATCTGCCCTTACCTAAGTGAGAAATATCTTTCCTAAAGTTCTAAGTTTTCTTGGACTGAAAAATTATTTCACTTGTCTTTTTCTGGATTCTGTCACTCCAGAATTCTTTTAGACTCTTGATTTAATGTTGTTTCTGAGGGAAACTGGAGAGAGCTCAGGCAACTTCCTGGCTTCTCCCCACCATCTTGGCTCCACCCCTTATAACTTTAAATGTTAAGATACCACACAATCCAATGAAAAGAGAGTAGAAAAAAGAATAAGAAAACAGAACCCCATAATCTTGTGTTTATATGAAACATATCTAAAAGAAAATGTACACAGAATCAAAATGAGAAGCTGGGACAAAACTGAATATGCATTAGATGAATCCAGAAAAACAGAAGTTTTGATCATGTTGTCAAACAAAGCAAAAATTAAAATCTACAATTTCAAGACATAATCAAGGAAATTATAATGTGTTTAAAGGAACATAATGAAACAATACCAGTATATAACAAATCTTCAACATAAGGGTTAGGTTCTAAATTCATAATGGAAAATTAACTAAATTGCAACATGACATACACAAATGAAAAATAGTAGTAGGAAATTTTTATATTGCTCTTTGAGAGCTGGACTAATCTTAGAGGAATATTAGCAAAAGGGAAATACACAATTCAATTAACCATTGAAACATATAAAGTTTAAAGTTCTATGGCTTCCTATGAATGGGAACATTAGAGAATATGAATGTTTCTCAGCCACATATGGAATCTTTACAAAAATATACACTAGGGTAAAAAAGAAATAAATAATTAAAAAACAGAAATGCTAATCACATTCCTTATAGACCACGTGCAATAAAAATAATAATCTATTCAAGAAGTGCAGGCAAAAAAAATGTACGAAAATGGGGATTTAATAATAGAATACTGATGCCTCCTCCCCAAATGAGTGAATCAAAGAACAAATCATGGAAAAAATTGATAAGTATATTAAAGTCAACAATAATCAAGAAAAATATATTAACATTTCTAGGATTCAGCTAAAGCTGTTCTTACAGAAAAAAATTATATCCCTAAAATGAACATTAACAAAATTATAAAACAGATTAAGAAGTAGAAAAAATTAGAGAGGGAGAGAGAAAGAGATTTCTTACTGGAATGGTATATTAGATTTACAGAGGAGAAAGTACTATTTCTCTCTGTCAGGTCTATCTATAACCTGGGAATGTTGCAGTTTCTAGTCCTAAAATTCTTTGAGCCCCCACCAAGTGTGTTCTTCAATATAAATTGGGCAGTGGGTGCGGCTAGGTGGCGCAGTGAATAGAGCACCAGCCCTCAAGTCAGGAGGACCTGAGTTCAAATCCAGCCTCAGACACTTAACACAAAAACTAGCCATGTGACCTTGGGCAAGTCACTTAACCCCAAATGCCCTCCAGAAAGCAAAAAATAAAAAAATAAAAATAAAAAAAATTAGTTATTTTAAAATATATATATAAATTGGGCAGTTTACATCAGTAAACTTCTACAGAAGGCATATAGATTGAGAAAATATAATAAGGATATAAGTTAGAGACTATCCCCCAAACTGCCGTTCATTTTCCCCTCTGCAATCATGACCTCTAGGGACAGTGTGCTTTAACTTAGAGCACAAAGATAATGAAGTACCCACATAAGGAATATAGGAGGCTAAGGGGTAACTCGTGATTTTCTGTCCTTGAGAGTACTTTTCTCTCATCTTTGAGTCCCCACTAAGTTCATTTTAATGTGAGATAGTGGTAGAAGATAAATTATATATTTCCTTCCTCACCTAGGCTGACTCCTTTTTGGGTATCGTTCCTAAAATGACCAGATGAATTATCTGCTGGGCTGGGTTAAGTAGATTGCTCAGCTGTTACATTGTCTCTTCACTGGTCTTGGCTACTATTACTACCAACTCTGGTAGATTTTACTACTGGGTCCAGTTGCTGGTGTGTCTGTAATATTGGTATGGAATGGATCTTTGAGTCTCGCCAGTGAAAGGATGCATTCCCATTTCAGGATATTCATTCACCTAAGATAAACAAAGAATAAAAACAAAAGAAATAAATGCCATCATGGTAGGGGTCGGGGTGGGCTAGCCAACTAGCTCCATCCATACCAGGTTATTCAAAGAAAACCTCTATTCTAGAAAGCCACCAGGGAAGAGAAAGAAAGAGATCATCTACTTTTAATGTACACAGTTCCTCTTGGTTCAGCAACCTATGCGTCTTCATTCCTTCCAGCTCCAAAGCCAGTTAGAAGATAATTTGTCACCAAACAATATGAACACCTGTATCTTCACTCCTCTAATTTCCACATGTTGCACTGATAGCAAGTTGAGAATGTCTATACATTCTTCAAGAATTTGCCTTTCACTGTCTAGTCCCATATTGATATGTAATTTGTAAATTTAGAAAATGACATGTAAATATACCCAAAATAAGCGCAAAAGTAAAATATTCAAAAATAGGAGATAGAGAAACTGGAGACCAAAAAGACTTTAGAAGCTCTCGATAAAACTAAAAGGTGAGTTTTTGAAAAGACCAATAAAAATAGATAACCTTTTAGCCAATTTGATTTTTTAAAAGCAGAAAAATCAAATTAAGAGAATAATCAATAAAGAGTAAAATCTTAATAATGAAGAAATAAAAAAGAATTATCAGGACTCATATACATTTTTATGCTGGCAAACAAAGAATGCAAAAGAAATAGAGAAATATCTACAAAATTATAAAGTAAGTTAATAGAACATCAAATATAGATCTATAATATTCTAATTTCAGAATAGGAAATTGAATTAACTAGTTATAAAGGAACTAACAAGCAAAAACTCTCTAATCTAGATGGATTTACAAGAGAGTTCTATCAAAATTTTAAAGAATAATTAATACCCATACTACAGAAATTATTCTAAAATATAAGAAGAAATATACTTTGCCAAATTCCTCTTATGACTCAAATATATTCCTATCTTTAATCCAGAAATTGATTAAAACAAATAAAGAGAAATATGGAGTAATATGTTTAATGAATTTTCAATAATGTTGGGGTTTTTTTGCTTTTTGGAGGGCAGTTGGGGTTAAGTGACTTGCTCAAAGTCACACAGCTAGCAAATGTGTCAAGTGTCTGGGGCTGGATTTGAACTCAGGTCCTCCTGACTCCAGGGCTGGTGCTCTATTCACTGTGCCACCTAGCTGCCCTCAATCAAGTTTTTAAATAAAGTTCTGTCAAAAAGACTATAGTAAATTTTCCAGAAAATCATTCACTATGATCAAGTTGAATTTATATCAGCTCTACAAAGGAAGACTCAACATTAGCAAAAATAATTTACATAAATAATAATTTTAAAATCACTTAATCCAATCAATAGATTCACAAAAATATCCTTGACAAAATATAACACTCATTTATGGTAAAAATCTGACTAAGCATAGATACTAAATTATCTTTATTAAAAATGGAAAGAAAAAATACCTATGTAAAACTAAAATCTATCATTAAGTACAGTCTGGAAACAGTCAAAACTTTCACAGGAAATATAAGCATGAAACAAGAATTTCTCTTTTTAAAACTTTAATTGACACAGTTACAGCAATATTAACAATAAGAGTAATTCTATAATCACTTATTAAGTGCCTACTCTATGCCAGGTACTATGCTAAGCACTGGGGGTACAATTAATAAAAAGAAAGATAGTCCTTGCCCTCAAGGAGTTTATAATCTAAAGGAAGAGACAATTCATTTAAAAAAGACAAAAAAAACAAGGTAGGGAGGATAGGACACAAAGAGGTACGTGGTATAGGAGCATCTTGTTTTGTGGAGCTGAAACCAAGTAGGAAAGCAATACAAAATGGAATGAGGAGCTGAGAGTCCAGTTTCTGCCCTCTATAAAAGAAGGCATTGGCAGCAATTGGTATTTTACTCTCCAGTCCTCCAATCATAAGAGAGTCTGAAGGAGATAGTGTCATTAAGGGCTGAGTTCACAGTGTGATGGTAATTTTAAAAGTGATGAGCTTCTAAATATAAAAGTAATTCAAGAGAAATTAAAGACATAAAGAAAATCAAAGAGAACACAATATTATTTTTATTTGCTGATGACTTACTTAGAAAATTGTATGGAATTAGCAAAGAACCTAATTTTGGCAACCACTTTAGCAAGGTAACCAGATTATAACATATACCCACAAAAATTCATATCACTTCTGTATTGCAATAATAAAATTCAGAAGTGAAAAAAAAATAACTCCCATTCAAAATAACTACCCAATGCATGGGCTACTGGTTTAGTCAGTCTACTAAAAGCACAGTCAAAACCTATATAGATAAAATTGCCAAACACTTCATAAAGAAATAAAGAACAATTTAACATCAGAGATAGTCAATGCTCATGGCCAAGATAATAAAATGACAATACTATCAAAGTTAATTTACATATTTAGTACTATACATACTGACATAACTATCAAGGCAATACTTTACAGAGCTAGATGAAATAATTACAAAGTTTATTTGGAGGATCAAAAGAACTAGCATGTCAAGGGAAACAATGACAAAAAATTGGAACAAGTGAGGTTAACTCATCCAGACCTCAATTTGTATTGCATAGTAGTTATCATCAAAACTTTTTGATATTGGTTAAAAATAGAAAAGTAGATTAAAAATACAGAATAAAGATGGAAGAATCAGAAATAAAATGTACTCAATAACCATGTCTCCAGTAATCCTGAAAACATAAATTGCCTAGGGAGGAACTCTTTACTTGACAAGAATTGCTGGGAAAACTAGAAAGCAGTCTAGAAGAAATTAGATTTAGATCACTGTCTCATACCATATGCCACAATAAGCTTAAAATTTATACATGTCCTGAATATTAAAACTCATGCTATTAAAAAAGGAAAAAACTAGACCAGTTACCATTCCTAGCTACGGTGAGGGAATAAATTCTTAAACAAAATATAGAGGTGATGTGAAAAGTTATTTTTCATGAAATTATTACATGAAACTGAAAAAAATATGAATAAAATTAATGCACTTGGGATAAGAAGGTTAAGTAGTTAGCTGGGGGAAAATATCTCTGATAAAAGTCTGATGTCTAAGATATATAGTCAAATAATAGAAATAAGACCAAAAGCTAATCTCTAACAGATAAGCCAAGGATTATAAGAGACAGTTCTTATAGGAGGAATTAAAAACCATTCAAAGATTATCTGTAAGAATGCTACAAAAACTCTCAATAAGTGAAATACAAATCATAATCACTCTGAGGGGAAATCTAGCAAACTGACAAAGATGACAAAAGACAAGAAGGGGTTATGGAAAGATGAGACACACTAACACGTTGTTCGTGAAACTGATTTGGTCCAACAATTCTGGAAAGCAATTCGGAATTAGGTAGAGGGAAAGTGACTAAAATCACTATATTCCTTGACCTAGAGATTCCATTGCTGGCCACATGTCTCATGGAGATCAATGGACAAATGAAAGGCCCCACATACACCAAAGTATTAATAGCAGCACTTTTCGTAGTAGCAAAGAACTGGAAACAAAATAGATGCCTTTCTATGAGAATAACTAAACAAACTATGGCCCATGAGTATAGTTGAATTTTTCTTTGTGCTAAGAAAGATATTAGAAAAGCATTTGAAAAGATTTATTTGAACTAATGCAAAGTAAAAAAAAAAAAAAGACCAGAATAGGCCTAGAATATACCCACAAATTTCAACACTGTAAATGGAAAAAACAACAATAACCACAATTTTAGAATAGAATGCAAGGGGATCATAATGACCAATTCTGGTCCTCAAAAAAGCAATATGAAAAGGCTCCCCACAGTCACCACCACTTCTTTGTACATGTGGGGGGAACTGGGTATGGAACACTGCTTATAATGTTGGTTTTGTTTTCAGTATTTTGATTGTGTTTCTGAACTATTATTTTTTCTTTTCTTCTTTCTTCATCCTTTGTTTTATATAATAGCTGACTCTCTGGGAGGGGAATGAGGGAAGAATAGCTTGATAAGTTTAGTTGTTGTTAAAATGAAGTATATCAACAAAAATAAGTAAATAAAACCATCTGATGGGGAAGAGAAAATAGATTTATTCTAATTGGTCCAAAATGTCAAAACCTTTAGTAATGGGTTTCAGAAAAGCATATTTAGGCTTAATATAATGAAAAATTTATCATTAGAAGTATAAAGAAGCACGTGGTCTACCTCAAGAGGTAGGTAATGGATTCCCCTTTCTCTTCAAGAGAAGACTGTATGATCACCTGATACAGATTTATAGAGGGTATTTAAAATCAAGGGCTGGCTGATTAAATTAAGTCCAACATTTGATTCTGTGGTTTGCCCTAAGCAAGTCAGAGTCAGTATATCCAAAGGGATTCAAAAAAAAATAACAGTTGGCTCAAAAATAGGCAGATAGATAAGAACTTGGAGGATACACTTCAGGGGAAGACAGAGCAAGGCAGAAGTTTCAAAGTCCAGGCAAGCATTCAGGATCCAGATGATTAGCATGAGTTGGAAAGGTAAAACAAGGCAAATGGTCATATGTCTAGGGAGATTGTCAGGAGCCAGGAAAGCTGTGGGAACTGATAGATTAGTCCCAAGCAGCAGAAAAGGGTCAAGGACCAGATGCCAAGGAGATAATTTGTGCACGTCTGATTCCTGTGAAGAAAGGAGTCAATCCCCAAGCCATGTTGGCCCAAGGATTATTAATAGAGATCATGAAAACTTAGACTACATTTGGAGAACCAACGTGTCTAGGACTTCAGAAGTGACAGTCCTGATGTACTGTACTCCTGTCAGACCACTGTCTTTCAGAGCACTATCTTTAGCTCTGAACACCATATTTTGAGGAAATTGATCAGCTGAAGAGTGCTCAGTGGAGGGAAACCACATTGATGAGTATCTCAAGGTCATACAATATGAGAATCACTTGGAGGAATTCAGGAAATTTTGTCTGGAGGAAAGAATAACATGGAAGATGAGGGGGGAGATAATTGGAACTTCAAATATTTGAAGACCTATCATATAGAAGAGATTAGACTGCTTTTTATATATTTGTATTTATTCACTTTTATTTATGATGTATACATTTAGTTATGATATAATTATCTCACCTATTAGAATGGAAGGTCCTTGGGGACAGAGGTTGTTTCATTCTTTGTTCATTTATCTCCTACACCTCTGTTCCAGAGGGTCAAAATAGGAGCCCTGGGTGGAAGTTGTAAAGAAGCATATTTAGGGTTGATGAATGAATTGATTAATCATCTGACATTATTTGTACATTCCAAGCACTGTGCAAAGATAAAAAAAAAATTCTTCTCAAGGCAATAGCATTCTATTGATGGAGAAAACGTGCATATAAAACTGTATTAAGAATAAATATATTTAGACATAAACTAAATTGCAACTATTAAATATATGATAGTTAATGAGAGAGAATATGATATAGAAAGTTATGCTTGAATTGTCACCAAGGGAGACAGCTTAGAGAGGAGAAGGTGGCACAGAATTGAACCTTGGAATACACTCAGATTTAGAATACATAGCGTGAATGATTGGTCAGCAAAGGAGACTGGGAAGGAGCAGTCAAACAGGTAGGAGGAGAACCAAGAGAAAGTAGTGTCAGGAAAATTCAGAGAGGAGAGAATATATAGGGGAAAGGGAAAGTCAATTTAGGAAAGATGAGGGCTGAGAAAAGTAATTAGATTTGATAATTAATAGAGTTTTGATTTTTAACTTTGGAAAGAGCAATTTCAATTGAGTGTTGCAGTGAAAGCCAGGTTGATAATGGTTGAATATTGAGAGAGAAGTGATTTAATGGAGCCAAAGATTGCAGACCAATTTTTTTCTAGCAGTGTGAGAAAGGGAGGAATAATATGTTTTTAAAATCACTTAAGGGAATAAGGTCTAACAGATTTTTAAAGGATGGAGAAATTTTTGTATGCTTAAAGGCAGTGGGGAAGGAATCAGTGTATAGGAGGAGATTGAAGAATAGAGAGAAGAGGACTTTGAGATTGATGCAAGAGAAGATATAAGGAGATGGGATCAAGGACTCATGTAGATGAGTTAGCTTTGTCAAGTAGAAAGTATACCTCCTTATCAGAGAATAGAGAGAAGCAGAGATTCTGTGAGGATAATGACAAGGGAATTTGAAATGAAGAGAAAGGGAGAACAGGGAACTTACAGTGAATGACTTCAATTTTCTTAGTAATGTAAGAGACAAGGTCCTCAGGTAAGAGGATGAGGAAGGGAGGAAAAGTTGTGGAAGGCTTAAGGAGAAAAGCGAATGTTTGGAAGAGCTTCTCTGGGACTTGGTATAGCGATGAATTAGTAAGGCATAGAAAAATTGCCATGTTGCAAGGAGGATCCAGTTGAGATTAGATAATACCGATTAGTAGTGTCTCTAGTAAACTATATTTTGAGACTTCTCTCTCCATTTAGCAACACATGAGTAGGAGTAGTGGAGGGTGGATGGTGGGGATAATTCACTTTTGGGATTGACAAGAGATAAAAGATGACAGGACAAGAGTGCAAGGATTTTAGATTAGAGGGCTTTGTGAAGGTGAATTGACTAACTCAGTGCATATTGAGAAAGGAAGAAAGTGAAGTCAGTGTGTAGGGATAATAGTCTAAAAATTCTTAAGAATAAAGATATTGAAAGTTGAGGTAAAGACAAATAATAGGTTTAGGAAGGGTGAAGCATAAGGAAAAATAGAATGATAGGAAGTTATAGTCAGTGAAATGTTCTAGGTTGTTTTTTTTTTTAGTTGAATAATGGTGGTATCTACCTATTTCTATCTACCTAAAAACACATAAATTAGATGTACAGACATATATATTTATATATATGCAGATAGATAGGAGACAGAGAGAGTAGTGAGAATATGACTGTAAGTGAACAAAACAACCATTGCCCTTAAGGAGCCTATATTCTAATCTATGAAGACAACACATAAAGGAGATTGATAATTAGACAGGGGCAGGGGTAAACATGTGGTAAAATAACTTGGAGATGGCCAAGAAGTGAAATGATGACCTGGATCTCAGTAAGATAAAGTGAAAGCTCACCTATAAGAACCTAGGGTGGTTCCAAGTTCTGAGTTCAAGTTTCTGGTAGTCAAAGTATATGGCATGATTTAAGACTGTAATGCAGGAACAGGGCTTGGGAATTGAGGAAATTTAGGAACTTGAATGTTGGGTTGTTTAAGGGAGCATCAGCATGAATGTTGAAGTTCCCTAGGTCAGAAGCTGGAGAAAGGAGGAAAACAGGTAGGTACAGAGCTCCTTGGGAATAGAGGGAGAAGTACTAAGGGAGCAGTAGACAAGTGCTACTATGGCCGATAGAGATAAAATAATTTTAAAAGTGTGAACCTCAAAGATGTAAAGTCTGGAAGAAGCAGCAGAGACAAGAAGTATTCTGACTCCCCCTTCAGGACAATGGGAGAAGGTACAAGTGGTGCTAAAGAAGCTGGCCAAGGAAGCAGTGTTATCTAGGGGAAACCAGGTATCTATAAATACAGGGGGATGGTGGGAATATGAAAGGGAGATATCCAGAATAAGGGAAGTTTGTTCACGGTGCATCAAGAATTAGAAAGAACATAGCTGGAGTGGGGCATGGAAGGGGCAGGGTTTGAGGAGGATGAAGATAAGAGAACCAGATGTGAAGTCTGGGAAAGTTATTCCTTATGATCTGACAGTTAAGTAACATAGGGATAGGGGAAGTAAGATGTTTTAGAAATTGCTGTCCATAAAGATAATGGTAGGTTACAGAAGAATTGCAATGCTGGCAGACTCGTTAAGTCTCAGCCACTCTGCCCACTGGGATGGTTTGTGGGGCCCTAGGCCTTGCTGCCCATTCCAAACTTCTTGACAATGACTATCCTATCCTAAACTGGAATGGGACAACTATAAGGCTCAATGGAGAGAGTGCCAAGTCTGGAGTCAGGAAGACCTGAGTTCAAATGTGACCTCACACACTTACTAGCTATGTGACTTTGGATAAGTTACTTAACCTCTGTTTGCCTTAAGCCACTGGAGAAGGAAATCTTTGCCAAGAAAACTCCATGGACAGTATGATTCACTGGGTCATAAAGATTTGTTTTTTAAATAACTATCCATATATTTTTAATTAAAGAGGTTAGAAACAACGACAGTTATGCTTATTTGTTCCCCTTTCCACTTTTGGGTGGTATTTGTGCATTAAAAATGTCATACTGATAATCATTTTTTTTATCTAATATTCCCCAGTAACTTACCCACACCATCACACCTCCATAGAAACTCTCCCTTGTAACAAATAGGTATTTTCTAACAAGCAAAGCTGTACACTGTGGCTGTGTCTGAGAATGTTTATCTCATTTTGTAGCTGAAATCCATTTACCCTTTGTCAAGAAGTAGGAGGTATGTTTCATTGTTAGTCTTTTGAAGTAACTATTGTTTGTCGCTTTCATCAGGGTTCTGAGGTCTTTCAAAGAAGTTTTTTTTTTCTCCATATTATTTTTTTGTTGTCACCTTCTAAATTGTTCTTTTGTTCCTGCTCATTTCACCCCAAAGAAGTTCGTACAAGTCTTCTCATATTTCTCGGAATATGTCATATCTGTCATTTCTTTTGAAGCAAGAATATTCCATTACAATTATATACAATTTGTTCAGCCATTCCCCAATTGCTGGCCATTTACTTTATGTCTCATTCATTGCTACCAAAAAAAAAGAGCTGCTCTATTTATATATTCTTGCATGTGTGATTCCTTTCTCCCTCTCTTTGATATCCTGAAACATATATGTATGTTGGGAATATTGTTGAAGGACATTTGTTAAGTTTCATGTTGGAATTCCTGCCATCTGAGGTCCTTACTACCTCTAAGTTCTTTGATTTTATTATCATTAAGAATAGCAGACTAGAGTGAGGGAATGAGAAATGTTTCACATCTTACATTTCTGCTTTATATATATATATAGAGAGAGAGAGACAGCATTTATTTATATAGTTATAGTAGATATCTGTGTATAGTTTTTTATATGTGTGGATTGATAGATAGATAGTAGATATCTTTGTGAGTCCATTTTGGGTTTTCTTGGCAAAGATACTGGAGTGGATTGCCATCTCCTTCTCCAGCTCATTTTTCAAATAAGGAAACTGAGGCAAATAGGGTTATATGAGTTGCCCAGGATCATATGGCTAGTAAGTGCCTGAGGCCAGATTTGGACTCAGAAAGGTGAATCTTCCTAACTCTAGACACATCATTATCCATTGTACCACTTAGCTGTGATAGATAGAAGGAGGGAAGGAGATAGATAGAGTCAGAGAGTGGGCAGACAGATGACCCTGAACCCAGGAACACTTGAGTTCAAGACCTACCTCTGACACTTGTCTCTATTGCCCAAAGCAAGTCACTTCTCCTCTCAGTGCTAGAGGCAGCTTTGTAAGAATACAAATTGCAGAGAAGGGGATGACAGATGTTGGAATAGAGGGTTTTCTCATCTATGAGTTCCTCATGGTCAATGAAATCTCAGGTTCTACCCCTCTCCCTATCTTGTATAGCCCCTGGCAAAATGGCAAACACACAGTAGACTACCAATAAATACTTGTTTGACTGACTGAGCTAAAAAATAAAGAAATGCCCTCCCTTAAAGAACTAATAACTGTTCTTTGAAAAACTTCTATTTCAATCACTTGGATTATGCCTGAATTTAGAACTTGAAATAACTTGTAGGAGTAGTATGGGACAGTGGGAAGGGCATTCAGTGACTCTGTAGTCAAAGGATGTGTTCCAATTTGATCACTACCTTTGTGACCTTGGGCAAATCACTTGAACTCCTTGGGCTCAGTTTATTTATCAGTAAAGTGAAAGCATCAGACAAGGGGGCTCTGGGTAGCCTTCCAGCTGTAGATCTATGGTTCTGTGAAATCTGACAATTCTGTATAATATCTTTTGGCCTCATTCTCTCCTGACCCAAACTTGATATCATCATCATCATCACCATTAATTGTTTATATCTCATCTGCAGAAGGTGTTTTAAGATTTAGAAAACATTTTGCATACTTTATCTCATTTGATCTTCATGGCAGTCCTGGGCAATACTATAGCAATTATTATCCTTATTTTGCAGATTGTTGAGATTCTTTTTACCACTATTTTTTTACTACTACTGCCACTGCTGCTGCTGCTGCTTTTTTTTTTTTTTTTTTTACTGATTATTAGGAAGAAACTAGGGCCAGTCAGAGTCACACAGATGGTGTCTCTGTGACAGATTTCAGACACTAGTCTTTCTGACTCCAAACCTGACACTATATCCATGATGCCATTCTGCTTCTCAATGGTTATCTATTTCTGTAATATTCTCTTGGTGCCCTTGAATCTCTGACTTCTTTAACCTGCCATTCCCACCTAGCTTACCCCTAAACCTCAGTCACTCTTCATATGATTCTGTTGTATAATTACCAAATACTGCTGGAGAGAATCATTAAACTATATTCAGGGTTCCACTCCAAAATCCTTCCATCTAACCTTATCTAGGCCCTCCTCACGCCTGGAGGGCATTCTTTTTTAACATCTCTTGTTGATTCTGTTTTATATTCATCATAATGGTTATCCCAAATTTTCTCTTCTCTCCTCAGACCCCTATTTCTCCCTTCTCTCTTCTCATTCTCCAAAGATGCTTTCACCTCCTGCTTTACTGCAAAATTTGAGACCATTATGGGTGAAAGCCCTTAACTTCCCTCTTATACTTCTTTAAAGGGCAGCCAGGTGACACAGTGGATAGAGGTCTGGACCTGGAATCAGGAAGAACTGAGTTCAAATCCAATATCAGCCACTTGGACTCTTGGCAAGTCATTTAATCCTGTTCTCTTCAATTTCCTCATCTGTAAAATGAGCTGGAGATGGAAATGACAAACCACTATAGTATCTTTGCCAAGAAAACTCCAGATGGGGTCATCAAGAGTTGAATACAACTGAACAACAGCATACTTCTCCATATTCTGACTTAACTTCTCTTCTTTCTCTCCAATCTCAGAGGAAGAGATGATCCTCCCACTCACCAAGGATAACCATTGTACCTCTACTTTGGAGCCCACTCCCTCTTATTTACTCTAGAACCTTGCTTTATCTCTTATACATCTTTAAATTTCTTCTGCTGGCTTCTGACTCTCAGGCTTTCCTATCCAAATGTATCTTTTCCTTGACTCTGTTTCTCCTTCAATCTATCATAATATCCCTTTCCTTCCTTTCACCAAACTTTCAGAAAAGTTCAAGAGCATTCATACTTCCCCCTTATCACCAAATACTTGCCCTCCTTGCAATCTGTTTTCCATCCCTACCATGCTATTGAAAATCCTGTCTTCAAGGTAAAGACTTTTTTATCACCAGATCCACTGACTTTTTTTTTCCAGTTCTTAACTTTCTTGATTTCTGTACAGCATTTAATATTACTTCATTTTTATAACCCTTTCTTCTTCAGTCTCTATGGTAGTGCTTTCTCATGGTTCTCCTCCTTCCGACAAGTCCTTTCTTTGCTGGTTCTGGATCTTCGTGCCATTCCCTAAGTGAAATGTGTTCCAAGTTTCTGTCCTTTGCCCTCTTTCTGCTCTCCATGCTCTTTTCTGGTGATCTTATCTCTTTCACTGGTTTTAATTACCATGTGAATGTGGATGATTCTCAAATCTATATTATTTAGCTTTACTGTCATATTTATGTTTCTACAGCTAATATCTCCATAGAGTCTATTATTTCCAACTACCTCTGGGATATCTCTACTTGACTCTGACACAACATGTCTAAAAACTGAACTCACCACCATCTCCTCCAAAATGACTTCTTTTGCTAAATGTTCTATTTCTGTTTACGGCATCAACATCTTCCAAGTCACCTTGGCTTGAAATTCCAGAGTTGTTTTGTCTCTCCTTCCTTCCTTATCACCCCTCCCCCTGTCCAATTAGTTGTCGAGTTCTGCTAAATCTTCCATGTAGTATCTTTTACATTCATACCTTCCATTCAGTTTTCACTACAGTCAACTAAGACCAGCTCTTTACTTACATGATTGCAACAGCCTGCTAACTAATCTTTCTTACTCTATCCTAATCTTTCTGATTTATCTTTCTGATCACATAATTCATCTACTCAGAAGCCATTCCATACCAAATAAAATATCCTCCCTTTTTCATGGCTTTTGAAACCAATCACTATCTGGCTGCAACTTATTTTGTCTCAAACTGTTCCTCATTTTATCCAAACTGAAATTCCCTCAGTTCTTATTCTGTCTTTTCCTATCTCCATGTCTTTACTTACCCCAAATTTTACATGTGGAGTAGACATGATCTCTCTCTTCTTAATCCAATTAAATTCTTTCCTTCTGTTTAGACTTCTCTTGAAGCCTTCTCATAGTTGAATGGAGCTAGCAAAAATGTGGACTGCAGTCTGAACCAGATTAAAATATTGTGTAACAAAATAAATAAAATACAATAAAACATATATAATGTTAATTTTGCATTTTCTAAGTCACTATATGATCTGTAGGGACCCATTTCTATTTGAGTTTGGCATCACTGATGTGGTAGATATGGTACATGACATGGAGTCAGAAAGACTTGAGCTTGAATTCTCCCCTTAAGCATTTACTAGCTTTGTGATATTAGGTAGGTCATTTATTCCCTCTGGAGCTTCATTTACTCATTGGTAAAACAAAGGAGCTTAAGTCATTGATTTCCAAGGCTCCTTCTAGCACTAAATCTTTGATCCTACAATCCCTTACTCACTATTGAGCATGTTCTTTCTCTCCTCAAATTTCTCATCGTACTTTGTCTGATACTTTCTCTTCTATGCTTATTTCATTCCTTGCTATTTTATAGTTCTTTATGTGCATGTGTTATCCACCTTTCCAAACAGTTAGTTCTTTCTTTAAGAGTGACATCTGTGTACTACTTTGTCTACAGCCCTTCCCTGCTCTGCACCCTGCCCCTGAAGATGGGTCCCTAATGTCTACTACCATGCCTTCTTGATATTGTGCCCCACCTTCCTGCAACCCAACATTGCATTTTCCTAGCAACACCCGCCCACCTGCCCATATCTCCCGACCAACCTCCTTTTTCTCTTAATTTGTGAGAACTAGGACCTTCACTAATTCCCCTCCTCATTTCTGAATGACTTATATTCAAGTACCAGCTACAGGTCTATTCACTACTCATAGAGCCTCAGGACTGAAAAATATTCAAGAGAACCAATGTTTTAAGTGCTTTCAAATACTCAGGAAGCACCAATTCATCTATTTAATGACTGATTCATCCATTTATTCATTTATTTAACACATACTATTCTGGGTTCAAATCCTGGCCCTAGAACCTTCTACTTGTGTGACTTTGACCTAGTTACTCAGCCTCTCTAGGCACCTGTTTCTTCATCTGTAAAAAAGAATATTCCCTGGAACAACTAGGTGGTACCACTAGTGGATAGAGCACTAGCCCTGGAGTCAGGAGGACATGGGTTCAAATCCAGCCTCAGAAATGTGATAACTGTGTGGCCATAGGGAAGTTATTTATCCCTGATTGCCTCAAAAAAAAAAAAGATTATTTCCCACCCTCCAAAAATACTTAAAGGTGAACAAAAAGTCTCTGTATCCCTAGAACCTAGCACCATGCTCTACACATATTAATTAGGCACTCATAAATGTTCATTGAATTGGAATGTGTTTGACTATATGTCTCTAATGGTCTCTTCCTGCTCTAAATCCCAAGGTCCTACATATAAATAACTTATTTATGTTTGATATGTTAATTACAAATTATTCTTTTCTATTAATAATAGCTGACATTGATGTACCTTTAAGATTTACTAAGCCCTTTACCTACATTATCTCATTTAATTCTGGGAACATATTATTAAGCTTGTTTGAGAACAACCTCAGAAGTAGCAAAACTGATTTTTTTTTAATAAAGATATTCCATGATTCAGATTTTTCCCTAATTCATGTTGTCATTACCCATAATTAGAATGAATCAGTGAATCTGAGATGTTATGGTCTGCTTCCTCCCAGAAATGAGAATACACCACATAGGGTGCATTTCTTTAAGAAGAGCATTCCTCTTCCCTCCCTGATCATAATTCATTACATCATTTACATCACTGAACCTGTGTTAAATTTTAGTCATAGCAAGATTTTCCAATAAATTCATTAGAGCATTACAGAGCTAAGGGATCAAGATGGGAAGGAAGCTAAGGGATTCTTAGTAATGTGATAGAATGAAATATTTGCGCAAATTCATTATTTCTTTTCTAGAATTTAACTAATCAAAAGAAAGCATGATATATAGTGAATGGAATGCTGGACTCAAAATTAGGGAAATCTGAATTCTAATCTTGCCTTCATTGTATATTGTTATCTGGGTGAATATGAGGAAGTCACTGAACCCATCTGAGCTTCTGTTTCTTCATCTATAAAACTGGGATAAATAATAGTAGTTAAAAGAACGATTTCACAAGGCTGTAGCTGGATTCAAACAAGATGCATAAAAAGAACTTTGTTAATTTTAGAGTCAATTTTTATAATCATTATAATCAGGGGCAGCTAGGTGGGATGGTGAATAGAGCACCAGCCCTAGAGTCAGAAGAATATGAGTCCAAATTCGGCATCTAATGCTTGATATTTACTAGCTATGTGACCTTGGGCAAGTCACTTAACCCCAATTGCCTTGCCTTCCCCCCTCCAAAACAAAGAAGAAGGAGGATGTATAATTTTTACAATCTCCATAAACTAAAAATTACTCTATTCCCAGTAGAGTTTAGATTCTTAATTCTACTGTACTGTTCAGCAATGTACAAAGAAAAGGAAGATGAAAGTTTATCTGAGATCATTTCTGAGCATATAAATGCTCACATTCTTTGTCTAATGTATGCTTTCCCTTGGAATGACTTCAAAGTTGGAAAGTTTGCTATTTTAATTATAAGATCTTATGCTATTCAGTCTTAGGCAAAATCCTAAGTTTGACCACATTAAAGGAGAAAAAGCAAACTTGACATTTAGCACTAAATACCCAAGGCATTAAAGAGAAGATGAAAACCTGTTGACCATTCTTAATGTCTTTTCCTCATATTTGTTTTGGCTTATATTTTGATGATTAGTCATTTCTTGCATTGATA
The DNA here is from genome assembly GCA_028646515.1 of Pseudochirops corinnae. Lineage (NCBI taxonomy): Eukaryota > Metazoa > Chordata > Mammalia > Diprotodontia > Pseudocheiridae > Pseudochirops > Pseudochirops corinnae. The sequence goes on from CM053586.1 coordinate 227,505,171, forward strand.
TTCTTCTGGGGGATCTTTTTTATAAAACAGAGAAAGTAAGTCCCCTGTCTTTTTTCTACTTTTAATATTGCTCATCTGTCTTTTTTTTTTTTTTTTACAAAGCAGCTAGGTAGCCCAGTGGATAAAGTATTGGGCCTAGATTTAGGAAGACTCATCTTGAGTTCAAATCTGGCATCAAACACTTAGTAGTTGTGTGACCCTAGGCAGATTGCTCATTCATAAAGTAAGCTGGAGAAGGAAATGGCAAACCACTCCAGTATTTCTGCCAAGAAACCTCCAAATGGGGTCACAAAGAACTGGACAAGACTGAAAAACAAGTGAAGAATAACAAGTCCATTTTATGCTGCCTAATACATGGTGGAGGAACCAAGTAGTCTACCTAGATAGAGAATGTGGCCTTGGGGTCAGGAAGAAATGGGTACTAGTGCTTCCTCTTATGCATATTGGCTATGAGACCCTAATCAAAGTCACTAACTTCATATTACAAGAAATCTCTAAGACTATAAGTTGACAAGAAGGTGCTGAACAGCATGGATAAAGGGAGTTTTCTCACTAGAAGTCCCCATAAACCAATAAACTTTCCATTTACTACACTACAAAATATTGAACCACAATTTATATTTATGCACATATATATATATGTATATATATATATATATGTGTGTGTGTGAATGTGTGTATGTATACATACATGAAGAGAGAAATAGAGAGAGCGAGAGAGAGAGAGAGAGAGAGAGAGAGAGAGAGAGAGAGAGACGGGGGCGGGAGGGAAGGGAGGTCTTTTAGTGCCTTTTCCCCACATTGGTTTTTGCCAATGTTAGAAGTAACAATGCAACCACTTTCAGATGTCCCATATGCAATCCAGATTTCACTGTAGTGATTTGCTTCAAAGTAGAGTCTTCCAAAATGTATCGAACTTAGAAATTGGGACTGTTTATACTCATAAGCCAATTTGAGGTTTTAGAAGACCTGCTCAACAACTACTAAGAATAAGCACATGTATAGAACCTGAAGGTAAAAGATGAGAAATAGAGGAGAAAAGGTCTAGAATTCCTTCCTTTTTTTTTTAATTTTATTATAGTTTGCATCATTCATTTCCACAAGATTTTGAGTTACATATTTTCTCCCCTCTTTCCCCCACCCACCGCCCCAAAACAGCCATCCCAGTGTGTCCCCCCTCCCCCAGTCTATTCTCTCCTATGTCACTTTTCAGTAGGGCAGGATGGATCTCCCAACCGCAGTGTCTGTGTATCTCAAGTTCCAGTTGGATGTAGTCAATAATAATAATAATAATTGCATATATAGATAGATAGATAGATAAACATTCATAACATTTGATTATGGAACTCCAGATTCCAGATTCTTTCTCCTCCTCCCTTACCACCCATCCCCACTGGAAGGACAAGCA
>CM053586.1:227507078-227564600 GCA_028646515.1 Pseudochirops corinnae
AAGACATAGGAGAGAATTGATTGGGGGAGGGGGGATACACTGGGATGGCTGTTTTGGGGTGGTGGGTAGGGGAAAGGTGGGGAGAAAATTTGTAACTCAAAATTTCGTGGAAATGAACGGTGTAAACTAAAATAAAAAATAGAAAATTAAAAAAAAATAGAGAAAGAAAGAAAGAAATGAAATTCTTTTAAAAGAAAATGGGCACATGGCAGCTAGGTGGCACAATGAATAGAGCACTGGCACTGGAGTCAGGAGGATCTGTGTTCAAATGCAACCTCGCAACACTTAAGACTTAGTAGTTGTGTGACCTTGGGCAAGTCACTTAACCCCAACTGCCCTGTCTTCCCCCCTCCAAAAAAGACAAAAAATAAAAGAAAATGGGCGTTGACTACTCTAAGTTCAAAGGCTGGTTAGTGTCAGGCACCTCTTAGACGCCTGCATAATTTGGCAAGATTCCATTTATTTGATGAGAACTTTGACTGTGTATGCCCACAGTTCCCTGTTCCCTTCCTTATTCCAATTCCTCCCTTTCTTGAATATACAAATGTAATATTGGTTTTTCCTTTGCAGCTTAATCAGAAAGCACACTTAAATAAAACAACAACAAAACTCTTTACAGTGCTTTTTGAAGCCAAAATTCCTTGCTCTTCTCTTGGTTCCAAACTCCTCTGTTATTTTATATTTGGTTACTCTGAGTAGCATATGCCCTTTATTCACTACACACTAAATCTGTCCAGCTTGCATATATCTTAATGCAGCCTCCCAGCTCTCTGATCCTTGGCAAACAAATTGGTGAGAAAGGCAACAAACTTTATCACACAAAGCTTTCCGTTTTGGTGAATCAATGCCTTCCTGTGAAATATCAGAAGTTTTATGGAAATTCTAACAAATTATCTTTGCTTCTAGTGCCTCTCCTTTGTTTTTTGAATTCAATAGCGCACCCAATCTAAATTACTCCAAGTCTAGTTGACAGGCCCCTAGTCATGAAGCTGAGCTATCCATGTTATTTGCCACACAATTACATGCATATTTCACATTTTATTTGTTTACTTTATTTATTGATTTAAAATGATAGAAAAAAGAAAAAAGCATAATGTCCCTCTATCTATATATCAAGCACAGAATGGAGACCATGATCAGATAAAATTTACAAAAACAGTACTCCAAATCATGAGATAAATCTACTCATGCCAAACTGCCAAAAAGAAAAAAAAATTACTCAGTGTCTTCCTTATTCTTTCCAGCTTGAAAAGGTCCTTCTCAAATAGAAGACATAAGCTGCCGACCTCCTGCAATGTTAGGATGTGAGAACAATCATCCTCAAGACCTCTGTCTGTGTATTATGAGGGAGTGTGCAGCACAGTGGATAGAAAGCTGACTTCAGAAGCAGAAAAACTTGAATCCAAGTTTCATCTCTGAGAAATACTGTCTAAGTGACTCAAGTCATTAATCCCTTAGAGACCCAGGCAATGCTGAAAATTTCTGCAATTTGCCAATCTGCATTCAGACAAGGGGTATCCTCACAGAGAGTTTCCCATGCCACTGGTATCAAATTTAAATAGAAACGATAGAAGCTGGCTCAATATTGACTTAGAAAACCACAAATTAACATTAACTATGGTGTATTGCATTTTTATTTATTTTGGTAAACATTCTACAATTGCCATGGGCTACCCTTGAGATACCTCTGCTCTCTACCAAGGAAATCACAGCTCTGGATCAAAAACAACAAATATTCAAATCATGCTGAAGGTTGCTAGGGATGCAAAGGCATAAAAGAAACACTTCCGAATCCCAAGCAACTTTCATTCTTTTGGAACCTATCAGAGAATTTTAATTCACAGCATATCACAGATTCAGAATTCGGAGACTCTGATTTTAGAAAGTGTTATTTTAAAAAAAAAGGTCTAAAGCAGCGGTTCTCAACCTGTGGGTTATGTTCAATTTGTAACAATGAAAATACATCCTGCATATCAGATATTTACATTACAATTCACAACAGTAACAAAATTACAGTTATGAAGTAGCAACGAAAATAATTTCATGGCTGTGGGTCACCACAACATGAGAAACTGTATTAAAGGGTCGTGGCATTAGGAAGGTTGAGAACCACTGAACTCTAAAGCTTTATTAATGTTCAACTTAGACATTTACTTTATGATTCAAATAAGACCAAGTATCAACTAATTTTTTAAAACTACAATTAAGTCCCTCTCACTCCTAATAGGATTAACAACAGTTAAATTTAATTATTCTAGATCTAGAGTCTAGGAATTACTCCATTCAACAGGTGCTGGTAGAAGACAAGCCTTCTTCATTAACCAGAGCACCCTGAATTGTTATCTGCTTCAGTTCCCCAGTGTTAGCTGGGACTTTTATTTCTTCCTTGTGCCTACTTCTAGGGATGGGTAGGACTACTTTGGATCGCCAAACCCTTGGTTCTTCAAAACAGTGTCTACTATATTTCACCCCATAATCATCACCACCACGTAATTATAGCCACAACATAACTGTTGCACCCTGTTTATTCATTCCAAAAACTGGTTTATAACCTTGCATTGCATAATTGTCACACAGTATAATTCTGTTCCTCTCGCTGCTGAAAAAGTAAACAGAGCAGCAATGTATTCACCCGTGGCATATGGATATGTATTTATCTCTCACACATTATGAACCTGGATTTCTCAGAGCACATACATTTTCAGTATTCAATTTTAATGTATATTCACAAGTATTCTATGCATCCTAATCTTGGACCAAAGACAATTTAGTAATGAATGGTTTTTAAATAATACCAGCACAGTTTTTTTTTAAAAAAAGCTTCACATAATGGTTGTACCTCACTTTTTTGCAAAAAAAGAAACTGGCATAAAATCTGTTGACAATTATGTGGTGAGATACAGTAGTCTGGACACAGTATAATAAGAGAGCAAAGAATCACACGCTTCTAATTCAAGGTGTCAGTATCCCACAGGCACTTGGAGATCAGACTTCAGAGCCTATAGCTGATGCCTCAGTCCTGGGTGCTAGCAGATTTGGTGGAAAGTCATTTGGGGAAGTCTGTCTCAAGGACTCCATGGTATCAGTTAGTACTCCAAATCCTTTCCTCTGAATACCCCAGAATCCATTCATAAGTTTGATGCCAGTGATATGACTTCCTCTAAATCATTTCTTAATTCATATTTCAAACTTTTTTTCTCCTTAATACTCTGGATGCCTAGGGTTCATACATGAACTTGATGTCAGTGATCTGGTTGCCTTCAGGTATTGCTGTTTAGAAATATGTAAATAGGAACAAAGCCAGAAGGATGGTAGTACCAGCATTCAAAAATCATGATTCTTGTTTATGCCAGTAGCAAGCCCCTTCTGCTCAAGCACCATCCAGGGCACTTGATGTTAGGGGCCTAAACACAGGCAACCAATGGCCAAGGAGATTAGTTGGGCAACCTTTTCATAGCATCTGTGGCAGAGATCCGTAGCCCAGTGCTTGACATGTAGCAACCGCTCAATAACTCCTTGTTGGCCGACAGATTCTTGACCATGGTCTGGGACTAAAGATAAGCTTTGGCAAATACAAAGTTGAGCTCAACCTCTAACTATCTCCAGTAAAACTTTCCCTTTGGCAAGCCCTTCCTCCTCCTCCAGAGAGACAAAATAGGCAAAGTCACAGGAATGGAGATAGAACAAATCACCAAAGAAGATACCATTAATAGCAAACAGAAGCATTTCAGTCTTTAGCATATGTTCTGTCCTCCCACCCCACCACTTCTCTTTGCCCAAACTGAAAGCCAAATGCTTCATAGAGATGTAGGGAAAAGTCTGTCCTTGGGAGAACTTGGGCAAAAATATTGTGAGGTTTCAACTTTGGGGGTAAAATTGCTCAATTGCTATGATTTTCTCAAAGTACCCAAACACTGAGTTATTTGCATGGTTGTCCATGAGATGCCAGGGAGCTCATCATCCCCCAAACATCCAAGTGAAGAGCTAGAACTCAGGGGCCACTCAGTCAATAAGCATACCAGTGCCTACTATGTGCCAAGAACTGGCTACAATCAAAAGGAGAAACTGTCAATGCTTTGTTTAATTTCTGGTTAATTTTCAACCTCTAGTTATATAAGACAAAACATATTTTAGGAAAGAGGATGAAAATGAAGTGACCATTGATCCCTATTTATATTCAGTGGGGTCTTCCTTGAAAAAAGGCCATATAGACTTCTCAAATATAAGCATATAAATATATTATATATACACACATAGGGTATGGTGTATAATATGTATAGATACATACATACGAACATATGATCAACAAAGTCCATACCATGATAAAGCAACATTTATTAGAGCTACCCTATTTTCCCTCTCTGAGGCAATAACAATAATGCTATTGGTAGATAGTGAGTCATCCATCCAATGTGGTTTTTCACTTGTTGGAGGTATTAACAGAGAAGATTCCTGGTCAGATATAGGTTGCTCTGCACAACCTATGAAGCCTCTTCTGTATATAACATTTGTTTGACTTAGCAGTGCTAGGGAACAGAATCTAGGTGGAATATACCTGGTGAAGAAACAATAGATGTGGATCACCCCAAACCTGGATAACAAGGCTGCCAACATCAAGCATGGACTGGAATTTCAATGTAATTAAGTCACATCCATACAAGAAGCAACCATGATTCCTTTGCCTGCATTATAAGAGGCTGATATTATACTCCTTTTCAAATTCTTTGAATTTTTACTCTAAATTGAACCTGGGAACACTTTTGAGTCTATTTTGATGGAAATATAATTGAATAAGAGCAGTATAATAGGAAGGTAAAGTATCATGTGTTCTGGGCCAGACCCACCTAGGTCAGTCCTGTGATACAGGCCTGGGGTAGAGTGGGGAGAATGTTAGGGAGAAATGCTAGGAGGAAGAATGGATTTAAAAGGCAAGGCACTTTTGAACCATTAAATTAAAATAAAAAGGCAACTTTTATTCATAAGAGATTTAAAAAATAGACTTTCTAAAGTTATAAAGAATATTAACTCAGATAAAACTTTACTCTGGCTTCATAATTACCATGGTAACCAGCTACATTAGGTCAAGAAAGTATTCTCAGGAAAGACGTAGGAGTTCCAGTAAAACCTCTAATACTAATCTCTTCTTTTGTTGTTGAATTGTTTCAGTCATGCCTAATTCTTAAATTTTTAAAATTTTTTTCTTTTTTGGAGGGGGGAAGGTAGGGCAATTGGGGTTAAGTGACTTGCTCAAGGTCACATGGCTAGTTTTTTGTGTTAAGTATCTGAGGTCAGATGTGAACTCAGGTCCTCCTGACTCCAGGGCCAGTACTCTATTCACTGTGCCACCTAGCTGCCCCCATGCCTAATTCTTCATGCCTCCATTTGAGGTTTTCTTGACAAAGACACTAGAGTAGTTTATCATTTCCTTCTCCAGTTCATTTTATAGATGATAAACTGAGATGAATAGGGTTAAGTTACTTGCCTAGGGCAAACATAGCTAAGTGTTTGAGGCCAGATTTGAACTCAGTTCCTCCTGACTCCAGGGCAGGCACTCTGTCTACTGTACCACCTAGCTGCCCTAATCACCTCTAGGTTGGACTTTTTATGCTTCATGTAGCAAGGAAGCAAAATAGCTTCTCTGTCTCCTTAAAGAAGTAGCCTGAAGTGTTCAGTGCTGGGTGGTGCCACCAGGAAGAAAGTGGAGAGAAGGAGCAAGGGTATGGCATCAATAGGTATGGGAGAAGGAGGACGCTGTGCCCACAGATGCTGTCAGTGGTGGCATGAGTATGAAAGACTGGTTGCTCCTCTTCAGTGATGACCCCAGAGATCTGCTTAACATTCATATACTTGGCATGACAATTTCAGGGGCAGCAAAAGTGTCATTCCTATCACACAAAAGAACTGCAGAGAGTCTCAGATGCCAAATAAAGGAGTCTGAATTTTATTTAGTAAGTTATAAGGAACTACTGACAATATTATGAGGGCCAATGATTTACCTGGCTCTTCCCTGAATATGACTGGAACTCCCATAACCATCTTTCCTACACTTCCACTGACCCTCCCAATAAGCCAATATGAAACTTCCTCAACTTAGTGATCCTTTGTAACTGATAACTGCTGAGTGTCTAAATGGAGAAAACTTATCTCTCCCTCACTTGACTCCATTAAGTACAAAAATTATCCTGCTATGGGTTATATGACAAAGTAGGGCAGATTTCTGCTCATGAAGGATCCACATGATTCAAAATGACACTCCCTGTTGAGTCACATGAACTGGATGGAGGATGTTTTTCTGTTAGTCAATGGGGAAGATTCTATTAATTTACTTTGTTGTCAAGAGATTTGAATGCAAAAGACCTCCACTCAATGCTCTTGTCAGTGGTGCCTCTGACTCTACTCATCTGGTTCTCCTATAACAGTGGTTCTCAAACTTCCTAATGCCGTGGCCCTTTAATACTCCTATGTGGGCATATCTGCATGTGGGCAGACTCGCCTGGAGACGGATAGAGGAGTGGTGTCTCAGTTCCTAAGACCATCGGAAATATGTGTTTTCTGATGGTCTTAAGCGACCCCTGTGACCCCTGTGAAAGTCGTTCGACCCCCAAAGGGGTCACAACCCACAGGTTGAGAACCGCTGTATAGTACCTAATAATAAAAGCACTACTTATCTATCTATCCATCCATCTATCTGTCTGTCTGTCTATCTATCTATCTGGCAAGAAATCTCTTCCACCCCCACCCTTTCTCTGGCAGAATTGATAAGTGGCTTTTTTATCTAAGCTCAAAGGACTATGACTAGGAACATGTGACCTGACTGGCCTACCAGTGGAAGGCAGAGCTGCAAGATCCTTCTGGAGCTGTCTCTTTACCTTGCTCTCTATTCCATTTCATTTAACAAGAACAGAAGCTTTTTGTCTCTGCTCTAACCTTTCTCTTTTCCCTCAGGTGGGAAGTGGGACTCTAGCTTTCTCTGTATCTTGGATGTCTCTCTCTGTCCTGCTCCTTTTCTCCCCAGGAGAATGGAACGATAGGAAGTACACAGGCATACCTCATTTTATTGAGATTTACTTTATTGTGTTTCACAGATATTGCAGTTTTTTGACATATTGAAAGTTTGTAGCAACCCTGCACTGAGCAAGTCTACCAGAGCCATTTTTCCAATAGCATGTGCCCACATTGTATCTCTGAGTCACCTTTTGATAATTGTTGCAATATATCAATTTCTTTCATTATTATGTTTGTTATGGTGATCTGTGATCAGTGATCCTTTATGTTACTATTGTAATAATTTTGGGGCTCCATGAACAGCACCCATATAAGATAGAGAACTTAATTGATAAATGTTGTGTATATTTTTGACTGCTCCATAGACTGTGTTTTTCCATCTTTCTCCTTCTCTTCAGGCTTCCTTCTTCCCCAAGACACAACAATACTGAAATTAGGCCAATTAATAATCCTATAATGGCCTCTAAGTGTAGTGTTCAAGTAAAAGGAAGAGTCAATTGATGTGGCAAACTTCATTGCTGTCATGTTTTAAGAAATTGTCAGAGCTACCCCAACCTTCAGCAACTTGGACCACCCTGATCAATCAGTAACTGCCAACACTGAGGCAAGACTCTCCACCAGCCAAAAGACTACAACTAGCTGAAGGCTTGGATTGTGGTTATCAATTTATAGCAATAAAGTATTTTTTAATTCAGGTATGAACATTTTTTTAGATATAATACTATTGCATACTTAAGAGATTATAGTATTGTTTAAACATAACTTTCCTATGCACTGTGAAAAAATTTAAAAAATTCATGTGACTTGCTTCATTCTGAAATTTGCTTTATTTTGGTGGTCTGGAACAGAAGTCACAATATCTCTGAGGTATATCTGTAGTCATTCCTCACCTTCCCTGAGAGCAAAGGTATCTAGGATACTCTTCTGGTATGTGAAGAAGCAAATAATCTGGGTTCAAATTTTATCTCAGATGCCTACTACCTTTGGACCTTTAAGTGACTTAACCTCTTTGTACCTCAGGATCCTACTCAGTAAAATGAGGGGTTCCGATTAGTTAACTGTATGATCTATTTTCCCCTTCTGGATCACTGCATTGTTCCTGCAGATAAGCTTGTGTAGCTCAATAAAACTATGAGTTTTGCCAGCAAGGTTACTCAAAACAGGTCATAGTAGAGAGTTCTGACAAAAGATGATCCACTGGAGAAGCAAACGGCAAAAATCACTTCTGTGTATTTGCCAAGAAAATCCTATGGACAATATTCTGTGGTTCACAGGGTCACAAAGAGTCAGACATAACTGAATGACTGAACAACAGCAATGGTCATATTCTATTATCTATCCTACGATCTTTCTTTTCCTCACATTTCCTCTTTCTGTTTATAAAAATTAGGAAGTTTGTATGACTTTTTATCAAGGAAGACCCCAGTGGGTATAATATAGGAATCAGTTATCACTTCATTCCCATTCCCTTGTCAAAAAATGTGGTTTGTCTGATTTACTAGGGGTTCAAGAGTTACCTGGGAACTGAACAGGGCATTCACAAGATTTCCCTTCTTGATTGTGGTCTGGGCTTAGTCCAGTGCTCGAAACACAGTAGGTGCTAAATGAATGCTTCTTGATACAATAATTAGCCAACCACAAGTTCTAGCTCTGCACTTGAACACTTTGAGGAAGATAAACTCCCTGGATACTTCTGGACAGCCATGCACATGACTCAGTATTTGAGTACCTTGAGATGGTCACTGAACAGAAAGAGCTTATTAGTGACTCAAGGAATTCTTAAAAAGAGCGTTGCTCTCTTTTTGATCCTCTTTAGCCCTGTCACTCTCTTCTTTAGATTCTCTATGAGTCAAATAGTTCTCCCTTGAGGGACTAAAGGAGGAGTTATCTTCCGCCTGGCCCTAGTAGAAATGGTGAAAATGCCAAGAAAATGGCAACTAAGGCCTGTGTCTTGCCTAGGTAAGTATGGTCTTGAGTTTTCACCTTTTCTATATTTGTTCTTTCCTCACTTTAAGTGACTGATTATCAGTCCCCAAGTGGACTTATCATGTCTTGGACCACCCCATAGTTTCAAGACGTTTAGTAGTTCTGGGAACTTTGGACAGGGCTATTTGGCAAAAAGGGAAGGAAGCCCCAGCAACTCCTCCAGTGGTCCTGAAGAGTGGTGACCATCAGTAAGAGAAGAAACTTGATCCCTGGTCTAACTTGCCAGAAGATGTGTTCTTCGAGAGGGACAGTTCAAGGTCAAGGTGAAATGTAGAATATCTTTTCAGTAGTCCTTCAAAATACCTTATGTTTCGATTAAGTTTAAGTCTAAACATTCCAGGAAAGAATAGCAGATGCTCCCCATCAGCCTGGGGAACAGTCCTCATGACAACTACCTCTGTAGGTATTGCAGCTCCTGTCTCTTCAGCAGCCATAGCTACTTCAGACCAAGAAAAGAAATTTCTTGCCACTGAAGTCCTTGGTACCATCAAATAGTACTATGATTTGTTTATGTGTGTTTCTGTCAAACACATGTTTGTGAGTATTCTACAATCAGTCTTTCTTTTGAAGATAAGAAATATACCTATAGTCAATTCATATTACACATTGAATGTTTTTTTTTTTACAGTCTTATTTGGAGAGACTCCAGCCATGAGTGAAAACAAACTTTAGGTAAATCATGCCCTAGAATGTGAGGAAAAAGTAAAAGTATATGAGTAAAAGGAATCTTACTCCTTCAGTGGAGACTGAACTTCACCAGGGCTGACGTTGGTCCAGAACTCACGTATGAGTGCCTCAGGGTTGAAGTTGGTCCAGAACTCATATATGTCGAGTAGATGGGTCACTTTGTGTAAATTAAGTTGAGGTAGACCTTCAGCTTCTTGAATCCATTTATATGTGTGTGTATGTGTGTATACTGGACTCTAAATGGAATCGAATCCAGACTGAATTTCAAACTCACTTGAGAAGCTTCTCATAAATCATAATTCAAGAAGAACAGTCAAAACTTGCAGAAATAAACATAAATTAACATAAAAACAACCACCATTAATTTTATTATAATACTCAGGGAACCACTAACAGTAAAAACTAAAAATCATTGTTGACATTAGGGTCAAATTATTTTCACATTATTCCACTTCACTTGTATGTTCCAGTCAAACTACACTAATAGGTGGTTCCAAGCCCTCTCTGGGCATTTTTTACTAGGCTATCTCTCATATGTCATATCCCTCTTGTCAAAATCCCTTTCTTCTTTGTTCCAAACTCTCAAATTATATTTACACGTGATGCCCACATCAGAGAAGGCACCATGATCTATGAGCAAAGCAGAATTGAAACAGCTCAAAGGAAACACAGGATGTGCAAATTTGGAGTATTTACCCCAAATGTTCACATAGACTATTTGTGCCCGACCTGTGGTAGAGCATTCTGAGCTCATATTGATCTGATCAGCCACAGTTGGACACACTGAAACCTGACTCTAGCATGGTGATATCATTTAGGTTCTCCTCAAGAATGAAGGACAACCAATCAAACAACTAAAGCAATCATATATAGGGGCAGCCCCTGTTGAGTACCTCCACTACTGTCATCAACTGTTGACTAATTGCCACTGATAATTAAGCAAAGTATCCTAGATAAAGGAGCAAGGTACACTTTGGGGTGTACAGGAGATAGTAAACATCCAAGAGAGGTAAACTACCTGGCCACCACTTCTCCTCAGACTCTGGAGGAGACAGCTGAGGCCCCTGGTCTCAAGAACCAGGAATAGCAGCATATCTCCCCCAAACTTATGCTACTACTTCCATGGCTCTTTTCCTATCCCCCCAAACCCATAGTCATTATCCAGGGAAGTAACCCTTGTGAAGAAGGGGTCTGAAATTCCTTTCTCCACCAACTCCAAATGCCAATCAACTACCACCAACATTTTGTAATAGCTCTTTATTTTATGGTGAAAAAGGAGTAGAACCAAGGGAAATCTCTTTCAGCTGGGGAATGGTTGAACAAACTATGGAATATGAATGTAATGAAATATTATTATTCTGTAAGAAATGATGAAAAGAGAAGTTCTACCAGAACCTGGGAAGACTTCTAATGAAGTAAACTGAGCTGACAGAGAAAAAAATATTCTATAACAATAACACTGTAAAGACAAACAACTTTGAAAGAGTGAGGAACTTTGATTAATGCAATAATGAACCACAGTTTCAGAGGACCTATGATGAAGCATGCTATCCACCTCTGGCAGAAAAGTGATATCTTCAGGGTGCAGAATGAGACTTATCTTTTGACATGGTCAATATGAGAATCTGTTTCATTTGGCTATGCATATTTATTATGAATATTTCTTGTTTTTTCCAGTTATAGTTCTTTCCCATAGGGTTTTCCCCCCTAAATGGGAGAGGGGTCGTATTAGAGAGAGAAAAACAATATTTTCATTAATTGAAAAAAAATTCCCTTCATTTTTATTTGTCATATGCTTCATGTATATATGTTAATACTATACATATATTATATATACTATCTTATTATATATATTATATATACTCTCTATATACATGTTAATACTTTAGGTATGCAGTGGTCTACTACTCTTAGGTTCTACTGATACTCAACTTTTGCCCCACAATCAGGATTATGTACAGATAATCTCTTTCATTTAGCACATTGCATTGGACAGAAAGTTGCTTAAAAAATAACTTTTTGCCAATTATTTTTCCCTTGACACAAGAACCAGTAGACTTTTTTGTCCTGGTTCTATGCGTAGAACTAAAGAGATCAGACAAGACCCTTTGTCTTTCCTTGAAATGGACTAGAAAATTTAATCCCATCCTTATAACTACCTTGAGAGCTATAAATCAGCAGTGATCTCATTTACCTTCTCTAATTGGTTCCTGGATCCAACCTGTTCTGATGTCAACACCAAGAAGGTTATGGCCCCTGAATTTCAGAAACCGAGACTCAAAAGCAAGCAAGTATTTGACATAAATGAGGTGAGTTTGGCATTCTCAATTTCCTGCCTGGAATAAAGGAAGCCTTTTAATCTCTCATAATTCAACTCAGTGCCTGCAATTAAATTATCTAGATTTACAAATGTTTAAAAAAAGAGTTTGATTTGCCATTTAAAATTATTTGCAATAAAATTCAATTTTGTTTACCCGATGCTAAATACTGATAGTCAAGAAAGCTGTAGGAAAGCTTACTTAGAAGACTAATTAAACATTTTAGTGCAGAGATCAGCATAATTAAAGAATTAGACAACAATGAGGAGTGCAGAGGATGATTTGTAATATCAGTGTGTTGATGCATTGGATCCAGATTCTCTAACTTGATTGGCAGCCCTTTATTAAGTTTTGGCAGCTTTTAGGTAGGCTGGGAGCTCCTTTATGAGGCTCTAGCACATTAATCCAAGCTCCTGCTCTCGTTAATACTGATGAGTGAAGGCAGTTAATTGAATTATGTATGAAGTACTGCTGATTAAATAATATTTTACTCCCCACTCTTGAATTAGCTCTGCTTTATTAACATCTACTGTTGTCTCTAACATTGAATGTCACGGGGACCTCTTCCTAGCAATGCCCTTTGCTTCTTACCCATCTTTTTCCCATTGAGGCGACTGCGGTACCCCTAGAACTGCCTACCTTCTGGTCTCTATACGTGGTCACTTCAGGGGAACTAATATACCTATTTATTAGCAGCTGTGCAACCACCAGCAAAACGCACTCCAGAGTCTGAGGCATTCTAGAAGTTCTATATTTTTAATCCATCAAAAAACCTGAACAAAATTTCTAATAATTCATATTCTTATTCTGCTTAGTATAGCAGAAAGGGAAAACATGCTAAACAGAACAAATCCATTTTGTGGGGAACAGCAATGAGAGCACAGGATTTTCTTTTCTTTTCCAAGGTTGCCTTTCTCTCTTCTTTCACATAAATAAAGCTCTTTAATACCTTAGCTCAAAAGGGCCAGGGTCTCCCATTGCATTCTGGGCCATCTCCAGTTGTCCTGATGAATATCTGGCCACTGGACCGAGATGGCTCTGGAGGAGAAAGTGAGGCTACTGACTTTGCACAGCCCACTCTCACTCAAATCAAAGTCAACTACAAGTCTTGTTATCTCCCTAATGTCACAGTCCTATTTGAGAATGAAGGACAAACACAGCAAGCTTTTTAATATTTGCCAAGTATTTTCTTTCCCAAACCATGAGAGATAAATGGGGCAAATACAGACCAAATGAATCTCAAAATGAAAGAGAATCTCAGAGGTCAGTTAGTTCAATTGTTACCTAAACAAGAAACTCCTCTACATGGTATGATATAACTGCATTCTAACATTACATATTATAAAGCAAAATTGAGTAAAATTGAAGTCAATTTTGGGCTTTGGGTTTTGTAAATATCAGATGGCAGGCTCAACTATAATGATTTTGGTGGCATTACAGAGACATTCCAGCCTAGGAAAATGTAAATCCTCTCTGAATTAGGAGGCCCTCAGAAGGAATCTATTTCCCAGGATGGCTTGGGTTTAATACAACAAATGTGTTATGTTCTTATCATGAGTGAGTAGGTGCCAGGATGCAAAGAAAATGTATAGAAAAAAAAATCCCTACCCTTGAGTTTGTATTCTTTGGGGAGAAATAATATTTGTGTGTGTGTGTTTACAGAAAAGTAAATAACAAGATATTTTGAGGAAGGAGAGAATATTAGCAACTGGAAAGTCATCACACAAGCACCAGCAACTGAGCTAAATGTCAAAGGAAGGCAAGGTCTGTAAGCAGCAGGGAAGAAGTGCATTCCACTCACAAGAGGAGAGTGCAACAGCATGAGACAGAGCCAGTGAATTTGGGGAGCAGCTAATAATGCTTTGAAAACTGCTGAGGGCTGCCATTCTGTGAGAGACGCAGACGCTAAGCCCCAAACATTTCAGCCTTTGCCTTGTTCTCCAAAGCTCCTTTCAGCTGTAATTTTCCCTCAGTCACCTGCTTCCATGCATGTGACCTCTCAACCATGAGTTCTTTGAAGGGTGATCTGTTAATGTCATTGGATAAGAGTACTACACGTAGAACACAACATAGCACATGACTAGAGTGCCAGGCTTATAGTCAGGAAGACCTGGGTTCAGATACTACCTCAGAGGCTTACTTATGCTATCTGTGCTTTAGTGTCCTTATTGGTAAAATGAGGGGGTTGAACTTGATGGCATCCAAATGGTCCTTCTTGCTCTATCTAGAGCTATAATCCACATAAAAATATCCTAGTCCAGTATTTCAGGCATCTGTGGGTATTTCTTCACACAAAGAAGATCATAGTCCTTCTAAGACTTACTGGGGTGGGGAATCTGTGGCCCTCTAGGTCCTCAAGTGCAGCCCTTTGACCAAATCCAAACTTCACAGAACAAATCCCGTTAATCAAAGGATTTGTTCTGTAAAACTTGGCCTCGATCAAAAGGCCACACCCAAGGACCTAGAAGGTCACATGTCACCTCAAGGCCACAGGTTCCCCACCGCTGACTTAGTAGATGTTCTTAGAGGGTTCTTACGACCAAAAAAAATTAAATTCTCCCAGTAGCCAATCTCATTAGGAGCATCTGTAAATTTCAGCAATCTGATCTTTGGAAAACAGACATATACCGTGGGGCCTGAACTTGAAACTTTCCAGCTTGGAAGGACTTTCTGGGACTTGTATTTCATTGTCATAGCTTTGGAGACTTTAGGGTCAACTCCAGGCCAGGATGAGACATTAGAAAATGCCTTTTGTGGGAGAGGCTTTAAATAACACATTGAGCAGTGATGCTGGTGGATGGTGATGGCAGCTTAGATGTACCCAGAATTGTAGAATGACAAAGCATTTTCACATCCATTTGATTGTCACAAGGGTAAAATAGTATAAATATTGTCATACAGAGAGGAATGACTTAAGCGACTTGCCCATGGTCACATGGCTGGCAAATATTGGAGGTCAAATTTGAATTGAGATCTTTTGTCTCCAAGTTCTTTCCACTATTTCACACTGCTTCCAACCCAATAATCATGGTTCAATAATCATTCAAAAATTGCTTCAAGCTACAAATCTCTTACAAGAGCCTAATCCTATCAGCGTTCTTGAGGTACCTAGGACACAATGAAATGAGACATAGCCCTTTCTCTCAAAGAGCTTGCAACCTAATAGATCACAGCCTGAGCATGGAAACTAGAGGCATACTCTACCTCCCACTCCATAGTTTATCTAGCACAGAGCTAAATTTGATAGATTGAGAAACTGAGGCTGAAATTAAGCAACCTGCTCAATACGACAAAAGTATTAAGTTGATAAACAGGGTCTTGTGACTCAGACTGCAGGCTCATTCCATTGTACCACCTCTAAACACATCTGCAGGGAGACTTAGAGTACCTTCCTAGAAATTGTTATCCACAGAAGAACAGAAGGTAGAAGAGAAATATTTGCACATTGGAACAATAGACCCAATCATATTTTTTCCCTTCAGGTAGGAAGTAGAAAGATGGAGCTGGCCTAGTTCTCTTCTCTTCTCTTCTCTTCTCTTCTCTTCTCTTCTCTTCTCTTCTCTTCTCTTCTCTTCTCTTCTCCTCTTCTCTCATCTTCTCTTCCCTTCCCTTCCCTTCCTTTAAAACATGATCCTTGTCCATCTTCCATTAATGTTTATTTATAAGAGAGTGTTTGTTTATGGCAGTTTGATAGTAGCAGTCAAAATGCTGCATTTTGTGGGGAATAGGATCT
Source organism: Pseudochirops corinnae (assembly GCA_028646515.1). Lineage (NCBI taxonomy): Eukaryota > Metazoa > Chordata > Mammalia > Diprotodontia > Pseudocheiridae > Pseudochirops > Pseudochirops corinnae. The sequence continues at coordinate 227,522,808 of CM053586.1, forward strand.
AGTTGAGATACTAAAAAGCAAGAGAATGTGTCAAGAACTCTAGTAATACAAGAAACAGATTGTGATAGACTGAAAACTCTTCAATGTCTTTATCCTACACAATTCTCCTGCCAACATCTCCACATAAAACCTTTATCTGCCCTGGAGGTCTGACTTTGCCTGATGGAACTGCCTTGATGTGTCAGCACTGAAGAAATGGAGGTATTATAGAAAATCTGAAGCAACCTGGATGCCAGATAAGTTGTTACTTATTACATAATTATGTAATACTGCTCCCCCCTCTTCTCTGTACCCAAGATTAGAAACTATGAATCCTGTCCACTTTGCCTATCCAATGGAATCCTTGTTTCTCTGAATAACTGTAATCTTGGCTATATCCTCTCCCCCTTCTTCCCTTGTCATATCCCTGAGGCTCTCAAGTGACATGTTTATGACTTCCTATATGTGAGGTAAAATGCATGTTAATAAAGGTCTATTGCTCTTAGCATTATTGACTGATTTAGTCATCTTGACCTGTGTCTTTCTGTTGGACTCTGAGTGAGGCTGATGATTTTGCACAGCTCACCTAAATCTAATTCATTTGCATGTCAAAACATTATCTCCCTGATGTCATTGGTCCTCTTTGAGAACAAAGGACTAAACAACAATTAATTGGTTTACTTTTTCTGTTCATAACTCAAAGTCACTTCAAAAAGGTAGTGTAATGGTAAAGAAATTTGAAGATCCCTTTGTATTGGAAAGCTGACAGATACTTAACACTTAGTTTCAAACTAAGCCTCTGCTAAAGAAACAGAAGGTATGAACCCCTGTAACTGATGTAAAAGGAAGGGGCTGAACAGGGAGGAGCAATACTGTACATAAGGAAAAACCCCAGCTGGGAAAGTCAGAACTTCTTGGAATAAGCTTCACAGAGGCAGAGCACCTGCTGCCAGAGAGAGAGAGAGAGAGAGAATTCTTCTCAGTGAGCATCTGAAGGCTGGGATGCTGCTGCTGGACTGGAACTTCTGTGGAGAAAGTGATTTTGATTTTGAGAACAGGAGAAAGTGATTTTGATTTTGAGAGCAAAGCTGCTGAAGACTTCTGAGGGCCAGCTGGAGCTACTGAGGATTTCTGAGGGCCAGCCAGAGCTGCAGAAGACTGAGGAAGCATAACTGTGGTGCCAGTATTTTGTACAAATGTTGTTGTGGCTTTATTAATGTGTATGAATGTTCTTGTGGCTGTGTTGAGCCTTGTCTTCCCAGGAACAAAGACTGTGAAGGATCTGAGATGGACTGGACACTGTGAGCACCAATGCGGAGCAGGAATTGCATGGAGAGCTGGACAAGGAGCTGGGAACTGTCTTCCTTTGAACTCAGGTGGCAGTTGGTTAGATTCAGGCAGGAGCTGGGACCATGGAAGAGGAGCCATGGAACCTGAAAGCCTGCCTCGAGTTGAGATGAAAAGACCTCTCTGTGGGTCCTGAGTAGTGATGAAATTGTGATTTATTGTGACCTAGGGGTGGATGGCCTCTGTATTTTCAAAAACTACTCCTCAAGAGGGTACTGAGTAGTGACTAAAGACTGAGTAGAGACTGATGATTGAATAGTAACTTAGTGTGCCCCAAGGGTGGAAGACTTTGACCTTTTGCACTTTATGATTGAATGATTGAGTTATTAAGTGATTAATTGACTAAATGAACTAAACTAAACTAAATACTTTGTTTGAAACTATGTGACTAGTTTGGTGAAAACTATGTGGCCATTTTAGTGATGAGTTGTGATATTTTTTATTTTCTGTGATAAGTTTAACATTCTGAATGCTATACCTTGACTTTCTGTGAATGTCTTGCTCTGATTTGTTATTGAATAAATAGAGAGTTTACTATATTGTGTAATCAGAACCTTGAAAAGCTGTTCACAGCAGCAGTCCTTTGGAAAGCTGCTTATGCTTGGCTTTATAAGTAGCAACAAAGGATAAGAACCAGACCAAAGGACAAATACTCAATTATACTCACAACTGTAGGACACAGATAAAGGAGATGCAAAAGGAAGACTAAAATTGATATTATGTAAATAATTAAAACAAAAAGATGACTAACATGCAAGCTGGTCATGTATTATATGGCAAAAACACATAAAATATCCTGTCCTATTAAATCTCTAGTCAGAGAGGACTAAACAAAATAAAAAATAAAAAAGTAAACAGTAAGAAAAAGGTACCCAACTCCTAATATTTGGATTATTTAAAAATTTATTTTAAAGTTATTAACTATTTTTATGCCATATTTCACTTATTGTAAATAAATTGAAATATTTGGGAAATAATCTTTACAGCAGTCCAATCACAGATATTCTCACCTATGTGCAAGAAAAAAAAAATCTATTCTGTATATGTGCTTTGCTGGAAATTTTCTATAAAGGTTTAATCAAATAATTATATTTTCAGTAACTATGTAGAAAGTATTATCCACTTACTTAATATAAGGAAAACCACATACATGCATATACATCTCTATAGACCTATTGAATTTTTCAACCCAAATTATTTTAATTTCTCATATATAATGCCATTCCTGCAAATTTGTGATAAAGGGAATATTATATAATGGTCAAAAGGGATGAATCAATAATTAAAATTTTTGAGTTAGAAGCTGCCATAGAGACAATTTATTCCAGTCTGAGCATTTTAAAAGTTGGGAAACTGAAAGCCCAAAGAGGCAATGATTTGTTCAAGGTCATGCAGTTTTACAACTAAGCAGGCCTGAACCTTCTGAATCCTAGCATACTGCTTTTCTCTATATATAATACTAATGGCGAGATAAGGAAAACAGGTTAATCATCAAATTTCTATTACGGCATAAAGGATATTGGATATGTAATGGTGTGTGAATTACTTGAGACGAGCAATAATTCCAATATGGTTTTATTTTGTGACAGCAATGGTCATGCATGTGGGTCTTTATTGACACTAGTAACTTCAACATGGCCTTATTTACAAAAGAAGAATTTAACACACTCTATTCAACATGCATTTATTAAGCATTTGCTTTGATCAAGCCACAAGGCATCACGATGTAGTAAATCAAGTCTGTTTTGGAGGCAGTGGAACTGGATTTCAGTCCTGATGAGAGGCTATTAGTTGTATCATTGGAGAGAGTAGATAGAACCTGGAGTCAGAAACACCTGAGTTCCAGTCTAGCTTCAGAAAGCTGTGTGACCCTAGACAAGTCACTTAGCCTCTACCTCAGTTTCTTCACCTATAAAATGGGGATGATCATAGTACCTACCTCATAGGGTTGTTATGATGATCAACTATCATTTATAAAGCCTGCTGCAAACCTTCCAGAGCTATAGAAATGCTCTGTTGTTGTTGCTTTTCTGTCATTTTAGTCATGTCCCATTTTTCATGAGCCTGTTTGGGGTTGTCTTGGCAAAGATACTGAAGAGGTTTGCCATTTCCTTCTCCAGCTTATTTTACAGATGAGGAAACTGAAGCAAACAGGGCTAAGTTAATTACCCAAGGTCAAACAGCTAACTTTGGGGTCCAAATTTGAACTCAGGTCTTTCTGACTTCGAGCTCGGCACAGTATCCACTGTTCCACTTAGTTGTCTATATATGTTTATATGCATGTGCATATGTATGTGTATCTGTATGGATATGTATAAAGCTACACACATACATACACACATATAAATACACACAATTTTTGTATATAGGAGCCTTAAGTATTACCTTTTAAATTATACTATGTTATGGTAATGCTTATTTTATTACATAAATTAAAAACTAAAGAAAAAATAATTACATCAAACAAAAAAAATACCACATTGCATTTGGAGACAGATGATTTGGGTTCAAATCCTGCCATTTGCTATCTGTGACCTTTGGAAGTTCCCTAACATTCTTTGTCCTAAATTATATCATCTGTAAAATGAAAGGATAGACTAGACTGATGCCTAAAGTTTCTTGCTGTGCTATGAACATGAGCAAAGCATCTTTAATAAGTCCAGTTCTTCAGTAACAGAGTGGTGGGAGGATAACAGGGTAACAGGACTGGTAAGCCAGGAAAAACACGAAAAGCAGAGGCCAAGAGGCTGCATAATGAAACCAGGTAATAGCTAGCACATAATACTTGACCTAAAAATAAAACCCAAAACTTAAAATTTCATTGAGAAGTCAAGATGTACATAATGGTACAGAGTCTAAGTACTAAAAGAATTCAGAGCAGGGAGCCCAGACCACCCTTATAATGATGAGGTACTCTCATATTACACCCAGTGTCCTGCAATCTTTCCTCAAGTGAGTCAGCCAAGGATAAATTTAACTTTACTTTCTTTTAATACCTGTCCCTGGGAATTCCTCTCCTCATAAAACACCAACCTCATAAAATTACAGTACCGTCCTACCTCCCTCTCAGATGCATTTCTCTTCTTCCCTGCTTCCCTTTTATCAATTAAAAGGTAGAGCCTTCGACCACTGTGAGGACCTCCCTTTGTTGTGTACACCCCTGAGTCTACTATCCACTCAGTACATTATTTCATTTATATTTATTCTTTTTCAGATGTATACATATATTCATATATATATATATATTTGATTTTCATTATACAACACACTGTGGGGACAGGATCTGGCATTAAAATCACCTGTGTGGTTTAATTTCAATTCAGCGGCAGGGCTCTCTTTTTAATCAACTTATTTCAATTCCAGAATAATTTCTGGTGATCATCAAGATATGTCAGGTAGGCCAGAAGCTGAGAGTAATCAAATGAATCTCTCCTCCCCTTCCCTCCCTCTCCCATATGGAGTAGCCAATTTCTTCCACTCCATATAATCTAGAACTCAAGCCAGAATTTGAGAGTTATCAGATAAAATTTCAGCTGATTTTCAATTATCCATACTAGGAGAAATGAGCAAGAGAACAGGTAATCCCAAACAGCAGACAGCCAAAACTAATTCATATCTGGCTTGGGAATGTGGGTCTCCCTACTCGCACCCCAATTTCCCAGGAGTCAAGATAGAATGATTTCTAAGAGCCTTTAATTTTCAGTGTTCTAAGACAACGTGGAAGGGAGGATTCCTGTTCTGTCAAGAGTTGGATTCAATGGCCTGTGGGGTCCCTTCTGACCCTGAGGTTCCATCATTTTAAATTATGCACCTTTTCTGGGCCTCATTTTATTCATTTGACAATGAGGGGGAAGGACTAAGGGCCTTCTAGTCTTGAGTCCTATGATTCTGTCATTCAACTTCATATGCATATTTTTCTTAGAGCGTTAATAAAAAGAACCCGCATTTCCTGAATTCTCACTGACTACGAATGGAGTGAGGGGGTCATCCCAGAAGTATGTGAAGGAGTAGGGGAAGCTGACTAAACATGTTTTTTAAATGCCATATTAACTCCAAACCCCAAATAATAATAACAGCTAACATCTGTGTAGCAATTAAATGTTTGCCAAGTGCTTTCCATATATTAACTCATTTAATCCTCACAACAACCCTGGAAGATAAGTGCCATTATTATCCCCATTTTATAGATGAGGAGCCTGAGGAACATAGAAAGATATTTGATTTGCCCAAAGTCGCACAACTTAGGTCACAGGGAGGCTTTGAACACAGGTCTTTCTAATACCGAATTCCACATTATCCACTATAACACCCAGAAGCCTTTTCTGAACAGAGATAAGCATGAGCTAATTTGTAGCAGTAACTGAGGAGGAAGAAGCAGATTTCCTGAGTTCCAAACATTTTGGTACAGTAGAAAGAGCACTGAATTTGACATCAGAAGACCTGAGTTCCAATCTTGATTCTCTTCTTTACTACTTGTATGAACATGAACAAGTCACTTAACCTCCTGAGCCTCAGTTTCCTAATCTGTAAAATGAAGGATTAACATTTAGATATCATGCTGTGTTGTAGAAAGGAAGAAGATAAGTCATGTCAGAGTCCTCTCCTGCTTACTGAATGGGCCACCTTCTCTCTCTCTCTTAGACAGTCTCCAATCTGTAAGACAAACCTGGCTGTTATTTTTAGTAGTGTGGCAAGCTGGACTTCTGGGGAAGGTTGTAGTCTGGAAGATGGAGAAATTTTGACCTAAAAAATGATTTGTCATGGTTGTAACCAGGTTGGTGCTTCTCCAAAGAGCAATGGGGCATCTTGCCTTTTTAGTTATTGAACAAGCCACAAATGCTGAATAAGGGGGATCAAGTTAGGGAGCAGCCTGGGCACAACACAAAGAAAGAGGGCCATGAGGTCATTGTGTAATATTCTCTTTCATAAATTCATATTTTTAATGTTTTGTCTTTGTACAGCCAGTGCTTGGCACATTTCAAGTGCTTCATAAATACTGACTGAATTAAATTGAATGTTAAAAGTAATCATGACCAGTTCTCCAGGACCCTCAGATCAATGGGTTAGGTCCAACCCTGAGGGCTAATCTCAAAGATTCATTCTTTATCTCAGACTTGACTCATTATGTACCTGTCTTGAATAGACTCTGTGCCAATGAAGTTCATATGTAGGTTTCCCTAAATGTGGGTAAGAGAGGGACTCTAGATCTCATATTCAAAGCAACAATATGAATATTTTGGTATTGGTCAGTCTTTATTTCATTCCACAGAAAGTACACAAGATGAAAAGAATTCAAATAACCTTAGACTTCTTCTGGAAGGCAATAATATATTGGGGATGTTGAAGAAGCAACACCCCATTGCATCAGACCTACAATGTTGGAATCACTCAAACTATGTGTGGTATCATGCTCCAGATGTCTTGCTTCCCCAAATTATGAGTCTCTATCACTGCTCCTTCAGTCAGAGGGAGTCACATGGGTAATCTCTTTCCAAAAAGAGAATACTTCTCAAGAAATCCCTTTCTCTCTCAAAGACTCAATTTCTCAAACATGCACACAATGTAATAATATAGGTAGACAAGAGATGCTGTTTTACTCAGTGAAATGCAGGAGGTACAAAGCTCTCATGGGAGCCTGTAAACAGCCACAAAAATCACATAAGTTACTCAAAGGACTTAAAAGAATTCATAAATATAGCAAGAAACATGAAAATTCTCCATAGTTCCCCTTGAAAGGTATCAAACTTAGGGTTGCCATTGGAGCAGCACTTTGACAATCCAGAATCCTACAGAGTCCACTCCAAGCTTATAGAATGACTCTCTTATTTAGATTATCCCTGGAAGGTAATACATGCTTGGGGCCCTGGAAGAGGCACATTCTTACCACTGAAGCTTCAGTGTCCAAATAGCTCATTGTGATTGGGGGTGGGTGGTGAGAGGTCCAGATCTTTTGCCCACCCACCATAACTGCCTTGTTCTCAAGCTTCAGGAGTCATGTAATTGATCTTCTTTCTCTAAAATGTGAAACTGCTTAGGAAATTCTCTTTTTTTTTTCTAGAAAGTCTGATCCCCAAATTTTTGAACTTTGGACATCTTGAATGTCGAACTACTCTTAGAGCAATCCCCAAGGCTGATGATGACCAAGAAATCTCCCATCTCCAACTAGATTCTGGGATCATGATGCCTAGGTAGTTGAAATCCACAGTCCCACTTTCCTCTATCTTGCTAGAGCCCAGGCTTCCCTGCTGCTTCCTGACCCATTCCACCACCAAGCTGTCACACCAGCATACTCCACTCTTACAGCTTCCTTTGGTGTGTTGTCTTGCTTTTATTAATGTCACCAGAACTTACACAGTGCCTAGGACAAAACACTTGCTTGATAAATGTGTTCTCTGCCTCTGTCTTTCGATCTCCTTATTTCTGTCTTTGGGGCAATTGGATGCAGTGGATAGAGTGCCAGGCCTGGGGTCAGGAAGACTCTTCCTGAGTTCAAATCTGGTCTCAGATACTTACTAGCTGTGTGACCTTGGCCAAGTCAGTTTATCCCTGTTTGCCTGAGTTTCCTCATCTGTAAAATTGAGCTGCAGAAAGGATTGGCAAATCATTCCGGTATCTATGCCAAGAAAACCGCTAGTGGGGGTCACAAAGTCTGGCACAACTGAAAAACAACTGAACAATATGTGTGTCTCTGTCTTTTTCTCTTGCTGTTGCTCCATTGTTCTCTCACTCTCGCTTACTTGCTTGCTTTGGGTTTTTCCCTGGAATTACTCCCTCTAGACATAGCAAAAGTGCCATGTCTGTTTCTGACATGTGCTTTGCAAGAATTCTACCATGAGTTTGGCTACTTTCATCCTGGGCTGGAAATACTCACTCAGGATTCCTCCTCATAGGTTGCCAGGGTAAGAACATGAAACTTTCACATGCTTCTCCCCCAAGGTAACTATTACTAGTTGCTGGGAGGAGACCCCCTGAGCACAAATCTGCCCTGCTGGTAATATTTTAATCTTTTAATGCTTGACTATGGTCTGTCCTCTGGAGAAATAACAGGCAAAAAAAGCCAGAAGGGCCTAGACTTTTGCTCTTGTTTTAGAGACCATAGAAAGGAGTGGCTTATACAAAGGGCTGGCCTGCTGATTAATGGTCAACAAATCATCTTGGTGCAATCCCAGTCACTGGAAATTGCTCCAGATTTGTAAGTTGTCCTCTTTAGGTGGAGAAACATGTTCAAATTAAAGGGGAAGGAGCTGGCTGCTCAATACCCCTTTGCTCTAGAAAAGGTCGCCCTCCAAATTAACTAACTTTATATAAAGTTTAAGGATTACAAATTTGCATACATATTCATTATGTCATTTAAACCTCACAACAAGCTTGAGGGATACTGTAGACTTTTTTTGCTCCTAACCTATGATTTTATTGGTACAGAGAACTCTTGATAAGGAAACTTACACACAGGTACTAGTTTTAGTGATGGCCCTGAAATTTCAGAGAGCTAGAGGTAAAAGGGAACTTGGAGGCTATCTGGTGAGCAAACAGAACCTGAGAAAATTGAGTCACTTATTAGGGGCACACAAGCAGTAAAGCTAAGAGGCAGAATTTGAATCTAAGTTCTCTGACTTCAGGTACAGTGACATTATGTGACCTTTTCAGTTTCTCTCTTTGTCTGTCTCTTTCTTTGTGTGTTGTCTGTTTCTCTGGCTCTGTTTCTCTGTCTCTGTCTCTCTCGGTCTGTCTCTTCCTCAGAGTCCCTCTCTCAGTTCAAGAACATTGTCAATGAACTAGTCTTTCTGGCTTTTTAAAAAAGTTCACATCTGCTTCAGTCACGTGATTCTGCAAGAACCCTTATGAGCCTGGCTACTTTCATTTTTTTCTTTCTTTTTTTTTTTTTGCTTTTTTTTTTTTTTTTTTTTGCTTTTTGGAGGGGGGAATGCAGGGCAATTAGGGTTAAGTGATTTGCCCAAGGTCACATGGCTACTTTTGTGTTAAGTGTCTGAGACCACATTTGAACTCAGGTCCTCCTGACTCCAGGGCCAGTGCTCTACTAACTGTGCCACCTAGCTGCCCCTACTTTCATTTCTTAAACTGAAACAATTCACAGTCACAGGGAGATGACTGGAGCATTGAGAGTGACTGACCAAGGTCACTTGTTAGAGGTGAGAGCTAAACCTCTGACTCACAGATCAGACCTCTGCACAATTCAGTCAGGCTTCTTTACTAAAAATATAATTGTCATTAAACAGACCTAGTCACTGGGGTTCCTAAGGGTTAAATGATTTACACAGCTAAGTGTCATTCAAACTAGAGGTGTCAAACCAGCTGCAGCCTGAATCAGATTAAAATATAAATGGAAAAGGCTTAGCAAAAAAAATAAAGATAAAATAAAATATAAATAATGCTAATTTGTGGTTTTTCTAAATCACTATGTAACTTTGGAGGGATTCCTTTCTATTTGCATTTGACAGTTAACTGATTCCAAGGTTGCCTTTCTTCCTTCCCTCCCTCTCTCTTTCCCTTCCTTTCCCTTCCCTTCCTTCCTTCCTTCCATCCTTCCTTCCTTCTTTCCTTTGAATTTTGTTATTCTTTTTAGAATTCACTTTCTCAGGATCCATGGCCATGGCAATGCATAGTTTCTAGGTGTTAGATAATAACTCCCAGAATAGTTCCAAGGATTCTAGATAGTAATCCCTAGAAACATATAGTAAGAGATAGTCCTACTGAGGCTACACTATGAGATACAGGGATGACATAATTGATATTTACTATGCTTGTGCAGAATGATGATATTGCTTAAGTTAACCTGCGAGCTTAATGTTGGCAAGATGCCTTCTTTGTCTTTTGCCCTATAAAGCAAGTGGACACTGATCAGTAAGTGGGGGAAAGCATGGGGAACCCATAGGCAAATCTGTGTGCCTTGATTGATCCCCATCAAGGCTAGAGTGGACTTAGGGGAGTGCATAAGCTGTGTCTGTCTCAACTGACCCCATCCAGATATAGGGGTAGATGGTCTCCCTTCTTGCCAACCCTTGAGAGAAGGATGATTAGGGAATGTTGTAGGAATTGATGCTCTCATTATCAGCAACTTCCTTTGAGAAGACTAGACTAAAATAAAGCTGATTATTAACCCCTCTGAAGCTCTCTTCCTGTCTGAGTGGATCAAGAGTGAGTCATTTAGAGGCTGGAGTCCTAAATCTCCAGTGCCTCCTGTGTGTTATCTGGGAAACATTTTCCTTCCTTCCTTCCTTCCTTCTTTCCTTCCTTCCTTCCTTCCTCTCTTCCTCCCTCTCTTCTTTCCTCTTTCTTTTCCTCCCTCCATTCTTCCCTCCCTTCCTTCCTTCTCCAAATTTTTGAATAAATAAAACTCTACTCCCTATCCTTAACCTCCCATTAAAGGAAAACAAAAATTGCTAACATTGATATAGGGTTTGCTATTCCCCAGTCATTGTGCTAAGTGCTTTACAATTATTACCTCATTTGATCCTCACAACAACCCTAGGCAGTAGGTGTTATTATCCACATTGTACAGATGAGGAACCTGAGGTAAAGAGGGTTTAGTGACTTGCCCAGGCTCACACAACTAGTAAGTGTCTGAAGCTGAATTTGAACTCTTGTCTTCCTGACTCCAGGCACACCTTATCCACTATAGGACACTTGCTGCTCTTGGAACAAACCCTTGCAACACGTATGCAGAGTCAATCAGTTTATCTTGTAGTAACAAAGAATTAGAAAGAAATAGGTGCTCAAGGCTGTTTTGTCCACTGCCTCTTCATGGGATTCTGACATCTATTTTGTGAGAAGCCAAGGTGCACAGCTGCAATTGAGTCTCAGGGCCTCCCATGGGCAGTAACACACAAGGAGACAATTTTCCATCCTCATCTAGATATACAAGTGCTGTCCCATAGCTCTGGCTACAATGTAATACAGGGAGGAGGGGCAGGTGAAACTCTGAGCAGGGGAAGATCAAGGTCCCACCTTTTCTGTGATCCATCACTACAGGCATTTAATAACAGTGACCTCTTGCTTTTAGGCTCTTTGCCTCTCAAAATCCTTTCATGTCTACATTCCAAAAGGTTAGTGAAGTGCATGGGGCAATTATCATTATCTCCATTTGACAGATGAGTGAACTGAGGCACCAGAAAGCTCAGTGATTTTTTTGTATTAGCATAAAACTGATTAGCAGCAAAGTCATAAGCAGAAGAAGCCCTTCTTGCGCCTAGTCCTCAGATTCTTTCCCTGGTTATGCTGCTTCATTATTACCACTTCTAAAGTATATATGTTGGCTGATTAATAGTCCACTTTTCTTTTTTCCATATGTCTTGCAAAGGAAAGAGGCAGTAATGAAAGCTGATAACCAGCTTCAGAGTTAAGTAACACCTAGGTCCACGTCCTGCCTCTAATCGCTTACTGTCTCACTCCCCTTTCCTTCCCTCCAAGATGAGAAATTGTGGTCTGCATTGGTAGAGGGACTTTACTCCACCAAGAAAATCATAGGACATCTGGTTTGGGGTGCATGTGTGTGTGTGTGTGTGTGTGTGTGTGTGTGTGTGTACACATATCCATATAACATATACACAAATATATACACAAATGTATATAGATATATGCCTATGTACATATACATGTACATGTATACACTGCAAACTACACATGTTTATGCATTTTTATTATTTATATCTCTAACACTCCTCATAGTACTTGTAATATAGTAGGTTCTTATTAAATAGGCAATACAGATAGCACAGGGCTTAGAATCAGGAAGAATCATCTTCTATCATCTTTGCCAGGAAAACTCTCAAATGGAGTCATGAAGGGTTGGACGTGACTGAAACGACTCAACAACATATATACACATATATAAACACATACACATATATGTGTGTGAATATATTTTTGCATGTGCATATATGTTCATATACATTATTATACACAGACTTTACAGCAGAGTGCCAAACCAGGAATCAGGTGATTTGAGTTCCAATACTTGTTCTTATACTCTACACAGTTTTGTGGGACTGAGTTTCCCCAACTCTAAAGTGAGGATTACATTTGCACAACCTATACCAGAGTACTGTTTTCTGGAGCCAAGTCAGTGGGAACTGTTATTCCTTTTGTCTTTCTCTGCTGAATGAATCTGATGAGGGAATAGCATTTAATTTCAGGATGCAACATCCACAGAGGAAGGTACTGCAACCTTCCCTCCTCTAACATTGCTTGGTTGTGTTACAATTTGCTAGGCCTCATTGGTACAGCTACTCTGGGGCTCTAGGACACCTGCTTGGCTTCTAAAAAAGGGAGAAGCAGAAAGTTCAATGAATAGTTTCAGATGGAAAACCTGAACTCACCAGTCCCCTGAGGAGGCTTGCTGAGTGTCTGTTGTAGGAATGCAAAAAGTAGGGGGCAAGAAGATGCCCTCCCTATAGCTACATCTCAGGGGAGAGTCAGCATATTAAAACAAACACAAGCTACAAGGCTGGTATGCATCTTTAATTAAAAACATGAATCTGAAAGGCAGAGTTTACAGATTTGCAAATTGTGGATGCAAGATGCCCAGGAGAGACGAGGCAGGAAAGGCATGAGAAGAGAGGAGATGGGGCTGGGGGTAGGGAGAGTCCTCCAAATCACAAGAGGCTGGTTGTTACAGTAGAAAGAGCCCACGCCCTGGAGTCAGAGGCTGTGGGTGTAGTACATATCCCTCCTCCCTCACTTCTTGTCTGCATCTCCTCAGCTAAACCCCTTCACCTCTCTGGGTTCCAGTTTCTTCTGAGGGGGTTGGAACTGCATGATTCCTAAGCTCCCTTACAACTGTAAGTCTAGGATCCTAAGTAGGAAAACATGTTTAAGTCTCTAGTAGTCATGGTCAGTCAGGAGGTGCCTTTGCTAGGCTGTGTCCAGGTTGTGGCAGCAGTGAGATAAGGCAGCGGATAGAGTGCTGGACCTGATATCAGGAAGACCAGAGTTCAAATCCAGCTTCAGACACTTAATAGGTGCTTGACCCTGGGCAAGTCACTTAACCTCCGTTTGCCTCAGTTTCCTCAACTGTAAAAAGGAGATAATAATAGCACCTTCTTTCTTGTTTTTTTTTTTTTTGTGAGGATCAAATGAGATAATATTTATAAAACACTTAACACAATGTCTGCCACATAGTAACTTAACCCTGTTTGTCTCAGTTCCTCATCTGTAAAATGAGCTGGAGAAGGATGGCAAAGCACTACAGTATCTTTACCAAAAAAACCCACAGAGTTGAACATGAACAAAAACAACTGAACAACAAAATTATTATTTCAATTATTATGCAGCAAGTAAGAGAGGAATCATAGATCTATAGCTGGAAGGGATCCATCTCATGTAGTTCAAGAGTTTATAACCTAGGGTCAGTGAACTTTAAAAAAAAGAGATTTTCCTTTCAATATATTTAATTTTCTTTGCAATCATAAGTATTTTATTTTATGCATTTAAAAGATAGTTCTGAGAATGAGCCCATAGGTTTCACAAACTGCCAAAGAGGGCCTAGACACAAAAAAGATTAGGAATCCCTGTTTTTATCCAACCACATTATTTTACAGATAAGAAACTGCTGCCCAAGCACATCAGAGATTTGCCCAAGGTCACACAAATGATGGGCATCAGGGATGGGATTTGAATCCATAGCCTCTGGTTCTTGACTCAGCTCTCTTATCCTGTATACTGTGCTCTCAACCTAAAAGTAGGCCAGGTAGGCCTGGGGGTGGGAACTCTAAGGCTAAAAGGAGCCCCACCAAACTCAGATGATTAGCTCCCTTCTGAACTCAGGTCTCTTGTGGTGTCCTACTTGAGGCTGTTCCTGATTATCCCCCTCTCCCTCCCACCCCACTCCTATCCACTAGTTAGATTCCTCACTCCCGCCTAGATTATTTTGCATATATTTCTTATTGATTGACTTGTGCATTTGTTTTCTCCTAGTAGAGTGTAAGAACCCTGGGGGCAGGAATTAGTTTCTCTTTTTTGACTTTATTCTCTCCAGCACTCAGCACTGTACTTGGAATGTAGCTGGATTTTATGGGGTTGGTGAATGATTTAAGGTATTTAAAATGTTTTTATGTTGGCAGGATGATGAACCTTTTTATTCTACAGTTAGCCAAGGGCTTGAAATGGAAACACCATTACTGGAAACTTTCAGACATAAATTTACCTTAAAGTTTATATGATGGGTTTGATTCTTTCTTGAGAGCAGGTTTTATGGGGTTGGAGGGGAAGAGGAGTTCATAGCCCTGACTGCCAGAAATTGGCAATGGAGAAACTCCTGTTTTGGGACAAAGATTACAGAAAGAAGAGAAAGGACTGGAGGTATGTGCTTAGGGTTGGCCTAGGGAGAGAATGGAAGATGATGGGGACAGAACCTAGACATGCTCAATTTGGGCAAGCATTTATTTAGAAAGGAAAAAAAAAAGAGTAAAGTGTTAAAAAACAAACAAACAAACAAAAAAAACCATGAGCTCACTGAGTAGAGGTACAGGAGCTTAATGTCTCAGGTATAGAGACCAACCTGAATTTTGGGAATAGCTTCTTCACTGGGATTCAGCACTAGGAACAGTAAAGCAAGAGTGAACATTCCCCTACCCACCCCTCTCATTTCTACCCTAGAGTTGCACATATTATTAGTCTGTTGGCATCCTGACTAGTTTTAATATAAACTTAATGGAGAAATATTCATTTTTGAGAAAGTCAGAAACGAACAGTCTATAGTCAAAGATAAGTGTTGGTGAAATTTTAAAAAATGCAGAATTCCATAGGAACACACACACAGAGTTTATCCTTATAGAATAAAAGAATTTAATTTTTCGGGGGGCCCTTTTTATTGTCCCATAGGATTTCTATCCCTTAGTCATGTCCCCTCTCACTGGCTAGAAGCCCCTTTTTTCTGCCTTTTCTTTGAAATCTACTCCTATCTGAAACCTTCTGTATCTGTAATATAGAAACTTCTAATTTCCTTAATGAGTGCCACCTCCCACAGTGATGGAGAAATCAATCTGAGGAAGGGATCTCTTTCTTCCCTATTAAAAAAAAAACCAAACAAACCACTGTCAATGGCTCAGGAGTTTTTCTGACCCAGAGAATTCCCCAAAGTGGCCCTGAAGCATGGAGCTGAAAGTGCACCATTAAGAACTCCCTCTACTTGTCAAGACCTAAAGACCATTAAATCTGAGACTCCTGGATGATATCCCTTCTCCTTTTATGACTTTGGGAAGGTACTTCTGAAGCCTTAGGTTTTTTTTAATCTGTGAGAGTAGGTGGGATTCCATTTCTTCTGGGTTCCCTCTTACCCTAAGATCCTTCCCCAGCCTTCTCAGTTTCTGCCTTGGAGGTGTTAGTCTCACTCCTAGTTTGAAGGTGTTGGTGGGCTACAGACATGTCAGATTTAATTTCCTCCTGTGTCTGGGCTCCAAATTTGGAGGTGTCAATCTTGGGCTCAGAATAAAGAAGTAAGAGGAATTTAGTGAGCACATCTAGTGGCTTCCCCTTGTTATCCCTGAATTTCTTGGGTATCTCCTGTAAGGTCATTCAGTCTTGCCTTTTGAGACATAAAATAAACATGCCAGATAAAAAGGCCTTTTGATTCTAGCACTGATGGACTCATGCAATTCTTCTGTGCACTCTGTTTAGACCAAGCAATTGACTCTAATTTAGCCAAGGAATAATTGAGAGGTTCCCCATTGGTATAAGTACTCTGCATCATATTGCCAATGGAGAAATGCATCAGGCTAGGCAAGGTGAGTGTCGTTAATGAGATGAGTGACCAGAAAGGGAGATGCCTGGTCATGTGTCAAGAGGTAAGGGTTATTTGGTGAAGGAGGAGAGGGGAAGAAATGTTCCATTGGTATCCATGAAATGTCAAGAAACCTGGAGGAAGACCCTAAACCCAGTGGTAGCTATAGAGGATCTACTGGAAAACTTTTACAAGACTTGCACAGGATAAGGAGTAGAAATGTTGTGATTCATACAGCTGAAGAGAATACCCACACCCAGGAGATCCCAGATGCATCCACCATAGGATGGAATATACTTGAACAACACAACATGGGAGAGAGGGAAGAATGTTGGAATATGAGTTAGAAGGCATGGGATTTCTCACATTTGAGAAATAGATTAACTGATCCTCAATCTCTCTGTTTCTATAAGAGAATGGCTAACCTCAGCTAAGCGGCAAATCGATAAAGTGCTAGATATGAAGTCGGGGAAATCTGAATTCAAACCTGACCCAGGCACTTAGTAGCCATGTGGCCCTGGGAAAGTCATTTAACCTCTGTCTGCCTCAGTTTCCTCAACTGGAAGGTAAGGATACTAGCTGCACCAACTCACTGGATTGTTGCAAGGATCAACTGAGATATTTGTAAGCTTCTTAGCACAGTGTCTCACACAATCTAGACAGTATATAAATGTCTCTTGGCTTCTCCATCTCCCCTATAAAATACTAGTAATACTATTAATTTGCTGGCATTTA
Source organism: Pseudochirops corinnae (assembly GCA_028646515.1). Lineage (NCBI taxonomy): Eukaryota > Metazoa > Chordata > Mammalia > Diprotodontia > Pseudocheiridae > Pseudochirops > Pseudochirops corinnae. Next base: position 227,539,606 of record CM053586.1, read on the forward strand.
CATGACTTTGAGAGTTTGGAAAGTGCTTTGTAAATATTTTTGTATTTTCTCCTTACAATAATCCTAGGAGTTGGATGCTATCATGATTCACATTTTACAGGTCAAGAAACTGAGACAGAGAAAGGTAATGTGATTTCCCAGGGTTACACAGTAAGAATCTAAAGTCACTTTTGAACTCAGGTTTTTCTGACTGCAGATCTAATGCTTTAATCACTATCCAATTGTCTAATACCTATGGATGTGATTTACACATGTTATCTCATTTAATCCTCACAATAATTTTGTGGGAGGTGCTGTTATTATTCCCATTTTACAGATAAGGAAACTGAGACACAGAGAGGTTAACTGACTTTCCCAGAGATACACAGTGAGTGTCTGAGTTTGGATTTGAACTCAGGTCTGCCCAATTCCAGTTCATATTTGGGTACTTTAAGTGAGTCATGATTTTGTTCATGTTGTCCCGAATCCCTACTATGGATAGCATAGCAGTTTGTAGGATCTTAAGAATAGATGTAGAAGGGCTTATTTAGTAGTCAGGAAAACTAAGGTTTGCAGAAATTAGATGACTTGGCCAGGGTCACACTGGTATAAATGGTAGAGCTAGCATTTGAACTTGAGTCCTCTGACTCAAAACTGAGCGCTTTGTTCTATCATACACGATGGTCTTCATGAGTTGCTACAGCTGAAACAATCTGACCCTTTAAGATCATCTTTTTGGTGTTGAGTATCTATGCATTTGGCTAGACTGATCTTTAGAGGGGCAGCTAGGTGGAACAGTGGATAGACAGAGCACCAGGCTTGGTCAAGAAGTGACTCCTCTTCCTGAGTTCAAATCCAGCCTCAAACACTTACTAGCTGGGTGATTGTGATCAAGTCACTTAACCCTGTTTGCCTCAGTTTCCTCATCTGCAAAATGAGCTGGAGAAGGAAATGGCAAACCACTCCAGTATCTCTGCCAAGAAAATCCCAAATGGGGCCACAGAGTCAGATACAACTGAACAATAACAAGAATGATCCTTAGACAACAGACAAAGTTTCTGGCCTCTTTTAGAGACCTTCTTAGCTTGGTAGGATCTTTCAGATCTACTCTCCCTGTCATAGGTTTTGGAGAGCTGAGGGCCACCTGAATACTATGAGAGAAAAAACAATTAGGGTAAGTATTCTAAAAAATAAGTTGCATTATCTACTTTGCTTATCCTGCTTTCCCACTGGGCTCATTGTGAGGATCAGGAATGGGTAATAGGAAAGCTGTAAATTATATAGGAAATTATAGATCCCTACACAAATGAAAAGGGGTAATAATTAACCTAGGAAAAGCTGAAGATTACAGAGGTGTTGAATTGGAGTTTTACCATGAGACTGAATAAAGTCAAGAGGCAGTCTTTGTTCCATTGGGTAGATGGGCACATTGAGATGCAAGGACTTTCTCCAAGTGAGAAGTACCAGAAGAGAAGCTGCCAGGCTCTCCTATCGATGTGTTCATCAACTTATACCCACATTGCTGTACACTGTCATCAAATTAGCATATTTTCCCACTTTCCTGTGGCTTATTTCTAGGAAATGCATTTCTAAAGGACTAAATCTTTACCTAAAAATATTCATAGTAGTTACTCACAAAAACCCCCCATAAAACAACATATAAACAAGTTAGCAATCTCTTGCCAGGATAACCACTGAATGTAAAATATGCATCTCAAGGGTCCTCATTCTTGTTATGTTGATAAATCAAAAGATATACTTATGATGATTTATTTGTTGATCTTGATGCTGAAATGTCATTTATCTTTCATGATACAATTTACTCATCTCCACACATCATAAAAATTCATTGAATTATGCTTCTTCTTATGGTATAATTTAATCTCTTGCTTTTTTCTACAGAATAAATTCCAATGATAGGTGTATGATTTCCCTATATTACCCCTTAGCAATAAATCACAAACAATGAATTTTTATATAAAAATATGCATTTTAATACTTAATGAAACAAAGCCCTCCCATCACACTTTCTTAAATACCACACCATAAGACACATTAAAAAAAGAGCAAAAATTGTTTTGTAGACAGAGAAATACCAGAATTGTCTTGAGAGAGTACCAGAAACCAAGAACGGTATCTTATTAAAATGAAGACCACATCTCCCTGATCCTGTCAAGGTTGAGATTCATACCCAGGTTAAGTGAGGGAACACAGATCACACCCGTGTATTTGTTTTCTGGATTATTTATTTTAGAGATTTCTACTGCAGTCACTAAATTTTCTAAGATATCACAATAAAGCAATAGTACTCTGAAGGGGGAGATTCCCATGTCTCCAGAATAAACTCATCACTTTCTTTTTCCCTTCAGTTAAATCAAAGTTTTGTAATTTTGTTGGGGTGGAAACTCCAACTGTAGAAACTAAATTCACCAACTGGATTGTAGCCTGTGATTTATGGTCTTAAAGAGTTGAGAATGTTGCTCAAGTAGTTACTGTTAGAGATAGGCTTTGAATCTAGCCTAGCTCCAAGTCCCCTATCTTGGATTGTGATGACGATGTTGTGAACTCACATTCAAATTAGACTTTACAATGGACACTTTTTTCACAAAAACTTGTTGAGGTAGATAATAATTAGATAACATTTTAATAGAGATTTATAGTTTACAAGATACGTTATATGAATTATCTCATTTAATCCTGTCAGCAACTGTGTGAAGTTGGCTCAGGAGACATTTTCAGCATTTAGTTTTATAGATGATGAATGCAAAGTTTTGATGAAGAAGTAGGAAGATGTAATGGCAAATCGAGTAGTATTTTGCTGCTTATTTCAACTATTCAAGCGCTTTAAGCCTCACCTTTGATTGTATCAAAAGTTTTTGTTGGAAACAGTATACACTGTGTTGATCTTAATAGGCCTAAAGGTGCCTGGAAATCTTCCCTGACCTTGATAGGCCTAACACTATCACATGGAACTCATAGTGGGAAGACATTGCTGAAAGAACAGAACAGGAAGGGTAGAACAGGAAGGAGCAGAGCAGAAAAAAACTCGAGCAGAGCTGTGACCAAGCAGAACTGGGAGGGAGAATGCTTGTGATTTCAATACTTTGTAGCACTCTGTCTCTTGGTCTCTCAAACAAAAGCACCCTGCCTGCTGTTTTTAGACAGAAGCCCTAAAAGAGGACTTTACTATAGTTACAGAAGTTCTGAAAGAGGACTTCACTGCTGCTTACAGAATCCCTGAAATAAGACTTTACTGCTGTTTACAGAAGTCCTGGGACTTTACTGTTGATTTGTGTTTGATTTCTCAGACAGGAGCTTTTGTCTGTTGATTTGTGTTACTTTGTCAGACAGAAAGTGAGTTGAGATGATAGTGTTGGCAATATGAGTAAATATTGTTGTAGCTCTGTTAAGCTTTGTCTTCCTAGAAACAGAAACTTCAAAGAGCCTGGAGTGGAGCAGTAATCTGAGGTATGAAACAGGAGGGCAGAGCTGCCTATGTGTGAATGCAGGCAAGAGCTGGGAGCGGCCAGTTCATGGGAGAGGAGCCATGGAGTTTGGAAGTCAGCCTTGAGTTAAGCTGAAAGAGGACTTTACTTGGTTATTCTGTATTGATTTATGAGATTGTGACTTACTGTGAGCTAGGAGTAGGTGGTATTTGTATTTTCTGCTACCCCTTAAGGATGACTGGCTTAAGGATGATTGGAAGTCAGCAGAGTCAAGATAAAAGAAGACTACTTGAGTACTCTTTATTGACTGATGAGTTTGTGACTTGCTGAATGATATGTTTTGTTTAAGACTATGTGGCCACCTTAGTAATTAGTTGTTATGTTATATTGTTGTGAATGTTGTGTTTTAGTTTATTGCTGAATAGAGAGTTCACTATACTATGAGATTAGATCCTTAAAGTTATTCATAGCAGTAGTCCTCAGGAGAGCTGCTTGTCATTGGCTTTACTGAAGAGAAACAGCAGGAGGAGAAGAAAAATAAGAAGCAAGAGAAGTAGAAGAAAGAAAAGGAGAAGGAAAAAGAAAAGAAGAAGAAGGAAAAGAAGGAGAAAGAGGAAGAGACAGAAAAATAGAAGGAAAAGGAGAAGGAAAAGAAGGAGAAGACGAAGAAGAAGGAAAAAAGAGAAGCAAAGGAAGAGAAGAAAAGGAGAAGGAAGAGGAACAGGAGGTTATATCTCTAGCTGGTGATATAGAATATGTAACACAGACCATTCAAATCATCTAAGAGGCAGAAGGAACCTCAGAGAATATTTAGTCCAAATCTCCCATTTTATAGAAGTAAAAAACTGAGGTCCAGTCAGGCAAAGTGAACTGCCTCACAGCTGGTTTGTGACATAACCAGAAAAAGGTCCCAGAACTTGTGATTTCCCAGACCACTCCTTTTCCCTGTAAACCACAAAAGGTAGTGAGAACTGTGTATGGTCTTTCCTTTACCCCCAAAAGTCTATCCTTTTGCCCCAAAGCAAGGATTACCTCTTTACTAATGATATGTCCAGGCTGCTTAAATTTTTAGATCCTTCTGGGGTTTTAAAGTAAGGATTTATTGAAATTCATAAGGTGTTTTTCCCCCTAGGGGTGGTGGAAGGGCAGTGGTCTAGACCTGTGACTTCATCACTCTCTTAGCAAGGAAAGTCCCTCTACCAAAACAGATATTTAAGTATTTTGCTCTGATTTTATGGATTAATGCCCCTAACCTTTCCTGGAGGTTAAAAAATCATAGAATTCCACACTCAAATTTAAGCCAAACCTCTGAAATGCCTATGCAATTTTTATACTTTGTCCAATGTATATTTCTGCACATTTCTATTTGATAACATATATTAAAGTGAATTCTTTCATACAGAACTTAAGGCAGATTCAAGGTTAGTATTTTTTTATGAGTTCCCAATTCCTTCTAATATCATGCACAAAATTACAGATTAAGTGCTATATTAGGAGAAGGACTTTGGTTGTCAGCAGAGTTCCTCAAGAAAGACATTCAGAGAAGAAAGTATTTATTTTCTAGAAGGGACTCCTTCCCTCCGGAATCCCTTTACTGTCATGCTGATAAGCTAACTAGTAGCCAGTTCCTAGATCTGAGACATGAGCACTGAGCCTATGAATTCAGCCCTGAGTTTCCATGTTCCCCCTATGCCTGACTCAGTTTCCTCAACTGTAAAAGAATGATAATAAGAGCTGTTGTGAGGATCAAATGAGATAATATTTGTAAAGTGCTTAGCATTGTGCCTGGCACACAGTAGGCAAATACTTGCTCTTTCCCTTTCCCCTTCCCCATGTCTGTGAAGTAACACAGGCAAGGAAAGGATATAAAAGTACTCTCAGATGCTGATAACTTTGGGTGATTTTTTTTATTACATTTTTGATGGCTTGGGCATTAATCTTTTACAACTTATCAGGATAAATCTGAACATTCCATCATAAAAGGAAGATTATGCTAAATAATTTTATGCCATTATATTAAACAATATATAAAACATGAGATGCTTTATTAAAGAAAACGAGAAAAAAATGTCCCGTTCACCCAGTGGTTAACAAAGCTTTTCAGGGCCTCATCTTCTGACTTCCCTGGTTTCCCTGGCTTCCTTCAAAAAATTCCAGCTACACCAAGGCTCTCCCAATCCCCTTTAATCCTAGTACCTTCCCTCTGTTGATTATCTTCTATTTATCCTGCATGTAGCTTATTTGCACTTAGTTGTTTGAATGTTGTCTTTGCCATTAAATGTGAGCCCCTTGAGAGAAGGGCCTGTCTTTTGCCTTTTCATCCTCAGTGCTTAGCACAACAGTTGCACTTAGAAGGCACTTAATCAATAATTACTGACTGACCACATCAGCTGAGATACAGGGCTGTAAAGTGCAGTAGCTGTTTTTTTAATTTGTAATAAATGTATGTGTTTAAACACACAGAAGACTTCTAGGAGAAGACAATGTTACATACACAGAGGACAACTTAACCTTTGCCATACATCACTGAATCTACCAGAAGAACATTTTAACCTGGCAAACTCATGAGTTATAATTGTTGTTATTGTTCATCCTTTGTTTCTGAAGACCAGTGACATTATTGGGTGATGTCTTGACTCATGCATGAATTAGACTTGTGAGGCAGAGTTACACATAGTCATCATCCTCATTCTCTCTTCCAGTCATCAAAGTCCAGGGGCAAGATAAGTTAGGATGACTGGTGATGGCCCAGGATGCAGTGGATGGCCTTGTCTTCTATGTCTGACCAAGTGCTACAGTACAGCTTCAACCACTTCCATGGCCCATTGGAACAAATTGTTCTCATCCACCCATTTTGCCAAGGGAAGTTTTCACATGCTTGTAGTAGACATCGCTCTAACTCACCAATAGGTTTGAGGCCTGATGGTTATGCTGGACTTAACACTGGATTCTGTTAAGGGTAACACAATCCTTCTAGTCATCCATATTTGTATCCTAAGAACCATTCCTGACTCTTCATTCTCTCTCACACAGTATAGGCATTTGTCCAGCTTTATCAGTTTTACTTCTGTCATATCTCTTGTGTTCATCTACTTCTATTTACTCACCTTAAAGGCACCCTAACTCAGGCTCTCATGACCTTTCACCTATACTATTGCAATACCCTCCAAATTATTCTCCCTACCTCTAGTCTCTCCACTTTCCAATCCATGCTGCCAAAGGGATATTCCTAAACCACAGATCTAACCATGTTACTCCTCTTCTCAAAAAGTTCTGATGACTTCTCATTGTCTCCAGAGACAAATATAAACTTCTCTGTTTGGCACTGAAATCCCTTGACAGTCTGGTACCAGTCTACCTTTCTAGACATAATTCATGATCCCCCTTCACAGAGTCCAGCCAAAATGGTCTACTTGACTGTCCCTCATACATACTAATCTTTTTCATATCCCTTCTAAAAGTGGAACAGACTTCCCTCCATGCTTGGATTATGTTCCCTCCCCTGCCCCTAGGAATTCCTAGCTTCTTTCCAATCTCACCTTAATTATTACCTCCTATATGAGGCATTTCTTAGCTTTCCTCCCTCACCTCCAAGTGCTAATGCCTTCTTCAGACACAAGAATCACTTGAATTTAACTTCTATTTTTTACATACATATATGTGCACATATAAATATATATATATGTGTGTGTGCAAATAAATTTATATAATTTATTAATGTACATTCTGCCACTCTCTGAAAGAGAATGGAAAATCTTTAAGAGAGAAAGAGCACTGGTTCATTCCATCTATGTATGCCCAGCACAAAACACAGAGCCTAGAACATATTAAAGGTGTAGATTGACTGGCGAGTGAATTGATTTTGAACACTAGGTCTAAAGCAGGACAAAACAGTACAAAATGGGATAGGACAATGATCTGTTGACTTAGTTTTAAATTACAATACATAATGGAAAGCTAAAGATGTCTCCTCTAAATAACAAGTGTGATGGAACAACTCCTTTTATGGGAAATGGATATCCCATAGATGTCTCAAACATCACAAAAAAATAATTCATTATATTTTCCCACAAACCAACTGATGCTTTTAAATTCCCTATTTGTGTCAAGGGAACTATCATCATGCATTTACTACCAACAACAACAATAATAGGCATCATTTGGATACTGTTTCAAGGCTTGAGAAGCATTTTATATATTAACTTGATCTTCACAGAAATACTGGACACTATACTATCCCCATTTTTCTGATGAAGAAACTGAGGCAGAGAGATATTAAGTGACTTGCTCAGGTCACACAGTGAGTGTTTGAAGCAGGATTCAAATTCATGTCTTCCTAACTCTAGGACTTGGATTCTATCTACTGTGCCATCTGGTTACTTAGCCACTGAGCTTTGAAAACTAAAAATCATCCTCAACTTTCCACTCTCACTTAATGCAATTAGTTTCCATCTTATATCCATTTTCCATCTACAATATCCTTTGTATCTAACTCTCATCTCCATTAATACCATCATAACCACTTTCATTCAGACCTTCATTACCTCTCACCTAGATTTTTGCAGTGGCCTCCTAATTGATCTCCCTGCCTTTAGTCTTCCTGCCTTTAGTCTCTCTGTCCAATTTCTATGCAGCTGCCAAATAGATATTAATAAAACACTGATCTGTTCATGACACTACCTGCTAAATGAACTTCAGGGGCTTCCTATTTCCTCTAGGACAAAATACAAATTCCTTTGTTATATAAAACCCTTCGCAATATGGCTCAAACTTATTTTATACATCAATTACTAACCCTCACATACTCCACATTCCATTCAAACTTGCCTACTGATGCTCTCTGTACATAACATTCCATCTACTCTCTCCATGCTTATGTACTGGCTGATCCCTATATCAATGCAGGGGTATTGATCAGAGAATTCCCTAAGTCTGTGGGCACACTTCTCCTCCTAGAGCAGCAAGCAGTTCTCAACCTGTGGGTTATGTTCAATTTGTAACATAAAAATACATCCCACATATCAGATAGATTCGTAACAGTAGCAAAATTACACTTATGAAGTAGCAACGAAAATAATTTTATGGTTGGGGGTCACCACAACATGAGGAACTGTACTAAAGGGTCACAGCATTAGGAAGGTTGAGAACCACTGTCCTAGAGGAAATGGATTTGAAAACACTTCTTTCCCAATAAAATTCAGGCATGCCCATTGGAGTCTGGCTGCCTTCAAGTCTCAGCTAAAATCCCGTCTTCTACAGGAAGCCTTTCTCCAGTCTTTTCTACCCTTAATGCCTTCCTGCTCGAAGGTAAGCACCAATTTAATGTGTGTATATCTTTTATGCCCATAGTTGCATGCAGGTTTTCTCATCCAACTGTAAGCCCCTTGAGAACACTATGCTTAGCATAGTACTTGATTGCTTTATTGATTAACAAATAGTTATTTCATTGAAGGTCCTGATTTTTTTCTTTTCCTGTTAATAGAACTTGCTTCACAATTTTATGAACTAGGTATCTACAGGTTGGGAGTCAGTCATACTCAAGAAAGATATTGCCTGCCAATCATCTAGGCAATTTGCTGAAGCAATTACCCATGAGATTTAACAGCAAATGCACGGGAGAATCAAGGATCTCAGCATCAGCAAGTCTGAAGGGTGTGGACACATTTCAGTAGCAGACAGAGATGTACAATACTTGTGTTCCTGCCAAGATCAAGTAACATCTGCACATGTTACAAAATATAGGTTGGTCTCCCTAGTAGAAGAGAAAGTAAAAAGGTTAGAGCAACTGGGTTTGAATTCTTCCTGGATTGCATTCAGAAAGACATCAGAAAAGGGTCTTTGTTGGTGGAGTAAAGGGAAAATAAAACTGTGTCTACAGTCAAAATTCCACTCTCATCTCTGATGATTACTCTCTGTGTGACCTTAGGCAAGTCACTTAACCTTCTTCATAGTCAATTTCCTCATTTATATAATGAGGGGTGGTGGTGGTGATTAGATGGCCTCTGAGCTCCCTTCCAGAATGTTATGATTCTATGTGCATGTGATTGGGATGGAGAAATGTGGAATAGATACTACAATTATTTTCATTTGGAAATTGTTGAATTTGCAGACATGAAGACTAATGATTATTGGATTGGTGTCAATCTGAGGAAGGATCCCTAGTGAAACCCTGCCACAAGGATCATCAATCCATGGCCCTAGGCTGGTTCAGCACTCTTGTCAGTCACTTGGATGAAGCACAAGTGGCATTTTGATCCAATTTATGGTTGGCGCAATGCTGGCATGAATAGTTAACAGACTGAACAACAAAACTGGGATCTAACATTGCGTAATTAGGTTAATACAATGGAATGAATCTATCAATGTAAAATTTAATGGGGATACATATAAAAACCCCACAATCAAGTTCAGTAAATCCATAGTAATGACTTCAGGATTGCTAATCAATGGTTAATGAAGAAATAGACCTGGTGTTTTTATGCATGGGTAAAATAGACCTAGGCTACCAAGTAAATATGAGTCATGATACATGTGTAAATATGTGACATGATATATGAAATATAAGTAAATATATAACATAACTAAAGTAGCTAATGCAGTCCAAATTGTATCAACAAAAAGCCAGAATCCAGAATAAGGAAGGTGATATTAACAGGATCTATTGAAGGAAAGCTCTCCATTCTGAGTTTTAGTCAAAATTAACTGGAATTAATTCAATAATATACAATAATTTCTGTCTAGAGGCTTAGAGTTTCCTCTGCTCCTCAGAATAGCACTGTCCAATATACATTTTACAAAAATTGTGAAACAAAAGATCATTCCACAGCATAAAAAAAATAAAGATATGAAGTCTAAATTTAGGGTTTTTGACTTATCAGAGTAAAAGCATTGTGAATATTGATATGCTTCTGGAGAAAAAAAAAGGATATACTGGAACCAATTATTCCCACTTTATGTACTAAGGATTCCCTTTACATTTTGATCAAAGGTAATCGGGAAGGTGAAGCAGTGGGTAAAGAAATGGCCTGGAAACAAGGAGTTTCCTGGAAAATGGGTTCAAATATTGATTATATGACCTGGGACAAGTCAAATAAATTCTCATTGCCCTACCATGGGTGGGGAACCTGTGGCCTTGAGGTCATATGTGGCCCTCTAGGTCCTCAAGTACACCCCTTTGACTGAATCCAAACTCCACAGAACAAATCCGCTTAATAAAAGAATTTATTCTGTAAAACTTGGACTCACTCAAAGGGCCACACCCAAGGACCTAGAAGGTCACATGTGGCCTTGAGGCCACAGGTTCCCCATACCTGCTTAGGCAATTCTTTAAAAATAAATCTCAGAGAAGGTGCATTAGTATAGAGTGTTTCCCAGGCCAATGGCCTCACAGGTCCAGACTGATCCCTAAGGAAGAGAAACTTTAATAATCCCAATTTTAAGGAATCAAGATCCCTCACTGAAACTGAATAAGTCTTCTATTCAAGGAAAACAGATTTGATATTGGATTCAAGTGAGACTGAGGACTTTAGACTAGGACACTGCCATAATATTCTTTCTTCATTTCCATAATACAACTGAAGCTTTAATGGTATTTGCTTCCATAGATCAAATGATTTCAAGTTGAAAGGGATCTACATGATCAACTAGTCAGGCCCTTTTATTTGATGGAGGAGAAAACTCAGACCCAGAGAGGTTTAGTGATTGGCCCAAGGGCACACAAAGAGTCAGGGGTCCCTTCCCCCTTTAATGGAAGTCTCCAGCAGGGCCTGGATTATCCTGCTGGAAAAGATTCTTCCTCAAGGTACATGTCAAACTTAAGTTTGAGGAAGCATAAATGACATTTTGAACAAATTTATTGATGATAAAATGCTGACAGGGATAGCTAACATACTGAACAACAGAATTGAGATCTAAAAAGCCCTAATGACCTCCGACCTCCCAACTCAAGAGATTCTCATAAGACTATAAACCAACCTAAGAGGCTAAGGAAGGTCAAGGTCACCTTGTCTTTGGTAGTTTCTGAGCTCCCAACTCAGAGATTCTAGTAAGACTAAAAACCAACATAAGAGACTGAGGAAAATCAGGATCACCTTGTCTTTGGGGTTCAATAATCATGGGAGTTTTAGAAAGTCCAAAAAAATGAAATTCCAATAACAGAAAGCAAAATTTCCCTTAATTCATTCTGGTATATAGTTGGAAACTCTTGGAAGTAATCTTAAATTTGTTGTTCAGTTGTTTCAGTCATGCCTGGCTCTTCATGATGCCATTTGGGGTTTTCTTGGCAAAGATAATGGAGAGGTTTGCCATTTCCTTCTCCAGGTCATTTTATGGATAAGGAAACCAAGGCAAACAGGGTTAAATGACTTTCCCAGGGTCACATAGCTAGTAAGTGTCTAAGACCAGGTTTGAACTCAGGACAATATCTTCCTAACTCCAGACCCATCACTCTATCCACTGTTCCACTTAGCTGCCCCTATCTTAAATGAGCAAGGACAAGCAGTTATGGTTGGAAGCTTTATAAAAAAGAGAATCTGTTTTAAAGTTAAGCAGAGAGCTTTGTAGATTTTTCTAAATTTTTGTTGCCTTTCTGTAAATACCTTGAAGTACCTGAGTCTCCCTTTCTTTATATAGGAGATTAAAATTTTTTACTAGGTTGATCGCTAAGCTTACTTCCTGTTTAAATCCTGTGTCCCTAAATCTTTTAATCTTTTCCTCTCTAGATCCTAAGAATCCTGTTTATCAGACCACAGGACCCTAGATCCAAAGCTTAAGTGTCCCTGACAGTGACCTAGCCCAATCTGTTCATTTTACAAATGAGGAAACTGAGGCTGGTTTAGTGGCTTGCCTTGGGTAATATAGATAGTAAGCTCAAAATTCACCTCTTTATGAAGTCATCCATTTTTAACTAGGAGATGGTGTTAAATAATGGGGAGAAAACAACCTGATTTTCAAATTAGATGAACTAAAGTTCAAATTCTGCCTTTGACATTTATTACCTTTGTAAGTGGCTTTCTAGAGTCAATGAGATAAATTTAATCCTACCTAACTTCCAAGAAGCTTTGGCATGTGCAGTGGCCACAGCCAGGTAAAACCAACTCAGAAGATGGACTAAACCAGATTGAGAATAACCAACAGGCCTCAAATCCATTGGTGAGTTAGGGGGATGGCTGCTCCAAGTATGTGAAGACTTCTGGTGGAATAGGTGGAAAAGAATTATTTATTCCAATAGCCATGAAGGCAGCTGAAGCAGGCTCTGTGGAGCACTTAGAGTTTGGTCAGGTGTTGAAGAGGCCAAGGTCACCCACTGCAACCCGAGCCATCATCAATCATCTTTCCTCTTGCCACTGGACTTCAACGATTTAGGAAGAGAGTGTGAGGCTGATGACTTTGTGCAACTCTGCTTCACTTAAATCTAAGTCACATGAAAGTCAAGATATCACCCTGTGATGTCATTGGTCCTCTTCAAAAGCAAAGGACCAACAACAAGAACATTACAACAGTCCTACAGATAGCCTTCTGAGAGTTTCCAATACCAATGAAATCTGAAGTCCAATCTCTACTGGTGAAACTTTTACTCAGATGACTCATTACGACATGGTGCTATAACTTTGGCTTCCTGAAAGCTATGCCAGCATAATGTATGTTCTTGTTTGTCCTACCAAACTGGAAGAGACTCTGGATAGAAGCCTGGGGACAGCTGTATGACTGCTATGCAAGGACCACATGAGATAATTACAGATAGGCTCATTAACAAGGGGTTGGCCAACAGAAAATGATTCCTTTTTTTTCTGTCTCAGCAAATTATGGATGATCTCCTGATACAGGGAGGTAGGCCATATGATCAAATTTGCTTGAAAGATTGCCTATTTTAATGAAAGTAAGAATTTGAGATGCAAAAATGAAAAGCAGAATTGTATGTTAGTAGAAGAAGGCATAGCCTTGTCTTAGTCAATCATTCAAATAAATTCTGTTCCTAAGCAGAATGGGTATTGCTCTATTTTTGGTGGGTTTTTTGACACCAAATCCACAAATCAATCTACAATATTTTATTAATATATGGATTTTATTAGCATATGTCTCCTTGTGCGAAATATTGGATGTAATTGTAATGCAAGACATGTTAAATGAAGGTCTATTCAATAAGACAAACATTCTTTAAAAAAAACCCAAACAAACATCTTGGGACCATCTAATATCTACCCTTGATCATTAAGATCCAGTAGCTTAAATATGCTTCATTTTGTCCATGATAAATCACAGAGTCGTTCAGCTGTGTTAACAGTGATCAAATGGGAACAAAACTACATTGTTTTTCAGATATGACATATGTCTATCTCATTCAAGTGATAGGCTAGGAACTAGAAGGAGTCAAAGAAGTCACGATGAAGAATTTATATGGTGATTAAGATTTGCAAAGTATTTTACATACATCATTGTGTCCGTTCATCACAATGATCCTATAAAGCCATACAGGGATGAATATTCCAGTTTTGCAGCTGAGGAAACTGAAGATGAGAAAAGACAAATAACTTGCTCATGGTGTCCTAGGTGTCAGAGACAGGATGCAAACTCATGTCTTTTTTCACTCTTAAGTCTAACACTTTTACCTCTCTAAACAACACTCTCCATGAGGACTTGGAAATTACTATTTAGGTTGTATGTGTGACATTGGGTGACTCATGTATCCTCTTGGGGCTTCTGGCAACTTTATAAGACTGTAAATTATAGAGAAGTTGATGATCTATCAAGTTAGAGGGATTTCCTACAGCAGGAGATATCCCCCAGTGAAATCAAAGCTCCAGAGTCCTCTCTATCTGCCCTTGAAAAAAAAATAATTCTGGAAAAAGTATTAATTAGAACTTCAGTGTGATATGGACACATTATGCACAGTGGTTCATTATATACCTGCTCAGAGTTTTCAGGCCCAGGCAGGGATTTCATAAGGTCTAAGTGTCTAAGGTCTCAAAGAAGAAAAAGAAGGTAATTCAATTTCGGACATGTTGCACTTAGTAACTCTTGCTAAAAATATTGTTAATAGAAATCTCAGTTTTCCCAAGAATCATTCAGATTTCATTCCTTCTCGTAAATTGTATTTTTAAGTATTTCAAAAACAATCCAGTTGCCACTTAATGCAAAAGGAGAAGGCACCTAGATGGGAGTGGGTAAAAGCAGAACACTCCTGTTTCCGTTGATGATTCTTTCCCTGTCTTCATGTATCTTAAAGTGAAATTGATTGTGGTAAAGAAAAGCATGGATTAAAATGTGGAACCATTCAGAATAGCATTGGGAACCGTGTTGAGACAAATGGATTCAGTGATTGCTTTTCAAGCTTTAAGGTGAGGACAGGGAGGATTGTGACCAAGGAAACAATCTGAAAAATCGCTAACTATAACTGAGTTGTACCTCTTATTCTCTGTGTATCTCTAGAACTCAAGACAATTTTGATGTGGTTTCAAAGAAAACAACCCTAAAATCTTAAGATTCAGTACTAAAAGGACCTTAGAGACCAATAAGCCGAAGTCCTCATTTCACAAGTGAGGAAACTGAGGCACAAAGGGGTTAAATGACTTTCTAGTTGTACAAATAGTGTTTGAGGTAAGAACAGAACCAAGGTCCTCCTACTCCTAATCATTTCCCTGTCCATCATACTATGCTCCCTATCTAGTCCTCATTCCTAAAACAAAAGCTAAGACCAACCTCAAACTGACTTTTTGTCTTATTTTAGAGCCACATATGCTTAAGGTAACATGAGCACTTGTTTCTCTGAGAAAATTCAATTAAAATTCAAATAGTCATTTCAAAAATTAAAACAGAGATGTATATGGGAGAACCTTTGCCCCAGGATTTGATAAATCCTGTGATGAAACATAAAGGACTGTAAAATATGGCTAGGGCTGGGACCAGGCACTCCTGCTTCTAGTCTCACCCCAGCTTTACAAAGCAATCAATCTACAAATATGTGCTGTGGTCCTACTATGTGCTTAGAATTACACTAGGCATTATGGGAGATAAAAAACAGGGAAAAGAAATGGTCCCCATCCTCTAGCAATTTGTGGTCTAGTTGTGATGATAAGGTTCATAGGAACATAGATTTTAATTCAGAAAGTAACTGAGAGGCTATCTAGTCCAACCCCTCTTTATATGGGACAAGGGTGGGATGAGAACTATTCTTGTTGAGTTGGGCATTGGGCCATTAGATTAAACAATTAAAAGAACATTACCAACTTTGGAGAAATTAGAATGCAAAGGATTTAGAAAAGAGTGAAAGGAAGGGAAAAGGAGGCACAAGGAGTATGGTAGAATTTGGTGAGGATTTATTATTATTTTGGGGAGTCTTAGACGTGCTTGTAGGGAGAAACGGAAATTTACCAATAGAGAAATGGTTGGCAATGGAGAATATCTACTGGAAGAAACATACAGGGCTAGAGGCATGGCCTTGGCAAAGAGAGGGCCACTTCTTAATAGATGAGAGCTAAGTAGGAGACAGTAGGGGATCATGTTAAGAGGATGTATTATGAGGAGAGGGAGATAAAATGGAGTTTGAGTTCCCATTTTCTCAATAAAATAAGAGATGGGTTCTTAGCTGAGAGGGTGGAGGGATGGGGTGCTTTAGGAATTATAAGGAGAGAAAAGGTTTGGGACAACCAGTATTTTAAGTGAAATAGAGAAACAATTGGGGTTGGGGAGGAGAATTGCCTTGCTTTTGTGAGAACCCAGTAAGTAAGGTGCCCCTGAGAGCCAGAAAATCAGAGTCAGGATTTGAACCCTAGGCTGGTGACTCCAAATCTAATTTCCTTTACACTGGACCACCAATATATTTTGAAAATGCTCGAATATACCTTGAAAAAATCGCTAGCAATACCAGACACAAAATACTTCAGAAACAACTCACAGGATGACAGATTTAGAGTTGGCAGGGAACTTATTGCTCATCTAAGTAATTATCATAGATGAGGAGACCAAGTTAAGAAGTGACTGGCTAAGTTACACAAATAACCACAAGCAGAGGTGGGAGGAGAACCCATTTCTTCTGACTTTAACTTCAATATTCTTTCTGCTTCATCAAACTGTCTCCCCTTGTGGGTAATAGTCAGATTGTGATGAATGAAAAACCTGAGAGGCAGAGTTTCTTGATAATTAATAATGAATTTATTAATTAGGATAGCTTATAATCAATAAATTGATGGTCACTGGTTTCTCTGGATAACCATTAGAGATACTGAATGACTTAAATGTTTTTTGAAAGGGAATGCCTCTGATAAGTGGAAGTCAACCCTGATTGGTAGACATTTAATGAGGAGGTGGGCTAGAAGTCTGCAGTTCCTCCTGCTGAGAATGTAGCTTGATCTTGAGACTCAGCCACCTCTAGCAATCTGGACAGGACAATTCATCTCCATCCAGACCACTTGGGTTGGTCTTCTCCTTCATAAGCTGGGTTACCCTACATTCTAATGGAGGGTTACAAGGAGAACTAGTCTAGACTGGATTATGTTTACACCCTAAATAGAAGTAAGTTCCCTTACTTGGGTGGGTTGCAGCCCAAGATCCAGGAGCACATTCCCTGAAGGTTAGGGACATCTTATCAATCAGCCATATCCTTCAGAGACTGACTGACCTTCTACAGCAGGCCTGCACAACATGTGACCCATGGGCTTCCCAGGATTTCCCAGGGCTGGTGAAAAATGTGGGGTTGTCATTGCATACTCTCCTGTTTGTCATGTGGCCTCCAGATCTAACTTACTTTATTTTAGGAACCAGCAACCAGCCATTGTTGTCTGTCTCTAGTCTAACCTATCTGTGGCCCAAAGAAGTTTATAAGTTGTGTAGGTCTGTTTTACTGGGACTGGGCCCTAAATGAGGAAATAAAGGAGAAAAAGCTTCGATCCCAATTTAATAATTTTTTATTAATATAATAGCAAAATAATAATTTCTTTCACTACTATTTTTACTCTAGGATCCCATGGCTTTAAATTCTTACTCAGTGTTACAGAGAATAAGTCCTTCATGGAGGCCAGATAGTAATCGTAGTCATGATCATTTATATTTTTACAGTTCTTTGCGGTTCATATAAACTTGGGGTTAAAAAAGGAGACGAACCAGCTATAGAACATAGGTGAGGCATAAGAGGAAGCAAGGGTGAGGACTAACAGATGGAGAGCCCAAGTACTGGCCCTGGTCCCCAGGGGATGCTGAAAAATTTAGAAAAAGGTCTTTATCACAGTGGATGGATGTTCTGCTCTATGGAAGATTTGTGTAATATCATGGACAAAAGTGACATAGGATAAGAATGTGAACATTTGTTGTATTATTCTGTATTATGGTTAAGACAGAAGTGGCCACATCAATGACATCAAGAGCCCATTAAGATTTACAAAGTGCATTTATCAGAGCAACCCTATGATAAAGGCAATGCAAGCACATATGTGTGTGTACATATGCATACGTCAATTACTCACCCTCACATAGACCACAATCCATTCCAACTTGCCTACTGATATTCTCTGTATATTACATTCCATCTACCATCTCCATGCTTTTGTACTGACTGATCCCTTTATCAGTGCAGGGGTATTGATCAGAGAATTCCCTAAGTCTGTGGGCACACCTCTCCTCCTAGAGGAAGTGGATGTGAAAACACTTCTTTCCCAATAAAATGTAGGCATGCGCATTGGAGTCTGGCAGCCTTCAAGTCTCAGCTGAAATCCTATCTTCTATAGGAAGGGAGGGGAGACAATTGGAGTTAAGTGACTTGCCCAGGGTCACACAGCTAGTAAGTGTCTGAGACCAGTGTTGAACTCCTGTCCTCCTGACTCCAGGGCCAGTGCTCTAGCACCACCTAGATGTCCCAAATGCATACATTCTTATGACTATGTTTTAAAGAGATATTTGTGGAGAATAAATGACTTGCTGATGCTCCCATAACAGTATTTAAAATCATATCTCCTAACTCTAGGACCGGTGACTTTTTTTTCCTACCACATCATACTGCATCTCAAGATGAACTTCGGAGGGTTTATAG
Organism: Pseudochirops corinnae; assembly: GCA_028646515.1. Taxonomy (NCBI): domain Eukaryota; kingdom Metazoa; phylum Chordata; class Mammalia; order Diprotodontia; family Pseudocheiridae; genus Pseudochirops; species Pseudochirops corinnae. Next base: position 227,558,050 of record CM053586.1, read on the forward strand.
GAGCTCCAAAAATCTCTGAGCTAGCTAGTCTGGTTCTAGGTACACTTCAATGAGAAGATGAAATGAGCATTGAACTGGTCTCTTAAGGATGTACCCACATGAAGAGAAGAATGGAAGAGGTAGTATTGATTAGTGAGTGGAGGCTGGCCTCAGGAGTCAGGAAAACCGAGGTTCAAGTTCTGCTTTTAATACTTATTCATGGTATGACCCAATGTGAATAAAATGATTTCTCTGGGTCTCAGTTTCCTCATCTGTAAAATAAGACTAATAATACCTCCTAGAGTTCATGTGAATCACAAATGAAATATTGTACCTAAAGCACTCTGAAGACTTCACTGCATTAAATAGCATCAGTTATTAGACAGGTCACTCAATCACTCTTAACCTCCATTTGAAAAAATAGGGATAACAACAGTGTCTACCTCCCAGGGTTGTTCTAAGAACCACAAGATAAAAGTATATAAGGTAAAAAAAAAAAAATGCTAGCAATTATTATGGTAATTAAGTTTTTGTCCCTTCTCACTAATTAAACGATTCTTGACTTGCACAGAAATGGGGGCAAGGGAAGGGCAGGGCAGGGAAGGGAAGCTAGACATCATCTAGCTGTGACAAGGACCTCAGGGATTTTCTGCAACCCCTGCCACTGGCTCTGTGACTTTATGCCAGTCACTTCCATTCTCATGGCGTCAGTGTTCCCCATCTATAAAATGCTAGTAATCATTTCCACCTCCAGCTGCCTCCCAGGGATGTTGCAAAGATAAATGAGATAATAAAAAGTGAAGGTCCATTGAGTTCTATAGAGAAAAGACCCAACTGAAACCTGCCAGGGCAGCAGAACTCTATTCAGCAGCTTCCTGAGCCCCCTATTCTCCACCTGCATTCCCTCAGAAAGATACAATGCCTTACAGCTTTCAATATAGGTGGCATGCTCACCAATATGGGCTGAACCACTAAATTCACCTCCATTTGAAAAGGGAAAATATAAGTAAATGTTCACTGAAAGATAATGCTACATAACTTCTACATTAAAAGCCCACTGACCTATTAGGAGACACCTGTAATTTGCTCTAAAAGCTAATGCTGCAAAAAGAAAAAGAAAAGAAAAGAATGGTAGGCATCATAGCAAGACAAAAGAAAGCCAGGACAGCAGGAAACTATGTAATGATAGTTCAAATTTATTAAAGGCTTTAGGGTTTAAAAACTGTTCTTCTCACATCAGGCATGTATCCCTGTACTACTGATGAGGAAATTGACATTTAGATGTGCTCTTGGACTCCCAGCTAGTCAATGTCAAAGTCAGGATTCAAACCAAGCTTCCAAGGTAAGCATCCATTGATACTAAATCAAACTGCCAGCAAATAGAGCACTCTTTCACAGGTGGGAAGATCCTTTAGTCCAAACCTTTGGTTCCATTTATATAAAGAAATAGGTTCAGAGAAGCTGAAATGACTTGCCTAAGGTCACACAGCCTGTTAAAAGCAAAAATGAGTCCAAGAATCAGGGACAGGTCATAAATCTAGAACTGGAAGGAACATGAGACACCATCTAGTCCCCGAGGTAGATGCTCTTGTCATGCCCATTTTGCAGAAGATAATACTAAGACACGAAGAAATTAACTGACTTTCTTTACCCTGGGGCACAAAGCTAGTAATTGCTTCAGTAGCATACCACTATGTATCAAAGTCAATATAGTATAAATTTTTTTTTCCTTTTATGCATCTTTTTTATTTTATTTTTTAAATTTACTTTTAGTTTAGAAGATTCAGTTCCACAATCCCTTGAGTTCGGATTTTCTCCCCTCCCCGCCCCCCATGGTGGCGTGCAGTCATGTGTAGGATCTGCAAATACTTTCACATTGTACAATAGTCTGGTTGTATAGAAGGGTTGTAACCAATGAGTGATCACTGGGAAAAAAAGAAGCAAAACCAAACATGAAAAAGAACGATAGCATGTATTGCTTCAGTCTCCAAATATAGTATAAATTAGACAAAAATAATATTAATTATAGGTGTTATTTACTTTAAAGCAACCTCAATACATAAAAATCTAATTGATTTTTTAAAAGACAAATTTAGGGAATGAATATTATCTATAAAATGATTCTAGGATTATGTTATAATGAATTAGAAGATTTGTTTGATTGGATTTATAAAGTTTCACTTTGCACACTGGAAAGCACTTTAAAGGAGTGGAAAATGTCATTCTGAGTCAAAAGTCTTGGATTCAAATACTAATGTTTATGTTCTATGTTGCCTTGGGCAACTTAGATAGAAGTGAAGTGAAGGAGGAAGGAAAAAAAGAAGGGAGGAAGGGAGGAAGAGGGAGAGAGAGGAAGGGAAAAAGAAAGATAGAGAGGAGGGAGGGAAGGAGGAAGGAAAAGAGGAAGAACAGAGGAAAGGAAGAAGGAAGGAGGAAAGAAGGAAGAAAGGAAGAATGAAGGAGGGAAAAAGAAAGGAGGAAGTAAGGGAAGGAGAGAGGGGGCTAGGGAGGAAGGAAATAAGCATTTGTTAAGTGTCTACTACTTACTAGGTGCTATGCTGTTAACAAATGTCTCATTTGGGCCTCATGACTGCTCAGGAAGTTAGGTGCTATTAGGTGCTATACTCATTTTAGAGTGGAGGAAACTGAGGCAGGCAGGTTAAATGATTTACCAAGGGTCACTAAGCAAGTTTGAGACTGGATGTGAACTCAGGTCTTCCTGACTTTAGGCTGAGTTCTATCCATTATATTACTTAGCTGCTGCCTCTGATCCTCAGTTTCTGCAAATGTGAAATGTGGGAATTAGAGTAGATGGTCTCTCACATTCCTTTCAGTTGTAGACTTATGACCTATCCCTGATTTTTGGACTTGTTTTTGCTTTTTATAGGCTGTGTGATCTTAGGCAAGTCATTTCAGCTTCTCTGGATCTATTTCTTTATATAAATGGAGCCAAAGGTTTGGTCTTTTGGATATCTAAAGGTTACCTTTCCAGCTCCGAAATTCTGTGATTCACATAACATTTTAAGAACATAAATCTTGAACCAGAAAAGTATTTCTGAACTTCCTAAGTAGGCTTGAGAAAGTGGCTAAAGATACCCCACCCAGAGCTCACAAATACTTCCCTTTTGCTTTTGCCTTCTCCTGGCTCTTTCTTCTGGGAGCCTTGAAATACAATGCAAGAAAAAAAATCTATGCATTGAAGAAATGGAGTAGAGAGCTAACTTGGGTGCTTGGAGCAACTGCATTAGAGATGACAAAAGCCAGAGGCAAAATCACAGTGTCATCAAATCAGATTTAGAATTGGAAGGGATGTTAGAGTTCTGCCTTGATAAGCTGGCATTGAGATAAAGCTACTTAGAGCTTCCCTCATGGGCTTCCATAACATAGCCCATGGCTGATTTGGCTGGGAAGCTGAAGGATAGGACCCTGTGCTTGAAGGGTCACTAAGAGGTTCAGGCCTATTTTCTCGTTCTTATTACTGGCATGCTTACCATCTCCACTTCTGAAGGACTTTCTCTCCCCACTCAAAAAACAGAGGGAGCGTAATACCCTGGTTAGGGGCAGCTTTGTGATATGGTGGATAGAACACCATGCCTGCAGTCAGGAAGATGTGACTTCAAATCCAGTCTCAGACACTTAATAACTGTGTGATTCTGGCAAAGTCACTTAACTCTGTTTGCCTCAGTTCCCTCACTTGTAAAATGTGCTGGAGAAGGAAATGGCAAACTACACCAGTATCTCGGCTATGAAAACCCGAAATGTAGTGAAAGAGTTGGACGTTACTAAAGACTGAACAATAAGAATGGCCTGGCTATGTTTCTCCCTCAATCTCCCTCTGATTCAGCACTCTGCAACTATGAATTCCCTGAGAGGGCACCCCAGGGGTCCAATCATTCCAGCACACTTTTGCCCCATGGTTTTTCCACTGGTGAGCTATACACACTTTCAGTTTCAAGATGGGGGTCAGTCAGTGGAGGAAATAACTCAACCGAGGCTTTGTTATTGTTTTTGTTGTTACTGTTGCTTACGAAATTGCTTGAATTTCTTCTCATATCTTGTCAAAGGGCATCTGGCATTAATAGAAGCAAAGGAACAGAAGGGATCTGGAGATGTTATGTACATCATTACCCTGCTTCTGAACAAGACTAGTCCATCATGAACAGAACAGAACCTATTTTAAAAGTATTTTGCAGGTAGTTTTATTGTTCCCTCAGATTTCCCATTCTATTCAGTCCCAAACAGCTGTTCAGAACTTTGAAGCTTACAGACAACTACTGATATTGATTTTTATTCAAAAATATGTATTGAGCCCCTATTATATGGAAGTCATGGTGTTAGGTACCATGGAGAGCACAACGACAGATAAAGCATGGTCCCTCCTCTCTCAATGGTAACAGTATAGCAGGTGTATGTATATCTGTGTGTGTGTATGTATGTGTATATTTATATTTGTATGTGTGTATACATACATATATATGCATATTTATGTATGTATATGCGATGATCAGTCATTTAGTCAGTCAACAAACATTTATTGAAAGTTTATTATGTACTACGCACAATGATAAGAAGTGGTAAGAAACTGATATTTCAGTACTTAAAAGGATCTGTGATCCACTGGCATGCATGCATATATTTATACATACACATATTTATATATGTGTGTTTATATATGTGTATACATGTATGTGTGTATGTGTATATATGTATACACCAGTGGATCGTACAATATGTATATCTATATATATTTATATATGTATATATTTTATCTATACATATATACATACGTGTATACATATACATATATTTCTTTCACACAAATTGTTATCCATCAACACCTTTTCATTTAATGCAGTTGCTAATTCTTGTGCATGCTACACACGCCCCTCCCCTCATCATCTGTAGAGAATGCACCCAATGCACTAGAGGTCTTCCTCTGAATCATTCAATATTTGTGGATACCACAAACATGTTGAATCCTACTGTTCTCTTGCTATCCATCACTGTCACTACATATCTGACTGATAAAGTTTTCAAGGTATTTTTCTTCTGAACTTAACTAACACCAAATGGACTTTTGCATATACTGAGCAGAAAAGAGAGAAAAAAAGGATTGTACATTGAATTATGACTCTCTATTATGTACAATTTGCTTTTCTCTAAAATTTCATAAATATAATACATTATTTTCTGTTTAAATATTATAAATATAATGCATTCAACATGTAATTTTTCAAAACCATTCTGCCTGTCAATCTTCCTGGTCTTTCTTCTGTTCTCGCCTCTGCATTTAAAAATGCTTTAATGGCTCCTTTTCCTTCTGTTGCCTTCCATTTCCTTTGCTCCCCTCCCCTTCCCTCTTTTCTCCTCTACTCCTCTCTTTTTTTTTTCTTTTCAGTTTGCTTTTGGCCAACTTATCCCTAGCTTCCCTCTCCCTCTCACTTAACCCCCCAAATTGAACAAAAAAGAAAAACAAACCCCTTGTAACAAATATGGCTACTCAAGTCAAATGAGTGCATCCATTGGCTTTGTCTAAACAGATGCGTCTCATTCTTCTTATCAAGTTTAATGTTTCTCTGGCACCCAGCGTTTTATGGTTACATGTGCCCTTGATGTCATCTTTGATCCTATGCCTTATGTGCAAATCATCATTGGTAATATGCTATGACCCATCCAGGCTATGTACCTCTTAAGACATGTACATAAATATTTTGTGTAAGATATATTGACAATTGAGGGAATGTTAATGTTCAGCAAATCAGTTCAACACTATGTGCCCTCCTATGTGCAAGGGAACGAGCTAGGTGCTGAGAATACGAAAGCAAAAATGAAAGAGTCCTCTGCCCTCAAGGAGCTTACATTATTCTGTAGAGCTTGAGATTTACACAGACAAATTCATATTGATGTGAAGACTTCAGGAATCAGTGCTTAGCCTGGAGAAAAGAAGACTTAGGAGGTACGTGAGAGATGGCCTCAAGAATCTGAAGGGCTGTCACCTGTAAGAATTCTAGACTTGTTCTACCTGCTCCCAGAGTGTAGAATTATAGCAGATGGAAGGGGTAAAGAGGTAATTTTATAATCAATGTTGGGAAAGTCTTCTTAATAATTGAAATCAGACAGAAGTGGAAGAGGCTACCTTGGGAAGTGATATGTCCCCCTCCCCTATTAGAGGTCTTCAGAAAAGAATGGTTGAATGCCTTTGCAACATATTGTTGAAGGGATTCTTTTTATTTATTTTTTTTCTGTATTTTTTTTAAATTTTATTTTAGTTTACATCATTCATTTCCACGAGATTTTGAGTTACAGATTTTCACCCCATCTTTCCCCCACTCACCGTCCCAAAACAGCCATCCCAGTGTATTTCCCCTGCCCCAATCGACTCTCTCCTATGTCTTCCCTTCTCACCCCTCTGACCTTTCCGTAGGGCAGGATGGATCTCCCAACCGCAGTGCCTGTGTATCTCAAGTTCCAGTTGGATGTAGTTAACAACAACAATAATAATAATTGCATATATATATATACATATATATATATATATATATATTTAACATTTGATTATAGAACTTTAGATT
>CM053586.1:227565100-227598353 GCA_028646515.1 Pseudochirops corinnae
AAAAAAATCCAGGAAGAAACGATAAATAGGAGAGACTTATTCAAAATAAAATTTAAATCTATAAAATATCTGGGAACCAACCTACTGAGATATTATTAAGACCTGAATACAAAACAAACAAACAAAAATTACAAGATATTCTTTGAGCATATAAAGAATTAATTAAATAACTGGATAGACATTTAGAGCTAATATCTGGGTTATGACAACATAATAACAATGATAATACCAGGCAAAAAATAAAAAAAAATTATTAGGAGGAAAAATATATCTAAGACATCAAGGGAAATAAGGGCGAGAGGAAGTAGCAATGAAGGAAAACAGCACTTCAGATGTCAAATCATATTACAAAAGGCACTAGTCATCAAAGTATTTGGTACTAGTTAAAACATAGAAAGGTAGGTCATTGAAAGGGATCAAAGATAAGGAAGAATAAAAAAATTTGAAAACCTAATATAACATATATAAATTACCTGCGTGAGAATTCCTTATCTGACAAAAATTTCTGGCAAAATTCCAAAGAAGTTTGGTGAAAATTAGGTTAAGACTTAAAATTAGGTTAAAACTACATAACACAATAAATGATCAAAATGGACACATGACCTGAACACAAAAGGTCAAACCACACACACACACACACACACACACATAGACATACACACACACACACATACATACACACACACACACTCACAAATAGAAGAAAACAAGATTAGAGAGCTTTCACAACTATGGTTAGGAGGTTAAATATTAACCAAAGAAGGAATAAAAATGAATCTCACAAGATTAAATATGTAATTCTCATTACATAAAATCAAGAGACTTTTGCAGGAACAACATTAACACTAACTACTAGGATAATAATCCAAGTGCTCTGTTGTGGAAAAAAAATATCAGATATCTCTGATAATGGTCTGCTGAGATATATGTGAAACTAACAGAAAGAGATAAAACCAAAGGCTATTCCAAATGCATAAGTAGTCAAGGGATAATAACAGATAGTTCCCACCCCTTCTAATAATTGCAAACTCTTAACAGTAAGATTAACTCGCATCACTAGTAATAAGAGAAACGTATATCAAAACAACTCCAAAGTTTCACTTCACACACAGAAATTTGGGAAAGATGAAAAAGAATTAGAACCATCAATGTTGGAGCATCAGTAGTGTACCAATATGCTATTTGGAGTCGTGATTATTTCAGTCATTCTGGGAAGGAATTTGGAATCATTCAAAAAGTGACTAAAATGTACATATCATCTCTGACCCAGAGCTTTCATTGCAAGGGAATGGTATCCCTGAACTCAGTGATAAAAAGCAGCATTATTTGTATTACCAAATAATTGGGAACAAGGTAGATGTCAATAGATTGGGTAAAAACAAAACTAGTTCTGTTACATGAAAGTAATGGAATTCCTGAAAACTCAGGGGAAAAAAAATCTCACTACTACAGTCCCTGGCACTATCAAATTCTTAATATGTTATAGATACGATGTGATCAATGGAAATGACACTAAACAAGATGTATTATTACTCATCCTAAGGACCACTGGATATTTCCACATGAATTATAGCTGAAACATGTGTTGCTTTCCTCTATTAGAATGTGAACTCCTTAAAAGCAGTTTTATTTATTTTTATTTCATTATAGCACAATGTTTTGTGCATAGTAAGCTCTTAGCAAATGTTTTTCATTCATTCATTATTGAGATATAAGAAATTAAGAATTCCATGAATACAGACAAGCCTAGGAAGACTCATATGAACTGATACAAAGTGAAGTAAGTAGAACCAGGAAAACAATTTACACAATGACAACAATATAAACAGAAATACAACAATAAAATTATGAAAATAGAATTCTTCAAAATTATTACTGAGACAGATACGAGAAAGTAGATGGAAATACCATGGTTGTGGAACTCTGAATTATGTCAGAATTTTGATGAACCATTTCATTTTCCTAAATTTTTTTTATTTTCTCTTTTTTATTCTTTATTATAAAGGATTGTAAGAGAGAATATAATGCAATGGAAAGGATGCTGGCTGTGGAGTCAGAGAATCTGGGCTCAAATCCTACTTCTGTTACTACCTGTATGACCTTGGTAAAGTTATTCAACCATCCTGGTCTCCAGTTTCCTCATCTATAAAATAAAAGACTTGGACTAGATGGTCTCTGAGGTCCCTTCTAGATCTGAATCTATAATCTTATGATTCTCCCTAAGAGGGGAACAAGTGAGACGCTTTGGGGAATTCAGAAGAGGTAAAAACAAAATATAACAAAAGGTTAAAGAGAAATTCTCTAAACTTTCTAAAATACCAAATTCAGTGCTCATTTCTCAGGGGAAACATAAATAGATAACTGAAAGTCACTTGAAGGGGACTTGACAAAGAAGAACGCATTGCAAGTCTTTCATCTATTCTTTCTCTAATTGTCAGTCTTATCTTTTCATCTATTTTTTTTTGTTCCTTGCCTGTTAGTAAATTAGATTACAAGCATAAGGGGTCCAAGTTCTGTTATTGCCCTGTTCCTGCAGGGCCTAGGCTGTGATTGGGGTTTGATGAATGCTTTGGAAAGTCAGCTATAATTTCAGGCCTTCTTTCGAGTGAAAGAACCAACACTGGGACAAAACTCAAATACCCACAACAAAAAAGGAGCTGTCAACGGGGAAAATGACAGACTGCCTTGGTTTCATGACTTCATTCTCCAAAAAGGGATTGAACTATAATTTCTTCTGCAATTTACTACAACCTATTTCTCTCAGGGCAAATAAATTACGTGAAGGAAGAGGCAGGTTAAATATAATAGTTCATACACAGACACAACCCCTACTACAATGAATAGCTACAACATCCCTTTACTGAGTTCCTACAAAGGGAGCAAAGGGCATCAAGGGAGAAATAGGGGGGAATTCATAAGCAATGAGCCAAGGTGTGGAGTCGGAAGGGGTAGCAATAATATATTTTAACAGCTGTTTGGAGGGTCCCCTTCAGGCAGGGTGGTGCTGTGCAGGAGATCTTTCTGAACCAAGCAGTTTAAAACTTTGCTAAGCATTCAGGGTTTTTAGAGGGTTTTTTTGTTTTGTTTTGTTTTATTTTGTTTTTTGACTCATCATCCTAGCCAAGAACTCCCACACAAGATAAATAGCAGAGAGTGGGACTTGAGTGGCTAACAACAAAATAAAGGGAAAATTGAAAAGATCAAGAGCTGGTGCTGGGGAGCAGTTTAACAGCATTCATGCTGAGCATAGTGGCTGAGAGGAGGTGTGGAGAGAAAGAAAGAGAACTGAGGAAGAGAGGAAGAGAGATGGTGAATGCTCTGTGGCTCCCCTGCTGTATGAGCTCTGGTCCCATGTAGACATCTTGTGACACGTGGAATAATAGAATTTTATCCAACACCCCTCCCCGCATCACTTGCCTGTCCTCTAGCATTCTTTGGTAATGTGTTCTCTGCTTACATGCTAGGTTGTTTCATGATACTGCTTGCTTTATCCCCTTTTAAAAAATAGTGGTTGACTTGGATACATATAATTGGTTGTTTCCATTTACTCTGTACTATGAGTGTGGAAGTGTTTGTGTAGGGGGAGAGAGGGAAGGATAGCTCTTAAAGTCCAAGAATTTGACCAAAAAACTTTCTAATGCAGGGCTGGGATTCCAATCCCAAGCCCATTATTAGAGAATATATAACTGGGTGCATAATTCTTATCCATTTAACCTGTGTTTCCTTATACTATTGTAAGCTTCCCAAAATGTAATTTTAAAACGGCATTCTGGACCATCCATCTGCGTAGATAAGAAGATCCTAAATTTCAATTATATTCATAACCATAGGCAGAATTAAATTGGAACAGTAGACTCCTGGGCTAAACCTTGTCCATCCCATATCCCTTCTCTAATGTTTTTTTGTGACATTGTCCTCTCCTGGTTCTCCTCCTCCTACCACTCTGGTCACATCTGCTCAATCTCTTTTGCTGGATTATCATCCATGTCCCAAATGGCAAGATGTTCTTTTGTTTCTGTTCTCTGCTCTCTTGTTATGAGAATCTGAAGATGTTCCCTGCCTCTAGGCTCTTTACTAAAGTGGCTACGTGACCCTGAGAACCTTCCCCTATTTGAAAGTATACTCTGCCCCTTAATAGGCTGAATGTGGTCACATGGAGCCTGTGGTGCCAGGCTTGTTTTTTGGGAATGCCCGAGCCTTGCTGCTTTGTGATTGGGCAGTTGGTCAAGAGGGCTGTGACATTCTCCAAGCCCGAAGAAAGCTATATATACATCTTGATGTGAGGTTTTGGTTTGGGGCTCACTTTGAGAAGAGTTGTGTGATTTGGCCAGACGAGACTCTGGGAAGCTGTTGAGCCCCCCGGCTTTGAAAAACCCAGATGTTGATGCTTCCCTCTCTGGTAACTGAATAGGTAACTGATGTAATGGTCAGATGCTGGAAGCCATCTGCTGATCTGTTTTTCTGTTTGTTTGTAACTTGTGTTTGCATTCTTTGAAGTTCAGGGGGCTGACTTTTCCCCCTGAACTAGGTAAATGGTACGTTTGGTTAAAGTAAGATTGTTAACCCATTTTGAGTTGCTTTCCTTTAGAAAAGCAGATCTAAGAACCTGTGGTAGCAGCCATCCTGGGTATGCTAGGGTGCTTGCTGATACATCTCTCTACATCTTCTCTGTTGTAATTGTATAGGTATGAAGTGATGACGGCCACCATTAGTCTGGTAGAGCTTTGAAATGACAGCAGGGAGCATATATGAATGATGTTAAGAAGGCAAAAGGGACATGATTTGGCCACAGATTAGATATGCAGGATATTAAATAAGTTCTCATCTGCTCTCATGTATTCCCCTATCCTCTATCCCTATGTAAGTATCTTACAGACTAAATCTGCGTCTTGCTCCCAAGTTCTATACTCATACCATCAAATGCCTTTTGAATATTTCCATGCATTTGGATATACAGTAGGCATCTCAAATTCAACACATTCAAAATGGAACTCATCTTTTTTTCCCCCCTCCAAACTCCTTCCTTCTTAACTTTCCTATTCCTATTGAGGGTACCACCATCCCTCCAGTCATCCTGATTCAGAACTTTGGAATCATTCTTGATTCTCACTCATCCACTTCCTAAATCCAATTAAGGGCTAAGTTTTGCTGATTCTTCCTCCACAGCATTTCTCTCTCTACTTCTCTCCACTCATGTTACCACCAATTCAGTCCAAACTATGATTATTCCTCTCCTAGATTATTACAATAGTCTACTAATTGGTCTTTCTCCCTTAAGTCTTTTCCTTTTCCCATTCATCTATCACACAGCTGCCAAACTGATATTCCTGAGAGATGTCACCCTCCTCTTCCAATAAAAAAAAGTTCCAGTATATCCTTATTGTTTTTAGAATCAAATATGAAGCCACCTAATCAACATTTAAAGCCTTCATAATCTAGCCCCAGTCTACCATTTAAGAATACACACATACACATATAAGGATAAATATATATATATATATATATGATTTTATACATATGCACACATATAATGATTTTGTATATATTACATATATGTGTGTATTTGTACATATTACATATATGTGTGTATATATCTGTCTATATCTGTATCTATAACTTTATCTCCCCTTCACATACTCCATGTTCTAGACAAAATGGCCTACTTGAAGTTCTCTATACATGTCATGGCAGCCACCATCTTTTAGTCTTTGCACAGGCTAACTCCCACACCAGAAATGTCCTCCCCCTTCACCTTTCCTCATCTGGAGAAGGAAATGGCAAACCACTCCAGTATCTTTGCCAAGAAAACCCCAAATGGGGTCATGAAGAGTCAGAAATGGCTGAACAAAAAACTAGAGACCTCAGCTATTACTAGCCACTCTGCTTTGTCTTGGCTCCTACTTCATGCATTATGATCCAAGGAACACACATAGACACAGACACAGACACAGACACACAGACACACAGACACACACACTCTGCTGATATTCCATTTCTAACCTCTTTTGTGATGGATTGTCTGCTTTCATTCTGACTGGTACTATAGTCCTACCCTTTTCTTTCAAAACTCCCCTCTCCCAACCTGGAAACTTCCTTGCAGAAATCTCCCAGATTCCTATCTTATTGGTGATTTCCTGCCTATGACATCAGAGGTGAGAAAGCAGTCAATGAACCTGAATGAAAACACCTGATCCTCTTACATCTCATGGCATGGTAGCATTAAAACTCGCCCCTACTAAATTGAGAGGAGTGGCAAGAGCCTGGAATAATTGGGGTGCCTGGTCCAAAGAGAGTCTCTCAACAAGTCATACATCCCCATCTTCCTCCTTCCAGGGCCTAACGATCGCCTCACCCAAGGCCTGGACAATACTTCTGGCTAAATTATAGATGTATTATATCATTTTGGAGAGATAGAGAAAGAAAGAATTTATTAAGCACTTACTGTATACTGGGCATTGAACTAAGAGCCGAGGATATAAATGTAAGCAAATAAAACTATCTTTGTGCTCAAGGATCTTATATTCCAATAGAGGATGATGACACAAAAAGAATTAAGGATGTGCTGTTATGTAAGTTAAAAATTCATTAAACGAAAGCCTATTGCTTTAAAAATTATCAGTTGGTTTTCTTTTATGGAAATCTCCAAGTCCCTCTGGAACAAATACAACAGACTAGCACAAATACCATTTGCCACCTTTGGCCCTTCAGCGCTAAGAAGTGTATCTTAGTTATTGGGCTTCGCTTATTAATCAAACTATAGTAATTTTGCTCCCATTCTGCATAGGGCCTTACCAGCTGTAATAATACTATCTCCCTTAATTAGGAGAGGATCAATCAGGGCCATGGAATTTGCTTAGCATTGTCCAGGATATATTCCAGTGCTGACGCCACAAAAGAACAGATCTGAGTAGGGACAATGCAATCATGATTTACTTGAGTCAAGTCCCAGAGGAATTGGATGCCATGGTGCGTATTATCCACCAGTAGTATTCTGGACTGATAGGTCTAGAATACATATGTGAAAATTCTTTAAGATTTGTGCCATAAAATAATTAAAAATATGATACCTTACTCACAGAATAGCTATCATGAATAAAGAAACTTCTTGCTTGCTAAATCAATATAGATAATTTTGGGGTAGATGGTGCAGAGTATAAGGATGCGGTGGGAAGGGTATGGGTGAAGTGATTTAGCAGTTCAATGGGCACTGCTGAGAAGTCTTCTACCTCTGTGCTATATCTTCTTGGCTTATTGTTGAGTTGAAATGTTTCTTTGACTTCTCACATTGGAATTTCCATGCTGAATACACCAAGGTAACACTCCCTGAATGAAAGGACATTCAACCACAGATCTTTTAAAGTGTGTTGGCTGTTTTTGCTGATTTTTCTCTTCTTTTCTTCCTTAAATCTATGTTAATTAAGACTTGGCTCCCTGAAAGGAATTAGATGGAGGCATATAAGGGAAAATGAATGTGATAGATAAACAAAAGCTATCAATAAAAATCTATTACTATTATTATTATTATTTTCAGCATAGGACAGTAATAAGGACAGAATTCTGTGGCACTTCCAAGCAGATACTGATCCTTCATGAATGTCAACTGGGTACAGTTATGTAATCAACTGAGCATTCTCCTTAACCGTAAAAAGGTCTGGTTGATGAAGTTCAAGCACAGGCACCAAAGCGCCCTATCATAGCTATCTGTCACTTTAACACTGTACACATGGAAATCAGTAGAAAATTTCTCAAATGTTATGTTGAAACCATGATAGATTACGCCTGGCATTTTTGTTTTTTACAACATATTATCCATGTCCAAAAAAGTGGGGGAAAAAACACTCAAAAACAGGAGAGACTCAATGTCCTTGATTCTATCTGAAACCTGTTTTCCCCATTTATGACACATTTATTTCCTCCCTTACTGATAAATATCAGAAGTAATCACAAGAAATCTATTGGTTGGTCCATTTTTCAGGGCTTTAGGTGAAAACATGTCTCCTTGAAAAAAAAATCAGTGTAACTTTGATTACTTGAATTAAAACAATCTCCTGCTACTGAAGATCACCACTTCTCTACTGAACATTTCCTATCATTTGTCAGCTGGAAACTTTAATAAAATGGAAGTATTTTCTTTATCCCTGTCAGCAGTGGAAAAATAGAATTCATCTGACAGCTAGAGGGGAAAGCTTTTCATCCTTCACTTTGGTGCTATAATGGGGGTGGTTAAGAAGGCAGAGAAAATGGTACAAGAGCCATTTCCTTTACCCATAACCATTCCTGGGCCTAAAAGTCAGAACCTTCTGTGAGGTCTCGGTAGAGAAATTAAAAAGGAAGGGAATGGAGACTTTCCTTTTCAAAACTCTTGGTAACCTTAGGAGGCTAAAGAAAAATAAGGGATTTCATAGTTTCATAAAATCACAGATTTAGAGTTGTAAAGTAGCTTTGAGGTCATCTAGGCTAAATCTTTCATTTCATAGCTAAGGAAACTGAGGACCAAAGAAGGAAATGGACTCATATAAAATCTCTGTGTCTATCTGTCTGTCTGTCATACACACATACACACACACACACACACACACACACCTGGCTAATAGCAGAGCTGGAACAAAATACAGGAGATAGGATTATAGTTCTAGAGCTGGAAAAGACTATCTAGTTCAGGAATGGGGAACCTGTAGTCTTGAGGTCACATTTAGCCCTCTAGGTCCTCAAGAGTAGCTCTTTGACTAGAGGACTGGATTGAGGATCTAGAAGGCCACATGTGACCTCAAGGCTGCAGGTTCCTCATCCCAATTTTACAAATGAGGAAACTAAGGTCCAGACAGGTAAAGTGACTTGCTCAAAGTCACACATATAGTATATACATAAGTGCTCTTGCCACAGTCTCAAACTGCTTTTATGGTTGTTCTTCCCAATATTTAGTCAATTATGTACATAACTTTATTTCAGTCCTGACATTCTCTTGCTCTTAACTGGCATTTGATCAGGTATACTTTACTTTCTGTATATGTCTTGACTTAACATATATTTGGTTTATTGGTTGAGTTTCACTTCTCTAACTCTGCCTTTGTGTGCCCAGCTCTCTCAGTTTGTTTTAGGGTCCATACTCAGGCTTTCCAGCGATGAAGGACCTACTGGATGGAGCTTATGTACCACTGACAAGGTCTTTGAGAATCCATCCATTCATCTCCATATTGTATTGAGGCACCCTGAGTAGGACTTTGATATCACTCTACTAAATGCCAATAAACATGTATCTTAGACTACAAGTTTTCTTTGTTTCCTAGGAATGCCATTTTAAAATCTAGGTCATATAATCAAGTTGCTGAAATCCATATTTTCAGATTTCTCTTTGGTTAGTAGAGTACAAATTATGTGAATGTTGCCCATAGTTATGATTAATTGTTAAACATGCAAAAAAACTATAACTTTGTCATTGAAGAGAACTCCCAGTGTAGAAACTCCATCTATTGACAAAAACTAGCTATTCTATGACTCAACGAACTATATGAAAGTGGAAGAGGTACATGGATATTAAGTTATTTGCTGAGGATTGCAAAGTTTGGAAGAGTTAAAGTCACAATTGGAAGCCATGTCACTATGCCATGTACTTTCCACTCATATTTTTACCTCTTTCTATATAGGCAAACATAAATGTTCAGTTTGAAGTATTTCAAGTGTGAAGCTATCCCTAAAACAGAGTATTATTTACATAAGTGTAGGACACCATGGATTAGAAACGCAATGAATTCACCTACCATTGTGGTAGTAATTATGAACATAATGGAAATGTCAAGCTAAGAGGTGATTTTTCTCATGAATAAGACTGGGATTGTGAAATGCAAATGTGAAAACTAGTTCTATTTAATATAAACCCAATGTATGCATTAAGAAGGATTTAAATTACAAAGGAGTTAGCATGAATGCATGAATGAATGCCCAAACGGTGATTATATGTGTAAGGGAATGTGGGGATTTACTGGAGCTGTCATGAAGAAATATTATGAAAGATTGCACTTGCCTGGGTCTTAGCACAAAAAGAAAGGCGACAGAACTGAACTGCTGGGGAAGAAAGGAAGTGCATGGGATCTCAACATTGAGAGAATGGATTAGCATTTGGGCCCAGTGGAGGGGTTGAAGTTAAGCAGCAGATTTAAGCAAAGTTCAGTAATAATACGGCACGGCTACTATTAGGCTAGCCCTCATAATTATGTAGAGGCAGAGATCGAGGGTGAGGAAGGGGAAGATTGAAGTCAGGCAATAACATTGTTGTAGAGACCATATGGTTTAAAGCTAGAAGGAAGATGTTAGAACTCTTGTAGCTAACTGTCCCAGGCTCTGTCCCAGGCTCTCTTCTCTTCTCTTTCCACATTCATATATTCTCATTCATATTCATTCTCTCATTCATTCATTCATTCTCTCTCTCTCTCTCTCTCTCTCTCTCTCTCTCTCTCTTTCTCCCCCCCCTCTCCTTCTCTCCCCCTCTCTCCCCCTGCAAAGGAACCCCCGGTTTCTCTATCCAGTTCCAATCTTTCTTTCTATCTGCCTATTCGGTAGTTTTTCAGTCATGTCTGATTCTATGTGACCCCATTTGGGGTTTTCTTGGCACAGATACTGACTGGAGTAGATTGCCATTTCCTTCTCCAGATCATTTTACAGATGAGAAAACTGAGGCAAACAGGGTTAAATGACTTGCCCAGGGTTACACAGGTAGTGTCTGAAGCTAGATTCGAACTCACAAAGACGAATCTTCCTGATTCCAGGCCTGGTGCTCTAACCCAGCAGTTCTCAATCTGTGGGTCGACCATTGGAAAACACATATTTCCAATGGTCTTAGGAACCGAGACACCGCTCCTCTATCCATCTCCAGGCAAGTCCGCCCACATGCAGATATGCTCACATACAAGTATTAAAGGGTAGAGGTATTAGGAAGGTTGAGAACCACTGCTCTAACCACTGTGCCACCTAGCTGCCCCCATCTCTGCCTATTGGATTTATCATTCTGGATGTCCCCAAAATACTTCAAATTCAACATGTTGAAAACATATTATTATCTTTGTCCCACACCACCCATCTTATTGAAGTCCCTCTTTCTGTTGAAGACATCACTATTTTTTCAGTCTCCCAGGTTTGTAACCTTGGTAGCACCCTTCACTCCTTTCCCTCTCTCACTCCACATATCCAGAGAATTGCCAAATGCTATCATTTTCACTTCCACAATATTTCTTGTATCTGATCTCAACTCTACTCAGTCATCATCTTAGTTTAGACCCTCATCACCACTCATCTAGATTATTCCTGAGGCCTCCTAGTTTCCTTGCTTCAAGTCTTCCCATTCCAATCCACCCTCCACAGTAATTTCTTTAAGTTCATTTTGACTATGACTACTTTCTTACTCAATAAACTCCAAAAATTTAATTTTATATTTTATAAGATCTAATATAAACTCATCTTTGAATTTCAAAGTCCTTTGTAACCTGGCCCCAATCTATCCTTCTTATCCTCATCATACATTATTCACTTTGTACTGTCTATGATCCAAGTAAACTGGGCTTCTCTCTATTCCTCACACATCATTCAACCTCCTTTCTTTATGCCTCTACATTGGGCATCCCCCATGACTGGAATGCACTCCTTCATCTGCACTTCACAGGATTCCTCTTTTCCTTCCAGATGAAACTCAGGAAGCAGCTTCTAAATAGAACCCTTCTTTATTCCTCTGACTGCCAGTGTCCTCCCTGCCTACCTTGTATTTATTCTTCATAATTTGCATTGTCTATTCATCCATCTACTCTATCTGTATGTGTATATATCTATATGTAAACACATACATACATAAAAATAAATCAATACCTGAAGGTCTTTGGATTCTTGCTATCTGCCCCAGTATTTTCCTACCTGGGAATTATGAATTGTAAATTATGAATTGTAAATTAACATGAGTCCTCTATTATCTATTGTCTCTTCAATTATAATGTGAACTCCTTGAGAACAGGAACTGCCTGGTCTGGCCCAAAGTATTTAATAAGAGTGTTTCCATTCCATTTCACTAGCATATGTTGTTTCCCTTGCTAGAATGTAAACTAAGTGAGCATACAAACTCATTGTTTCTTTCTTTTCCTTCTTCCTTCCTCCTTTCCTCTTTTTTCTTTCTTTCCTTTTCTTTCCTTCCTTCCTTCCTCTCTGAGCTAGCATAGTACATGGTATACAGTAGACATTTTCTTCCTTTTTTAAAAAAATTTATTTTATTTTTAAGTTGCACAACAGAACAAGTGTTTCCATAACATAGCATAATAAAAAGATGATTACACAAAATTATAAAACTATGTTGTATGACTTGCGATTCCCTTTAAAATTATAATAAGGTCATCATGTAAATTTCTTTTTTCTCCTTTTTTTCTCCCCTCTACCCTCAAAATGGCTACCATTAGACACAAATATATATATAATATTTATTTATATATTTACATATATATATATATATACACACGCACACGCACGTACACATATATGCATGTATATGTAAAATTATTCTATACATCTATTTATCAGTTCTTTCTCTGGATGCAGATAGCATCTTCCTTCATATGTCCTTTATAGTTAATTTGGGTATTTATAATAGTCCAAATGACTTAGCCACTCAAAGTTGTTCTTAAAACAATATTTCTGTTACTGTATACAATGTTCTCTTGGTTCTGCTCATTTCACTTCATTATTTCGTGCAAGTCTATTCATGTTTTTCTAAGATCATCAAGCTCTTCATTTCTTATAGCACAGTAGTATTTCATCACAATCATCTACCACAACTTGTTCATAGCAGGCATTGAATAAATTCTTATTCGTTTATTGATAGATGTAGTGATAAAGAAACACTGCAAGTTCTTCTTTCTTATTTTATCAGTGTGCCCTCCTATCCAGAAGGCATATCCTTATTGCATGGCTCCCGCGGACATCTTCCGTATCTATGGCCATGGCATTGAGTTCTATCAGAGTTCAAGCATAGCAGCCCATTAATGGAGGGTTGGTTTGTGAGAATATTCTCCCCTGTGATTGAAAAAAAAGTTGAATACTTCAGAGTACCTTCTGAAGCCATTTCCTTTCCTGCAGGGCATGCTTGGTAGCTTTTTAGAGCCTAGCACTTATAATCAGAGCATACTTCAAAGTATCAGGGTTTAGAATCCACTTCAGGATTTGTTTCAGTTACCCCAGGTGGCCATTTATATCAGTCATACATGGGAGGACTTTGCTTACGGGGGATTTCTAAGTTAGGGCATCACAAGACAGAAGCCACAGGGATGGCTGACCACCACTGCTTCATTAGGGGCTGGCCACCCCCAGCGTTTAGTAATTAGAACTGCCTATGCTTCTGTGAGTCAGAGCACCTGAAGTGTTTTGATTAATCAGTCTTTGAAAACCAGAGATAGAGTTTGTCCTAATCTCTCCCTCCCCTCATCCTGAATACAAATTTGGCAGTGATAACTGCTCCAAGGTTGATGTTGACTTCTTTTCTTCATCTTACTATTTTTAGTAAAATGTTCTTGCCAAATTTTCTTGGAAAAATAATCTAATAGGAACACATCTCAGTCTTAGATGAGGGGAGAAAATAGCCCATTCAATGGTCAGGGTTTACAAGGAGAAGCAGATACAAAGCTTTGGGTGTCTCTTCCTGCCTTTGCAGTGTTAAGAAAAGCACTGGGAGGCAGATCATATGAGGAGCAATGAGAAGTGGGTATAGCCAGCAGAAAGTTAACCATTTGGCACAATTATGAAATGAACTCAAAGACATTGAGTCTTAGAATGACCTGGGGTGTGGGGAGAAGGGCAATATCTTAGGAAACTGATTTTTAACAAGATAGTAATACATCTTGGTACTAACTTTCATTAAGGAGGAGGATGTGATTGGGTACCAGGAACTTAATAAATACTTGATGATTGATTGCTTAAATTAATGATTAATTGAAGGACATCCTTTTAAGCAAGAATATGGTTTAGCATAAATTAGATTTAGACCAGTACCTTATACCCCATACCACAATAATCTCAATTTGTATTTTTTCAATGTCTTCTCCAATTTGTTAAAGAAAGAACCAAGACCACTGTGATGGCAAGAAGGATAGGAGTTATACAGTAAGGAGGGCTGGTGCTTAATAGCTAGGAAGTTGAAGAAGAGAAGGAAGGAAGGAGGAGGGTAGCAGTGACATCAGTCTGAAGTCATAAAGGGCAGTACCCCCATGCAGGCGCAACTTGTAGAGAGGTGCTAGCAGGCTGGTCCTGACTGCTTTTTATCCTTCTGACTTCCAGGAACAAAGGGAGGCAGCAGCAGCCAGCTCTGGCATGATCTGCAAAGTGGAGGTTTCAGGTTCTAGCTGTAGAAGGGGCTAAGGAAAGAGCGGGAACGAACTGAGTTGAAAGAGACTGTTTGGGGGACTGCTCTTGGCGGGTTGGGGAATACTGTTTAAGTGAGTTCTGTTTGGGGGAAGGTTGTTTGGGAGGAAATTGGGGATGATCCCACTTGAACCAGCAGTCACAAATGGAGCTACACAGTGGAGAGAGAGACATGAGGCATGACAGCAGGACAATTTTCTGGGGGGAACCTTGACAAGCCCCACCATGATGGAGAGGCTATTCCCTAGTCCAGACTCAATGGGATTGTTCCTTTTCCATGACCTCTTTGTGAACCCCTTTTTGTGGCTTTCTTGGCAAAGATACTGAAGTGGTTTGCCATTTCCTTCTCCATTTTACAGATGAGGAAACTAAGGCAAACAGGGTTAAGTGACTTGCCCATGGTCACACAGCCAGTAAATATCTGAGGCCAGATTTGAACTCCTGAAGATAAGTCTTTCTCATATCAAGCCCATTGCTCTATCCACTACACTACCTAGTTGTCCCTTCAATATGTAAACAACCAGAATCTAACAGGTCATTACAAGAAAAAAAAGAAGAGAATGATATCAAGGACTTTTCACAACTATGGCTAAGAGGGAAAGTTTTAGCCGAACAACAGATAAAGGTTACAAAAGCATTAGAAAAGAAATAGTAAAGTGGAACATTTACATAAAATATCAACTATAAAAGTCTGATATCAAAAGTATATAAAGGATTGACACCAATCTGTAGCGAGAGTCATTCCCCAACAGATAAGTGACCAAAGGATACAGTTTTCAGAAGAAGAATCTCAAATGATAAATGATTATATGAAAACAAGCTCTGAATCACTCCCAATTTTAATGTAAGCAAGCCACAAGTTATGCTATAGAGTATAACACTACATGGGTGGTCATGAGTATCACGAGTGCTGTTTTGGAGGGTAGAGTTGGCCCATCTAAACTTATCATTGACCTCTTCTGCCTATCTGTTAGTTTCTGTTACGAGCCATATCTTACTACCACAATTACCTCCATCTTTAACCTAGCATTTGTAAAATGGTTCCTCGGGTCTGAGTGGTCCCCTTCTCTGCTGCTTTATGAGGGTTTTTAAGCAGAAAGTTAAGTATACAATCTTTATAACTAAGAGCCACCAGTTAGGAAATGTTCCTAACATTTAGACAGAAATCTGTGTCTGTCTTAATTTAAATGGTGCTCTGGGTAATTTAGAATCATGGCAAAGTCAAGGAACAGAATAGTCCAAGGGTGCAGAGGTATATTCTGGGTAGTACTGACACGGCATGTTGGTATTTCGGGGTTTCAGGCACCCCTAACCCTCTTAGTGGGTAAACCTCTTCAGTACTGGATAAAGGAATAGGAAAACATAGGGCAATGTCAAGGATTGGGGCAGAAGTATTATAGGATCATTAATTTAGAGCTAGAAGGGAATTAAAAGGTCATTAAATTCAATTAGTAAGAACCTGAGACAAGATTTGAACTCAAATCTCCACTTTGCATCTGGTGCTCTGTCCAGTTTCAACTCCACAGAACAAAATGCCCCTCTCAGCATAAACTCATCATTTCTAATCTCAACACCAAGATGCTAATTTAAGCCTCTTCCCGCACCACCTCCCTCAGCCTTCTCTTTCCTTCTGATTGAAGGGCTGAGTACCAAACTCCTGCCAATGTCTTCCTTTATGGAGGGCAGAAACTGAACTTCTCAACTCATTCTACTTTGTTTCTATCGCTCTGCCTCCTCCTCCTCCATACCCTTTGGTTTCCCCCCCTCTGTTTGCTATCCTTTCCCCCAGCCCCTTCCATCCCTCCACCCCCATTAGATTATAAGCAGGGACCATCTATCACTCACACACACACACACACACACACACACACACACACACACACACAATTTTATCCCTAGAGTTTAACACAGCACCTAACATTTATTAGGTGCTTAACGGGATTGGATTCATTGGATTGGATTGGATTAGGTCTTTTTAACTCCAAACCCATCATTCTTTTCACTGCTGCAACTATCTAGCTGCTTCAAACAAAGACCTGCGATAAAGGAAGAGCATACCTTGATAACTACCTAAGAATTTCTGTTCTCTTTTATGCCAGGAGGGACCATATTTTATTCATCCTTTTATCTTCCTCGGGTAATGACCAGTATAACACCTCTCATACAGTAGGTACTCATAGACTCAGTTTTACTTGTTCAACTTTTCCCTACCAGATAACTCTTTTGTAATCAAAGAGCCCTGAATTATTTATGATCCTGCATTCTTTTTTTTTTTTTTTTGCTTTTGGAGGGGGGAATGCAGAGCAATTGGGGTTAAGTGACTTGCCCAAGGTCACAGGGATAGTACGTTTTAAGCATCTAAGGCCTCACATTTGAACTCAGGTCCTCCTGACTCCAGGTCTGGTGCTCTATTCATTGTGCCACCTAGCCCCTCCTGGACAGCTACTTCTATATAAGCCTCAATAATGGGTACACTGAAAAATCTTTTAGTATTAACAAAACCCATAAGGTACTCCTCTCTCCCTTAATCAATGGGTTCTTCCTGGGGCTTCCATTTTGGGGAGGGGCCCACACCAGCCAAACTGCATTCCCCTTCCAGCTGTGCTTTTGATTTTACTTTAATACCATGCCCCTGTATGAGTACTTTCATCCCCAGTTCACCCCCTTTTCATTTGTGTGTGTGTGTGTGTGCGTCTGTGTGTGTGCATGTTATCTTTCCTCATTAGAATGTAAGCTCCTTGAGGGAAGGCCTATCTTTCTTTTGCTCGTTTCTGTATCCCCCATGTTAGCACAATGTCTGGCACATAGTATGCAATTCAATAAACATTTATTAAGTACCCACTATGTGCCAGGCACTACACTAAATGCTGGGAATACAAAAAGAGGGAAAAGTCAGCCCCTGCCCTCAAGGAGCTTACAATCTAATGGGGAGATAAAAAGCAAACAAATATATGCAAAGCAAGCTATATAAAGGATAAATAGGAAATTATTAAAAGGAGGAAAGCACTGGAATGAAGAGGGGTTGGGGAAGGCTTCCTGTAGAAAATGAGATTTTGTTTTGGATTTAAAGGAAGCCAGGGAGTTCATCAGTAGTCAGAGCGGAGGATGGAAAGCATTGGGGCACAGCCAGAGAAATTGTTCCGTGCTGAGATATGGAGTGTCTTATTCATAGAAGAGGCAGGAGGATAGTGTCACTTAATATATGGTTATTACTTATCAATAATTAGAATTTAACTTTTAGAACAATTTTCTAGATTTAAAAAAATCCCTAAAACTTATCTTGTAGCCATAAGATGTTGGGGGATGGGGGGAGAAGCACACAAATTGTGACATAGTTTTAAATAGAAGTTTATCAGCTACAGGAAAAATCATAGAGGGGGAAAAAGGCTTATTTTTGCCTTAGCTGCATGGTACCTATGTTTTAAACACTCTCCTTCGCTCTATGAACTCCTACCCGGATAACATTTTCTCAGCCCTGCCCTATACTCCCATCCCTTGTGACTATCCAGAAGGCAGTCTGCCAAGAATCAAACTGGAGGGAAATAATAAAAATAAAAACCAAAAAACTAAAACCCATACACTCCCACAACCCACCCCAATTACTGAAAACCTTCAGTGGGGGATTCAACCCATTCAACCATATTCTTATTATGTGCTTTTAGAACAACTGTAGTAAAATAGCAAGAGGATGCAAGTAGGCTTGGGGAGCAGATTTTGTCTGCTAGAAAACAAAAACAAGAAGGAGGGGGCAGATTCTTTAGGTGGTGATGATTAATCAGAACACAAAGAAGTCACTTGTGAAGAAGACCATCCATGCATTCAATCAAACATTTACAGAACAGGATCAAGCATTAAGCTCTGTGGGGCCACAAAGAACAAAAAACAGTTCCTATTCTCAAAGTTTCTTATGTAGTCTGAGAGGAGAAGTAAAAGATACACATATGAATATCTACAATTCACAGGAGGGAAGTGAAAAGAGGGTTAAAATGAGCAAGAGATCTTTTCTGCCTGTGGCAGTTAAGTTCTCATGAAAGCTACGGCACTACAGCTGGATCATCAAAGTAGGATTTCACTAGGTAGAGATGGGGGAAGGGAAGCATGACAAAACATAAAGTCCCAGGAAACCCCGAGGTTCATTTAGGGAAAGTGAATACTTTGCTGTGTCAAAAGCAAAGAGTGAAGGAGGGAGCATATATAAGTAAAGAGTGGGAGGGAGCATATATAAGCAAAGAGTGGGAAATACAATTTGATTGGATGAATTGTTACCAGATTATGAAAGGTTTGGATTGCTAGGCTGAAGAGGCTGGCAATGACTTGATAGGCAATAGAGAACTACTGAAAACTTTTGAGCACAAGAATTAACACGATCAAAATGTATTTTAGAAATATTAATTTGGAAGCAATTTATACAATGGATTAGAAGGTGAGGAAGAAAAGGGAGAGAGGTCAGGTAAGAGGCTATTGCAATATTAAAGATGAGAGGTAATCAGGACTTGTAAGGTGGCAGCAGTGGACATACTTTGGAGATTTAACAAGATTTGACAATAGGATGAAGGTGGTAGGGGGATTTGTTGGCAAAGAGGGAAAAGAATAAGAAAAAAAAAATTCTAGCTTAAGTAACTGGACTGGAGTAATTTAGGGACCATTAAGAGCAATAGTCAAGGCTAATAATAAACACACACTACTAGATTTGCTCAATGGAACGGACAGCATTTAACCTACAGATGGAGCTAATGAAACTAATAAGATAAAATAATGAAATAAAAAATGAATGTAGCCAACAACACATTGACAAAGAAACACTGAGCAGTTGGTTGAGTCATGCAGATTTGTTTGTTGGAAATAGAGAACTTATGATAGAAAATCAGGACCAGGACATTGCCATAAGAATTACCAAAAAAATCGTTAAGGTGCCTGGATTTGGTGTTTGATGCAAATTATTTAAGAAAACTAAGCAATACATCATGATAGACTACAAAAAGTTAGCCCCAAACACACCCCATCCTTCCCTCCCCCTGCCCCCACCACAAAAAAAAGACCTCAAAAAATCCTGGACAACTCAACTGTACTTTTAGTGGAATGTGATCTTAGATAAGAATGTGGCCCACAATTGCCTAGAGGAAACATTAATTCATAAAAGCCTAACAACAATGTTTTTAAAAGATGTCACCGTACCAGATACTCATAATCTCCAAGCTGCATGAAATGAAAAGCTTTCAAAATATGGAGGAAAGATTCAGAATCATGTGGAAACACAATGAGGTACATTATCATTCCCATCATCCTATCTGCTATTGGAGTTTTACTGAGTATGCTTGTAGTTAGGCTATGGAAGATGAGTTTACATTCAAACACTTTTATTCACTATAAAAAGCAGTTATTTTATCAGCCTATGCAACAGTATACAGACGTGAAATTTTTTTTAAAATGTGAGCAAAATAGAGACTTCTCCTAGGATCATTTCTACCTAAATTGCAAGATAAGAATGATTTTTAAATACTACTACTGTGACAACTTCATTGACTATGACTATAACTACGATGATCACTACTAATGATGATGAGGACAGGATAACAACAGCCCCTTCAAAGTCTGACCTATTCTGTGGGGTGGGGGAGGGGTGGCAGTGGCAAAGGGACTGTCAATTAGAATGATTCAGAGTGAGGACTCTGTGTGTCTTGAGACCACTCCAGACCAGCTGTGATAGTCTGGCAAGAAACTCGAAACTCCAGTCAATTACAGTGTGATAAGAACACAGATTGGGCTGGCATCCCAGAAAATGTGATGGAAATATCCCAATGAATCTAAGGACTAAATAGGGCAGTATTAGGTTGTAGACTGGTCTTCTTTGGAGCAACCACAGTGATCAACGTGACAGGGAGCTCAGCAAAGCCAATGGTGCACTTTTTCAGTGTGTTGGTTGCATTCGCTAGACTGATTTTTTCTCCTCTCCTTCTTTTTATTCTTTATTATAATAGATGATTCTCTGTGATGGGATAGAGGGAAGAATACAATAAAAGATGTAGGTGCTACAAAATAAAAGATAATTATGTATTTTTAAAATGTATTTAAGAATAAAAACATGGTTTCTGTATCATTGACAAGTTTGGGATCTCTCTTGCTCCTGAACTATGCTTTCCCATATATTTCTCCCTATTTTCACTTCTCCCCATCTTTGCACTGATGCTATCAACATCCAAATCTATGTTGATTTGATTCTGAAGGTTTTATTAACCTCTTCATAGAATTTCTCTATGTCTTCATCCTCATCAAACCAACATTGGTACATAAGTTACAACCATTTTTGTTTTTGCTTTTTGGAGGGCAATTAGGGTTAAGTGACTTGCCCAAAGTCACACGGCTAGTAAGTGTGTCAAGTGTCTGAGGCTGGATTTGAACTCAGGTCCTCCTGACTCCAGGGCCAGTGCTCTATTCACTGCACCAGCTAGCTGCCAGTTACAACCATTTTCATAGTGGTCTTTATGCAAGCACTTATTGGTACTGCAATATATGATGATAAAATATCTCATGAAATAATATTTCTTATCTCTAGGCCTACAGTAAAAGCCACTTGTTTCTTTGCCTCTCTAGGAAATACCTGTGAACTTTCCTTCTCTTTGGACCTAATCTTGTTCTATCTTCTGGTTGATAGCATGATGCAATAATACTATCATACATACACATACACATATGAATATAATTATATTATATATTAGGGATATAATTTTTAAAATTTTTCTTTGTGCTATTAGAAGTATTCCTGAAGACTTTTCTAAATCAGCATGAGCTAAGTTTTAATGATCCAAGCAAGATTAAGAGGACAAGATCTATGTCTTAATTATCTTTATATCTCCTATGGGACTCAGCAAAGTACAGGGTTCATAGCAGTTCCTTAAATATTTGTTGGATGATTGACTGAATGAATGAATGACATAAGTGGTGGAATTACTATGGAGGAGCATAAGGACAGTTCAAGTGAGCCCCACTTTAAGAACATCTGGTTAAAAACGACAATAAAGTAGATGCAGTACAAAAGGATTTTTCACTTTATAAGATTTAGACAGAGGATTCTCTCTAGAAAACTGTTGCCCTACTGTATTAAATACATTATTTACCCATTTGATTTGGATGTTATATAGCATATTTAACTTTATAGTATAAAGTGAAGTGAGTAGGGATCGTTGAAATTCACTGCCAAGACGTCGTCGTCATCATCATCATCATCACCACCATCATCATCGTTGTAATATAATAATAGCTAACATATATATCACCTTAAGGTTTGCAAAGTTTTTCATAAACATCATTTCATTTTTATCCTTACAGCAGCCCAGGAAGTTCTCATTATCATTCCCATTTTACTGATAAGAAAAGTGAGGCAGACAGTGGTAAGTGACTGTTGAGAGTCGCACAGCTAATAATTGCCTGATGCTGGATTTGAACTCCAATCTTGCCAACTCTAGGTCCAGTGCTCTATCCACTGCACAACTTGAGCATCTCTTTGGTATATTCACAGACCTTAGTTCTTATGATGATGCTCTATTCACCTTTAGGAAATCATTTGACTTCTCTGAACATAAATTTCCTCAAAGGTAAAATAATCCTTATTCTAGCTCATAGGAATGCTATGGAGATAAAATGAGATCACCTTTGGGAAAACACTTAAAAAAAAAGAAATGAGTCGCATCCAAATGAACTTTTTCAACCCTTCAAGGATGCCTAATAATATCTATGTGAGGATTCCTTCCACCAGCACAGATTACAATGCCTCAATAACTTAGTAAAATCCCTTTCAGAATTGCTCTCGTTAAAACAAACAAAAACTTTCGTCACCTGTGGCCAACTTGGTGATGAGATTTACCTAACCAAGCTCAGCTGGTCTTCACAGACCAGGCAGCTTGATTTCCTTTCTCTCATCTGCAATCTGGGATAGCACTTAGCAATTTTCATTGTGCTTTGACATGAACAACTCACTTTTCTCATTTGGAACTTGATACTCTTTAGCTTCCTTCTCCCTAAACAATGGACTTAGTGGCTATTACAATAGGGTATGCTGGAAAGAATATTAGGAGTCAGAAGACCTGGGTTTTAATCTTGATTTTGACACTAATTTGCTATATGATCATGGACAAGTCATATGCCCTCGTTAGCCTTCAATTTCTTCCTCTGTAAAATGAAGGAGATTGAATAAGATGAGACCTAAAGTTATATTCTAGGTCTAACATTGTTGTTTAGTGTCTAATGTCTAACATCTTTCTCAGTCTTCCCTGACTCTTTGTGACTCCTTTTCAGGTTTTCTAGGCAAAGATACTGGAGTGATTTCCCTCTCCAGCTTATTTTACAGATGAAGAAACTGAGGCAAAATGGGTTAAGTGACTTGCCCAGAGTCACACAGCTAGTAAATATCTGAGGCTGGATTTAAATTCAGGTCTTTCTGACTCCAAACGCAGTGCTCCTGTGCACTGTACCACCTAGCTACCTATCTCTTACATACTATGAGCTAATGCATGCCATTAATGTCTTAAAACACTCCCGGGACATAAGGCATGACTATAAAGAATGAAGTATTTGCCAGAACATCAGAAGTATAACCTAACTGTGAGAAGCTACATCAAAGAAACTTTTTAAATCAGAATTTGAATATTGAGAGAGGTCCTCACTTGTGACTCTAGGATTCACTGGAGCAATGGTTCTCAACCTTCCTAATGCTGCAGCCCTTTAATACTTGTATGTGGGTGTATCTGCATGTGGGCAGACCCGCCTAGAGACAGATAGAGGAGTGGCGGCTCAGTTTGTAAGACCATCAGAAATGTGTTTTCCCATGGTCTTAGGCAACCCCTGTGAAAGGGTCATTCAACTCCTAAAGGGGTCGTGACCCACAGGTTGAGAACCACTGCACTAGAGCATAGCTTGAAGTATGAAATATGATGTGGTTTTACCCAGCCTCCTTATTAGAGTGATCATCAGGCTCACCTTAAAACTCTATCCATTTAATCAGCACATACTGGAAATCATGGCAGTCTTCATCAGACTAGTCTATTTATGGAATCCTTCAATATAGAATAATAAGGGGTACTGGTAAACATTAGAAGAATATGCAAGTGCCATCTGGGCCAGATACTTCAACTGATGGCAATTTAAGGTGAGCAACACCTTAGCAACTAACTGTATCTACTCAATGCCTGAGGAGAAGTTCTGAAACTTTAAAATATCTTTAATGATCTATAAAACCAAGAAAGTGATGAGAGAAGAGATTTAGCAGTATTTACATACACAAAGGGCCTGTCTCAAAGATGATGTAATAATTTTGCATTTTAGGAAAAGATAAATTTGATGTTGCTTGTATATTGTAATAGAAGTGGAAGCCATGTAGGAAAACATTTAAATCGCTGCTTATTAAGCCTATTTGCGTACTTCTAGAAGCTATATTTATAAATATAGTCACTTTAAATGACACTAGGTTCACTGGGATTTAGGAATGAAGGACAGACCAGAGGATTGTATATCTAGAAGTAGAAGAGGTTGGGGTGGTTAAGTGGAGTAGAGAATAAAAAGAGCACATGCCCTGGAGTGAGGAGGATTTGAGTTCAAATTTGACCTCAGACACTTAATACTTACTAGCCTTGTGACCTTGGGCAAGTCACTTAACCCCAATTGCCCCTCCCCCCCAAAAAAGTGGAAGAGGTGTCAGAGACCATTTAGTCCAAGCCATGATTTTACAATATAACTGAGTCCAATGGAGGTTAGGTCATTTGCCTCAAATCACACAAGGGGTTAGAGTTGGAGGGACAATTTGAAACAAGGTTCTCTGACACCTGTTAATCATAATATCAAACTATTTGAGCAAATGTCTTGTTTTATAAAAGATGTAATTCCTTTGTTCTTCTCAACTATGGTGACCAAGGTATTAAAAAGACCATACTTTTTGGAATTAGTTTTGGAAATGGTATGTGGTGTAAAAAAACATGCCCCAAGAATAACTTCTATTTAATTTGGGGACTATCCATAGCCATTGGTGCAGCTGGCCAGTCTCGTCTTTTATTTTCCTTCAGATATCAAGTATAAATTAAGAGATTCATTCTGACTGTTCAAAGACAGTTCATTTAGCTAATCAGAACTATTGTTCCATGGTCAGGTTTTCCCTAAATAATATATTTATCTAATGAATCATCAAAACTTATTTTATCCAAACATCTCCTTTCAGGAAGATAAGTTAAAGGGGAAAGTGAATTACCATTCAGTTTCGATAAATTCAGACAGGAAAAATTTTCTCTTCACAGATGTTGGGAATATGGAATCTTTTATCATATTGGAAAATAGCTTGGTGTGATAAGAGGCAGTGTGGTAAAGCAGAAGTAGCAGGGAGTTGGAGTCATGTGTATGATTTCTGACTCATCAGTTTAAAAGCTTTGGGATCCTTAGCAAGTCACTTAATAACAATGAACCTCCATTATCTTGTGCAAAAAACGGGGATAGTACAATCTTCATCTTAGCTACATAACAGGAGTCTTACAAGGCTCATGATGAGTGTTCCTATGCAAAAAATGTGTATTTTATGACTTGTACCATCTTTTCCAATGACGCATCATGAACCCTTCCTCCCTGCCCCCCATGCCTTAGAAAATTATACTTGAAAGTTGTAAAGTTTAAAAAATGTTATCCCTCTGAAGTCAACTTGGAGATAAAGCTCTTCAAATTTAGCTAGGCTGGGTGTCAGATGACAAGAACATTTGTAGTGACTGGGACCATGGTTAACATCTTTCCATTTCATAGAAGTTTAATTACAATCTGTAACCAGATGACTCTCATATCTTTACAACCATTCCCAGTCTCTCCGCTGGCTTTTATTCTACATCACCAACTGCCTATTGGTCAATTCAAATGGATGTCTGGGAAACAGATCAAACTCAACATGCTCTGTTTCTTGGAATCCTTACTTAGGCTCCTAAAGAACTCTGATCAAGCACCATCTTCTTGCATGAAACCAATCCCAATTCGTAAAGTTGCTCCTTACCTCCCCCATTAACTTGTAATCATTTTTATATAACTTGTTTATGAATACACACACGCACACACACACACACACACACACACACACACACACACGTGGTCTTGCCTGATGAGATAAAAGCTCCATGAAGGCAGAGACTAGTTTTATTTCATCTTTGTAAACTTAAGCATATAGTAAATCTTTAATAAATGCTTGCTGAAATCATCAAAACTACTTGATACTGGTTAAGAAATAGAGGGGTAGACTGGTAGAGTAGGTTAGCTACACAAGACACAGTTGTTAATGATTATAGCACTCTACTGTTTGATAAACCCAAAGACCCCAACTTCTGGGATAAAAACTCACTATTTGACAAAAACTGCTGAGAAAACTGGAAAACAGTGTGGCAGAAACTGGGTATAGACCAATGTCTGACACCATATACCAAAATAAAGTCCAAATGGGTATATAATTTAGCTATAAAGGCTGATGCTATAAACAAATTAGGGAGCAAGGAATAGTTTATCTGGCAGATTTATGGACAATGGAGGAATTTATGACCAAACAAGAAATAGAGAACATTATGAAATGCAAAATGGATAATTCTGATTAAATTGAAATTTTTTTTGCACAAACAAAGACAATGCAACCAAGATTAGGAGGAAAGCAGAAAACTAGGAAAGAATGTTTACTAGTGTCTCTGATAAAGGCCTCATTTCTAAAATATATAGAGAACTGAGTCAAATTTACAAGAATACAAGTCATTCTCCAATTGATAAAAGGTCAAAGGATATGAACAGGCAGTTTTCAGAGGAAGAAATTGAAGCCATCTATAGTCATATGAAAAAATGCTTTAAATTACTATAGACTAAAGAGATGCAAATTAAAACAACTCCGAGGTACCACATCGTACCTATCAATTTAGCTAACATGACAAAACAGGAAAATGAGAAATGTTGGAAAGATGGAACACTAATTCATTGTTGGAAGAGTTGTGAGCTGATCCAACCATTCTGGAGAACAATTTGGAACTATGCCCAAAGGGCTATAAAAATATACATACCCTTTGACCCCAGTTATACCACTTCTAGGGCTGTATCCCAAAGAGATCATAAAAATGGGGAAAATGATACTCACGTATGAAAATATTTATAGCAGCTCTTTTTTTGTTGTGGGCAAGAACTGGAAATTGAGGGGATGCCCATCAATTGGGGAATGGCTAAACAAGTTGTGTTATATGAATGTAATGGAATACTATTGTGCTGTAAGAAATGATGAACAGGCAGAGTTCAGAAAAACCTGGAAAGACTTATATGAATGGAAGTTGAGTGAAGTGAGCACAACTAGGCAAACATTGTACACAGTAACAGCCACAGTGTTCGATGACTGACTTTGATAGGCTTAGCTCTTCTCAGCAATGCAAGGACCTAAAACAATTCCAAAAGACACATGGTGGAAAATGCCATTCACATCCAGAAAAAAGAAATATGGAGTCTGAATGCAGATTGGAAAAGACTATTTTTTTTTCTTTTTTTATTTGTTTTGTTTTATGTTTTTCTTTCCCACGGTCACTTCTATTCCTTCTAATTCTTCTATACAACATGACTAATGTGAAAATATGTTTAGTAGGAATGTATATGTAGAGCCTATATCAGATTGTATGATTGTATGCCACCTTGGGGAGGAGGGAGGACAAGGAGAGGATATAAAACGTATGCAAGTGAACGTTGAAAACTAAAAATAAATTAACTTAAGAAATAAAAAATAAAAATTACAGCATTAAAAAAAATAAGTACTTGCTGATTGATTGGGAAAATCCTGGAAGTGAGGGAGGGACTGAAAGAAGATTGTAGAAAGTCCTTCAGAAAGGTAGTTTCTTGTTTTTGAGACTCAGTTTAGTTATGTGCCTTGACACAAGTGGATGGACTAGAGATGTGAACTTTTGTGGTTCCTTCCATATTCCCAAGAGTCCAAAATAGTGGAGTTGGTTCAGATACCAGACTAACTGAACACACATCAACAAAGTCAGGAAGTTCATCCAAATTACTTATTGTTTCCTTCTTACTCCAAAGAGATGGTCTTGCAGATGGGAGGCCTTGTCATTTAACATCTGTAAAAAGGCTCAACAGATTCAATTCCCCTCTATATCATAGAAGTACAAAATGGAAGCTTTGCCCCTCGCCACAGGCTTTCTGTGAAACCCTACTTTCCATTAGTCCAACTCAATTCCCCATTTCCCTAAACACAGTGGACAGGTACCTCTAGAGTGTAGAGAGAAATGCTCCACATCATAGTAATTGGCTGTCAAGACTATTTATACTGGGATGTTAATGGAGAGAAAGGAGGCTCTAGTTCCTTGTTCTCTTTCCCATTTCTCATTTTCCATTCTTCTTAACTTATTTTAAGGATTCAAGAGATTTTTTCTTAAACAAAGCAAACAGTTCATTTGGCTAATTGAGATGGAAGTGTTGAAGAATACTTTCCCTTCCTTATCCCCATTCCCAAGTGCATTCCCAGCTTCTTTTCTATTTCTACCATTCTACCCCAACCCTGAGACACCTGGTTCAAATGCCTCAAGATTCTGAGTATCTACTTCACACAAATACCACCACAGTTCAGGCCTTCATCTTCTCTTGCCTCCACTATTACAATAGCCTCCTAATTGGATTCCCTCCCTCAAGTCAAGCCTCCATATTGCTGCCAAAATGATCTTCTTCAAGTGTAGCTCTCACCTTCTCTTCTTCCTCCTCAATCAATCTGATGCCTCCCTAATTGCTCTGGAATCTAACATTAATACTTAAAATACTTTATAGCTCTGTCCCAAGCTATTTTTTTCTAGCCTCATCACATATTGGGGCAGCTAGAGATGCACTGGATAGAGTGCCAGGCCTGAAGTCAGGAAGACTCATCTTCCTGAATTCAAATCTGACTTCAGACACTTATTAGCTGTGAGACCCTGGGCAAATCACTTAACCCTATTTACTTCAATTTCCTTATCTGTAAAATGAGCTGGAGAGAGAAAAGGCAAACCATTTCATATCCGTGCCAAGAAAACTCCAAACAGGGACAGACATGACTGAATAAAACAACTGAACAACAAGAAAACATCATACATTTCTCTCCTTCTTAGGGTCTAGACCAGTGGTTCTCAACTTTCCTAATGCCACGATCCCTTAGTACTCATATGTGGGCATATCTGCATATGAGCAGACCCACCTGGAGAAGGATAGAGGAGCGGTGTCTCGGTTCCTAAGACTATCGGAAATATGTGTTTTCCCTGTGACCCCTGTGAAAAGGTCGTTCCATCCCCAAAGGGGTCGTGACCCACAGGTTGAGAACCGCTGGTGTAGACACACCAAACTTCTATCTGTTTCTTACACGAGTCTACGTGTCTTTGCAAAGGCCAGTCCCCATGACCAGAATGTACTCACTCTTCAACTCAGCCTCATAGAATCTTTCTCTTCCTTCAAGATGCTGCCCAAGCACCACATTCTACATAGATGCTTACTTAACTGAGAGGCAGCATAATGTAATGAAATGCAATGTTGGAGTCAGGAAGACCTGGGGTTAAATCGCACCTTGGACACTCACAGGCTTGGACATGTGCCTCAGTTTCCTCATCTCTGCAATGAGAATATTGGATTTGATGACCTCTAAGGTTCCTTCTCATAGGTGTTTAATAAGTACTTGTTGATTGCTTGAGTCATCAAAGCAAGATGAAATTACCTTCTGAGCTTAAAATATCAGGATATTCTATTTGAAAACTTATTTGTATATATTGGGACTCAATAAATTAATCAGAATTTTTGATGAGAATATCCCATTTCCTGATCATTTTATATACATGGGAGTTTACATGCTAGAGGGCAATCAACAAGATGACTTAACAGAGCTGCCCTGCTGAGAAATTGTGAGTAAAATGAATCTCTATAAATCAAAATCTATTTAAGCTGCCTTACTAAAGGAACTCAGTGGCAAATCATTGTATAATATAAATAATCCCATGCCTTTTAGTGTTGTAATATAGACATTGGGGGTTTCCCCCAAAGAAAGTACTCATACTCTCTTCCTCTCTCCAGAGTACAAGCTTTCTTTAGAAGGGATGACCCAGAGATGACAAATAACTTTTTACTGCTCTAGTAAATAGAAAGATGGATGGATGGATGGATGGACGGATGAAAAGACAGGTAGACAGAACCTTTGTTATAAGCATTTACTATGTACTAGGCACTGTGCTAAATGCTAAAGATGCAAAAGCAAGCAAAATGGTGTCTGCCCTCAAGGAGTTCACACTCGAAAGAGGGAAAACAACCCACATAGGGAAAGAGAAAGGAGTTGATGTAATGGTAATGGTAATTTGAAGATCTCCCTTGCCCCTTAATAGGCCAAATGTAATCACGTGGAGTCCACAAGGGGAGGAGCTTGCAGAAAGGGTAAAACAGGAAGGGTGGAGCAGGAGAGAGAGTCAGAACAGCCAGGAGCAAGCAGCATGGAGGCTGAGCAGTTAGCATGAATAAGAGAGGGGCATTTTTGCTTAAGGGGGCCTGTTTGGTTTTGAAGGCCTGATGGAGGGAAGGTTTGAGAATGTCAGTGCTTGCTGCATTTGTTATGTGTACCAACTTCTTGTTTGCTATAATGGAGTTGGCTTTCTGGTGTTTGAACAAATGTTTTGGTTCTTCCTTCCATGTGGAGAGTCTGTTACGTTTTGTGATTCACAACTACACCACCATATTCATACCCACCGTGGGTGCTGTGAATATTGCATTGGCATTATAGTTGGGAAGAAGGATATCTTGGGGAAAATTAAATTAATCTCAATGATTTCAAAACTTTGAAGTATCTTTCTCTAAGAAAGATACACATGTTTTGTCCTCTTAATTTCATTCAAAATATGAAGTCTCAACTGTGTAAAGTTCTTAAAGATATTCTTAACTTCACACAAGCAAAAAATAGTGGTCAGAATCTTCATTTGGTATAAAGCACCAGCACCACTGTTGGAAGAAAGCCCCTACATTAGAATTCAACTTTCAACAACTTTCTGATGGGTTTTGTTAATTACTCCATTTTCTAATTCTAATGATTTTTCAATTCTCTCAAAAGTTTCTTGGAGGTGCCAGTATCAGATGCATAGCTATCTTTATCAAGATGTTTGGTTACTTTGGACTGCTAGAACCAGTGATTAATGCAATTACCATGTTCCCACCATCACAACACTATTTGATTTCCCTATTTAGCACTTCCCTCTCTGTCTGCATTATACAATGCACTAATGAGGGCACAGAGAGCTCAATGAATAGAGAGAACAGTGGGCTTGGAGTTAGGAAGATCTGAGTTTGATTTTGACCTCAGAAACTTACTAGTTGTCTAACACTGGGCAAGACACCAACTGGTCCAGCTAAGTGAAACAGTAGGTAGAGTACTAAGCCTAAAGTCAGGAAAACCTGAGTTCAAATCCAACCTCAGATATTGCTAGCTGTATGACCCTGGGTAAGTCACTTAATCCTGTTTGCTTCATCTGTAAAATGAGTTGGAGAAGGAAATGGCAAACCACTCCAATATCTTTGCCAAGAAAATCCCAAAAGGATTCACAAAGAGTTGGAATTTAATGAAAAAACTGAATGACAAAAATACAAAGTCAATCAACTGCTGTTTGCCTCAGTTTCCTCAGATATAAATGACTATATAATAGCATTTACTACCCAGGGTTGTTGTAATGATCAAAAGACAAAGTATTTGTAAAAAGAACTTAGCACAGTGTCTGGTATATGGTAGGCACTTAATAAATGCTTATTTCCTTCCTTCCATTCTCCCTTCTTTCCTTCCTTGGAAAAGGAGACAGAGCAGCCTAAACGAAAGCAGTGTGATTGGACTAGCATTTGTCTTCTCTCTGGGAGCTGTCACTCAGACCTTGATTTAGACCTCTGGCACATGGCCCTGACTTTCTGAGCAGTACCCTGCTTCTACTTTTGTCAACGCTGATTCTCATTTATTCACTTCCAAAAGGATACAAACAACACTGAAGGTCCTCTACTGTCTTCCCTTCATTTTATTTATCCTTCTACTTTCTTTTCTTTCTCTTCCTTCCCTTCTATTCCCCCTGAGCCAGGGGTGGGGAATCTGCTGCCTTGAGGCCAAGTGTGGCCTTCTAGATCCTCAGGTAAGGTCCTTTGACCAGTCAAAGTTTGACAAAATAAATCCTTTTATTAGAGCAGTGGTCCTCAACCTTCCTAATGCCACGACCCTTTAATACTCATATGTGGGCATATCTGCATGTGGGTGGACCCTCCTGGAGAAGGATAGAGAAGCGGTGTCTTGGTTCCTAAGACCATAGGAAATATGTGTTTTCCGATGGTCTTAGGTCACCCCTGTGACCCCTGTGAAAGGGTCGTTTGACCCCCAAAGGGGTCGTGACCCATAGGTTGAGAAGCACTATATTACGGGGATTTGTCCTGTGAAGTTTGGATTCAGTCAAAGGGCTGCACTTGAGGTGCTAGAGGGCCATACGTTCCCCACCCTTCCTTCCCAACCCTCAGACCTCCACCCTGGAACACAAACAAACAAACAAACAAAAACCTTGAAACAGAAGAGGAGCTAGGAACAATTAGAATGGGGAGAGGAAAAATTGTTTTCAATTTTACCTTTTTCAAAATCTGCTTGCTTCTCCCTCTCCTTTCTCATTTTCAAATGCAAGGCAAACTGTGCTTTGGCAGTACCAAGACCCAGCCAGTCAATGATTTTCTTTCCTCCCTCCCCATTCTGCTTCCATCCATTTCACGTGTTATTTTTATCAGGTTTTTGGCAGGGTTCCCTAATTCTGTTATACGTCCAGACCTTTCTTTCTATCAGAGCAACATCATTGACAGCACACAGCCTAGCAAGATTCTCC
Source organism: Pseudochirops corinnae (assembly GCA_028646515.1). NCBI lineage: Eukaryota > Metazoa > Chordata > Mammalia > Diprotodontia > Pseudocheiridae > Pseudochirops > Pseudochirops corinnae. The sequence goes on from CM053586.1 coordinate 227,597,362, forward strand.
TCCACATTCAGCCTTCACACATTTCTTGTTTCATTAACATTAAGAGATTGTTCTACATCCCTGAGTCGAATGCCAACCAACCAGATTTCTAAGCTTCTTCCCTTCAACTGCTCCCTAGTAGTAGTGATGACTTTGAAATTGCAGGTTTGCCTTCAAAGGCACACTCTGGTTAAGTTAATATGAAGTTCCAGGCTGAAGACTAGAGGATGATTATAATGCCATTTATTTATGCACTTTCTCCTTGCGGAGATGTCTAGTGAACCACAAGATACCATTTTGTTGTATAAACTAGATAAATCTTCAGCATTTCAGTGGGAGTAAGAACCTATATCCAAAGTTCCCCACAGGCCACTTTTTAGAGAAACAAATGTTTCATATGTGCTTACCTGGAACAAAACTCCCTTGGACCACCTCCTTATATGCCCACCAGCCTTCATGGATTTTTGGTGAATTCTGTTGAGCTAAAAAATAAAATGAGAAAATTTCATTAAATAAGTACCATGTCTTGGCTCCTTGAATATGAAATAAGAATGCAAATCAGTTAACTGTTTTATATTCAGTTGGCAAGCTGCAAAAAGCAGCTGCTCGCCCCAAATAGTCCCCTTCTACATAGTGGGTATATTGTGTGTGTGTGTGTGTGTGTGTGTGTGTGTGTGTGTGTGTGTTTTAAAGGTGCTTAACTCACATATCTATCCCATTTTCCATATCAGGTTCATTTTACTTAGCAAAAAACTATCCAAAGCAGAAATTGCCACTTAAAGACAGAAGAGGAAAAGTAAATGAGAGAATGGGAAGAGAATTCACGAGTGAGTAATGAATAAAAGAAACTAATCCTAACCCCCCCTAAGCAAATAGCACATTAAATGTTTCTACATGGCTTTAGATTTATGAGACCTAGGACTCTGTATTTCATGGAGATTGTAAGAAGCAGAAGGTGTTTCAGGGAACTTCTAGGAGATTATGTGTAAAGTAACTTCACCAAATTTACAACA
>CM053586.1:227598853-227634148 GCA_028646515.1 Pseudochirops corinnae
ATTGTATACATTCACTATAATTTCCATATGCTAGTTCCACTGAATTTCTGCTTAGGCTTTGGTATTCTAAGCATGTCCATCAATGTGCAGTGAAAGTACTGGCAGTATGGGCCTCGTGGGGGGATGGTGAGATCTAGTTCTAGACTTCTTGACTCCTTTCAAGGCCAGTGTTTCTTTGAGTAGTTTCCTTTCAAAGAATTTCCTTTGGTCAGAGTAGATTGTGGCAGGGAATCAATACATAGAGAAATATCTCTCCCACCACACTTTAGCAACTAATTGTCAAAGCTTTCTAGTTAGAGATTGAGTATACTTGTACCTGCCTATTGAAATTTAGTTACCACTAGGACATGACTTGTATTCTTACTTCCACCTTCCAGAGATACAAGGTCCCAAACAGTTGCCAGTTTCAAACATTTGCTAGCATGTGCACCTCATGTTGTGGTGACCCCCAACCATAAAATTATTTTTGTTGCTACTTTATAACTGTAATTTTGCTACTGTTATGAATCTATCTGATATGCAGGATGTATTTTCATTGTTACAAATTGAACATAACCCACAGGTTGAGAACCGCTGCCCTAGAGGGAGATTTTCTGTTTGAAATGCTGGATAGAGGAAATAGGCAGTCACTGATCCTATCAGTGCAGCTGTGGCCCAAGATATTTTCCCAAAGCAACTGTTTGAAACCATAGTTGCAGAAGGTCTCAAATGGAGCCAGATCAATTAAGAAAAAAAAAATACAATAGAGAGAAGCAAAAAATCTTACTTTTGATCACAAAATATCAATGTCATAGGTACAAAATGAGGGAGGCACAGTTACACAGCAATTGTTCTGAAAAAGATCTGAGGGTATAAGTGGACTTCAAGCTCAACATGACTTCATGTAGTAGTGGGTCTCCAGTGAAATACTACTGCTATTTGTGCTGGTTAACATGTTTTATCAATGACTTGGAAGAAAGTACAGAGGATAAAGCTTATTAAATTTGAAGCTGATGCAAATTTGTAGCAAACATGCTGGATTACAGAATCAGGACCCAAAATGAATTTGACTAGTCACAGCATTGGGCTGAATTAAATAAGATGAATTAAATATGTACAAATATAAAATCTTATATTTGCATATAAAAATCAATTGCACAAATATAAACAGAGAAGCCTTGCTGACTAGGTATATAGAAAAAGATCTGGGGGTAACAAAAGACTTCAAGATTATATGGATCATCAGCGGTATTGTTGTTTTTGTTGTTCGGTTATTTCAGTCACACACATCCAACTCTTCATGACCCCATTGGGGGTTTTCTTAGCAGAGATACTGGAGTAGTTTGCCATTTCCTTCTCCAGCTCATTTTACAGATGAAGAAACTGAGGCAAACAGGGTTAAGTGACTTGTCCAGAGTCATCTAGCTAGTAAGTGTCTGAGGTCAGATTTGAATTCAGGGGTTCCCAACTCCAGGCCCAGTGCTCTATCCACTGAGCTCCCCAGCGCCCCTGATCAGCAGCAAGTGGCAGTCAAAAAAGCTCATGCAAACTTGGGCTGTATTGAGAGGCATAGCTTCCAGGAGTAATCAGGTGTTAGCACCACTGTTTTCTGCCCTTGTCAGACCTAATTTGGAGTGTAATGCTCAATTCTGGATTCAGCAATGAAGGAGGACATTGATGATGTCCAGAGCAGAAAAACCAGAATGATAAATGACCTTAAGTTCATATTATACGAGGACTGGTTAAAGGAACTGAGGACGTTTGAGTTGGAGAAGATAAGACTCTCAGTGGGGACATGGTAGTGTTATGCACACAGCAGTTACTCTTAACTCAATAACCTACATATATCACATATTCAAATACTTATTGAATTGACGTAGTAAACACTTGAAAAACAGTCAGACTAAAATTAAAGAAATCTCAAATCATCTATTTGATATAATTATGTATTTTAAAAATATAAAGTCAAATGTGGTCAGGCTAAAAGGTAGTTGATCTCAGTGATGGTTGTAATAATTTGGACAGTCATTTGTAAGACAATCTAACACCATACAATGGGAGTAACAACCTGACTCAGGTTCTAACCTAGTATTCCAGGGCAAGGAATATAACCCAAGGAAATAACTTAATATTGCAATAGATCCATCCATATGAATATATTCTCTCCATCAGGGCAAGCTGCAAAAGCAAATAATTGGAAACACTAAAAAGAACTATCAATAAAATGGTATTAATAGCTGTGCAATATGTGATGGTGAAAAATAGAAACAATCAAAACACTTAGGGAAGAGTTAAACACAAGGACACCAATGTCCTTGAGACATGACAAATATAAATAATATATGGAAATATTGAAAAGTTCACATGAATTAATGCAAAGCAAATTTAAAAAATAGAAAGACTTTGAACATAGGACTAAAATCAATTTTCAAATACATATGCATGTATTATTTCTGGATGATATTTAGCATAGAGGAAACAGGAGTAAGATTTTTTTTTCTGCTACTTTTGGAACAATGAAGGAAAGTTGCAGAGAAGCAGATGCAAAGGAAAACTGCCTGTCAACTCTACAGAATTAGAATGGGCTGCCTTAGGAGATGAGGTACCAGCAGATTGCAGGTCAGCTATGAGTTGCACTAGATGACCTTTGAAATTCTTTCCTAATAATAAAAACTTGTTATTTGGTCATATTTGGTCATGTGCAACTCTTTACGACCCCATTTGGAGTTTTCCTAGCAAAGATACTGAAGTAGTTTGCCATTTTGTTCTCCAGCCCATTTTACAGATAAGGAAACTGAGGCAAACAGGGTTAAGTGACTTGGCCAAGGTCCCATAGCCAGTAAATGTCTGAGGTCAGATTTGAACACAGAAAGATGAGTTTTCCTAACTCCAGGACTGATACTCTATTCACTGTACTACCTAGCTGCATAGCAGTAAGTAGTAGTAGTAGTAATAGTAGTGGTGGTGTTAGTGGTAGTAGTAGTAGTAGTAATAGTGGTAGCAGTAGTAGTAGTAGTAGTAGTAGTAGTAGTAGTGGTAGTAGTGGTAGTAGTAGTAGTAATAGTTAACACTTATTAGTATTAGCAGTCAGCTAAGCTCATCATAAATATTATCTCATCTGAACCTCACAACAACCCTGGGAAGTAAGTGCTGTTATTATCCCCATTTACAGATGAGGAAACTGAAGCAAACAGAGGTTAAGTGACTTGCCCAGGACTATATAGCTAATAAGTGTCTGAGGCCAGATTTAAACTCAGGTCTTCCTGACTCCAGGGCCAGTGCTCTATCCACTGAGCCACTTAGCAGATTTAACTCATCAATATACAAGAATGTATAATCATAAGAATCAGAATAGGTATTAGAATAAATTACTGATCAGCTGCCTGTGTTGTTTCTCTGCTAAATCATAATTCTGATTGTAAAGTTGATTAAATATCAAATAAATAGATACATTGACTGGTCTTTTCTCAGTCCTCATCTTTTTGAACCTCTCTTATACATTTAACACTGTTGCCTCCCCCTCATTTATTTTTAGATATTCTCCCCTTTCAGAAACCCAAGAGTTTTTGCGACACCAGGCTCTCTCAGTTCTCCACCTACCTCTCTGACCATTCCTTCTCAGTCTCCTTTGCAGACTCATTCTCCATACCACGTATCCTAACTACAAGTGTTTTCCAGGCTTCAATCCCGGGTCCTCTTCTCTTCACTTTTTCAATGTTCTCTCTTTTGGTAATTTCGTTAGCTCATAAGAGTTCAATTATCATCTCTTAGCAGATGACTCACAGATCTATATATTCTGCCCTGCATCACTAACTGCATATTTCAAATTGTATGTACTGGTGACATCCCAAACACAACCTACCCAAAATAGAACTCATTATCTTTCCCCTCTCCCCCAAACACCATCTTCCATTCTTTGCTACTTTTATGAAAGGCATCACTCTTGATCCAGTTTTCCAGGTTCATAACCTCAGTATTATCCTGACCTCTCCATTCTTTGTCACCCCACATATCCAATTAGTTGCCTAATCTTGCTTTTTCTACCTCCCTAACATCTCTCATTTCTATTCCCTTTTCTCTATTTATATGGCCACCATTTTAGTTCAGGTCCACAGTATAGATTTTCCCCCATGACCTTTTAATTGGTCTGACTGTCTAAAGTATCTCCCCACTGCAAGGCATCCTTTGCTTAATTGTCAAATGTTTTTCTCTTCAGCACGGTGCTGACCGTGTCATTCCCTAATCAATAAACTCTGCTGGTTCCCTATTGCTTATAAGAAAAACACATAAATGCCTTGATTTAACTTTTGATGTCCTTCACAACCTGACCCCAAATCATCGTTCCAGCATCATCATATATTACTCTTCTTCTTGCACTCTATAGCCCAGGCAACCTGGTCTGTTCTGTTTTTCACTCACAGCCTTCCAGCAAGTGTCTTTGCACTTGACATCCATATGCCTGGAATGCACTCCTTTCTTGCTTATCTTAGAATCCTTAATTTTTTTTCCCTAGCACAGTACAAGTCCCACCTTTAACATAATGCCTTTCTGCATCACCCTGCCCCAACTGCTAGTGCCCCACTCCTTATATTTAACTACATTACATTATTTTTATTATGTATTTACTTATATTTATATGTATATATATATACACACACACAGTATATTCTTCTGAATATGCTATATATGTGCTACAAATGCTTATCACAATAATTTGTGCTTATATAAATATCTAAAGACACATACATATACATATAATACATGTAGAAACATACATGTACATATACATACATATATACATATTTACACATATAAACATCTACATTTTGAGCTATTCAGAAGTAGAATGAGATAGTGAGTTCCTCTTTATTGGGGAACTTCAAACAAAGATTAGATCCTTGTCAAAAATGTTGACATATGCTAATACTCATACTTCTAGGATCTTCCCTATTCCTGATGTCAGATAGAAAATAGCACAAGAATAAGGCCCTTTCAGCTTCTCATACATCTTTTCTTTAAAGGAAAATGCTTGAGTAGAGCTTATGTAGGATGAATGATGAGAGGAAAAAAACCCTTTAATTCATCTGAAAATAGTTTCAATTTCTCATGAACAGGCAACCAACCAATAAAACACTGCAATTGTGACTGTGGTCTACAGAATCCTTAAGGGTTGATGGATATGCCTATTCTTCCTCACATCAATGGAGAGCCAACTACTGCCAAAGAAGGAAACTGATGTTTTAAATGTATGCTGCTATTAATCAGTTTGGATACTATTCAATATCACAACTCCCACATACATACACACTAGCTTTTAAATGTTATATGCATCTAAGATTACTAAATTTATTTCCTAAACATATAAAAAATATAGACTCAGAAAAGTTAAGCAATTTTCTCCAGGATGTGTAGTGACCCACAAGTAACAGCAATAGGCATGAATGTATAGCACATAGAAAATAGTTCGTATATCAACAAAAGAGTGTGTTTCAACCACAAGAAAATATGGATAAACCTTAAGACTAATAATATCACTAACCAAATGATTCTTTTTTACGTGAAACTCATAACCACAGCAAAAGGCTCTTAATCAGACTAATCGTATCCTTGTTAATTTTACTAATTTTTTTGTTTTATTTTTGAGGTAATCAGGGTTAAGTGACTTGCCATGGGTAACACAGCTAGTAAGTATCTAAGGCTAAATTTGAACTTACATCCTCCTGACTCTAGGACCAGTGCTCTATCCACGGTACCACCTCTCTGCCCTGTTATTAATGTTAAATGAAGAAATGAGTCCAAAACAGAGGGAAAAAGGATAGAGTAAGTTGTTTTGGACCCTGTTGAACAGGAAAAGGCTCTGGGAAAAGATTAAGGAAGAGTGAGGTGGTGTAGTGCAATAATAAGAGTACTGGATGTCACAGAATTTAGATTTGGAAGGGACCTCAAATGGCAGCTAACTTAATTCCACCCTGACACTCCTATAACTTGAACAGAAATCTCCTCTATAAAATCTTAAAGATCTCTGCTTATAAACTACCAATGATGGGTAACTCACTACTTACTTAGCAAGGTAGCTCCCTTAATCTTCATACAACTCTAATTGTTAATGAAGGTTTGCTTCAAACTTCTTCTCCTCAGCTTCTATTCTTTTCTCCTACTTCTGCACTCTGGAGCTAAGCAGAAAAAGGTCAATAACTCTTCTTGCAATAGCCCTTAAAATACTTAGGGATGGCAAAATCTTTTCTTCTCTAGAATAAATATTTCCATTTTCATCAACATATCATCCTCTGGAATATTCTCCAGCTTTCTAACCATGTTGGTTGCCCTCAGGATGTAATTCAGATTATTGACAAAACTTCTAAGCTGCAGTGCCCAAAATTAAACATAATATTTCAGATTTTATAGTCTAGCTATGGCAGAATATAGTGGAACCATCACTGTGGACAGCACAATTCTATCAATGCAATCTAAGGCTAAAATGGTTTTGTGTGTGTGTGTGTGTGTGTGTGTGTGTGTGTGTGTGTGTGTGTTTTGCCCTGTCACACAGCTGACTTCTTTGAAACTTGTAATCCACTAAAATTCCCATGTCTTTTTAGCATGAACTATTATCTAATCACACATTCTCTGTCTTCTACTTATACAATTGACTTTTGGAATCGAAGTGCCACAGTTTACATTAGTCAGTATTGAAATTTATCACCTATGTCTAATCTGATGAGATCTTCTAGAACCAAATAATCTCTATTTTCAACCCCACCCTCATACATCTGTGCTTCTTACTCTTTATTTCTGAGACCTTGGATGAGTCACTTAACCTCTATAAGACTCAGCTGTAAGATGATAGAGCTGGACTGCTTGGACTCTAAGGTCCCCTTTAGTTATTTATCTATGATCTTGGGATTAAAATATCTCTAAGCTACCTTCCAGCTCTAAATCTATGAGGAGGACAAGAAGGAGGAGGAAGATGGTGATAATGATGACCTTCTGAAGGAGTGCCCAATGATGCAGAAGATAGTAAAGGCCATAAATCTTAGTTTCCCTTTCCTCATGTTAGAAGGAATGAGTCTTTGACCTATATAATCTCATCCATGTGGAACATGCTGCCAAATCACTGAAGATTGCAGAAGGAATAGCAAAACCTTTTCTTCTCCATGTTAAGTATTTCCAATTTCATCAGATCATAATTCTCTGGAATATGCTCCAATCTTCTAACCACACTGGTTGCCCTCTAGATGTGATTCAGTTTATTAGTGATATAAGGCAGTGGTGATAGAATATCAGGGTCATGGCACAGATGACAACGTTTTTAGCACAGCCATGAGTTCTTGTAATGCCAAGCAGAGGCAGCTTCCAAGATTCGGATTAGCAGCATAGTAAACCCCATTTATTCAGCAAACATTCACAGAACAGAGAAAGTCAAAATACAGTGTAACTTGTTCCTTTAGCAAGTAAGTTCTCAATTCAATCCAGGTACTACCCCACCCCTAGACAGTATATTCATTCAGTCAGTCAAAAGTCTCTTCTCAAATGGAGATTAGTCTCCAACCATAAACAAAATACATTGATTTGGTCAATCACAGAGCACAAAAAAAAAACCAAACCCCCAAAAAACTCAAAGGCTTCCCACCCCTGAATCTCAAAAGGCCATCCACCCTTAAGCTACAACAAAGTTAAGTTCAGCATTGAATACCCAAGGAAAGGGCCTTCTTTCATCTTCACTCGAGGCAAGGCCTCAGCAATCTCAGTTCCTGGGGAGACAAGCTCAACAAAGCCATAACCAGCATCCTCATCAAGTCACTCTCTGCCTGTAGAACAGTCCCAGAACCCTTGAAAACATCAGCAAGGCCCTCTTCCAGGATTTCTGTGCAGGTACCACAAGAAAATCCTTCTTCAGGGCTTCTGAACCAACAGCCAGGTTCCAGGACCTCTACAACAGCAGCACTGTCCTTCACTATCAGGTGAATCTGGCAAAACAATATTAAAACAGACAGACAAAATACCGGCATCACAGCCATGCCTCCTCAGTCCTTGGCAGTTCCAGGTGGCAGTTCTCAAAAGTCCTGGGAAGTTCCAATGGCTCTTAGCAGTCTTTCTCTCAGAAACTCAGGCTCCACAATATTGGATACTGCTCTCCCAAAGTCCTTCTGGCCTTCTCTTGGCTTGGACCACTCTCCCAATTCACAGCTCCTCCCAGTTCAACCCTCTCTCTTCACATCAACAACTTCATCCCACAAGTGGGATTCACAAGCTCTGGGTTTTAACACTCAACCCCAAAACCAAGCCAATATAGGGGCATCTCCAAATTCCATTACCAATACAGTTCTTCATCACAGTTTGGGGTGATCTGTAGTAACATAGGTAAGAGGTCATAATCCTCTTGACTGCTACCTATTCAAGGATCTAAATTAATGCTGAGGTTCTCCTGGTACTCCCATTCACTCAGTGCTTACTGGCTCACCTGCCAAAACCTCCCCTTTCTTGGAAACCCCATAAGAGAGAAAAAACCCACAAACAAAAAAAAATCACTCTGATTCTTTAGATACCTCTGCAGAGGTGTTTTTCCTTTTCTTCAATAAGGGCCAAGTAAGGACTTTCCTTCACCTTCAACCTAAGACTTGTATTTTACCACCAAGGCTATTTGTTCCTAATAGTTAGACTTTACCAGTTACATAATGGTTTTTTTCCTCCCTTGTGTTAGGCAAGGTACCTCCTAATAATACCACTTCTCTTTTCTTGGTAGAAATTGTCCAAACTATTTCAAAGGAAAGGAAGCTTTGGAACTGAAAGGGAATGGAATTATTTTACCATTGTTTATGGAACACTCTGAGAGGTCAAGGACTTCAACTGTCAGGTGACTTTTTTGTAGGTACAGAATATGGAAAGGACAGAGATGGTTCATCCATGATGTTGTCCAAAACAAGTCTATACTTGTGAGGGCATATTTGACAGTAGTAGGGAAGGAACAAGTAGATATGAAGAGGTTAAACACAGTAGAGAAAGGGATGGCTGAGTGGGCAATCTTCTTGAGAAGTCAGGGAATGAGATTAAGATCATCTATAAAGCAATTGACCTTAACAAGGAGAAGGGCCGTCTCATTATCAGGGACTGAAGGAGAGAAATAGAAAATGATATCAAGGGGGTTTTGATGAAAAAAAGAGGTCAAATGGGATCTCACAGAAAATGGGCTTGATTTTCTCAGGAAAGTAAGGAGGGAAGGTGTTCAGCTGAGAAGGTGATAGCACAAGAGTTTTGGGAGGCTTGGAGAAAGAATAGAAGGTTTAGAAGAATTTCTGCAAGAAGTGAGATAGGAAATTAGATAGGAAGGAAGTAAAGGCTAAAGTAAAGGCTCAGGTGAAAATGGATGACATAATATGATATATGATATGATATAACATGTAACATAACATAACAATGTAATATGTGTATAACATACCTAGTCAGCACATATGACTTCTAGCTCTGTTCAGCATCATATCAATAGGAATGAAGAAGGGAGATGGTAGCAACAATCATCTGGTAATAGGTGAGGAGGGATGGCACAAAGGATCAAGGGATTCTTAGTAGAAGAACTAAGTAAAGTAAAGAGCCTAGATAGTGAAGGGTAGAAAATTAAGTCAAAGCGAGGGTAAAAGCCCCAGAAAAATACCAAGGGATGGAAGGATTGGAAGTCATGATGAGGGTGGCCAATGCAATAGAGTGGTAAGCAATGGTGGCTCCAGGACAATGGGCACTTAGCAGTGTGCAATGACAGCAAAACAGTCCCTGGAGTGTGAGGAACAGCACTAGGCACCAGTAAAATGGCCAATGAAAGGAGGCAACAGAGAAAGCAGTAATACAGGAAGTAATATAGGCAGCAGCACAATCAGCAGAACTAGCATTCTCCTTGTAGCATTTTGCTTACTAAATCTGGAACTTATAATGTCTATCCTCATTGCTGCCAGTACTGTACTGAATGTTCAGCCTCATAATTATATAATGATACAAATAATTATACCCTTATACTACCCAGGGATAGGGGAATAGAGAAAGGTCCTCAGAGTAAGGCTGGAATGGGCTCTTGAAGCAATAACTTTGTCATTGTGCTCATGACTACTGGAGTTGAGTTCAAATCTGACTTCAGACATTTAGTAGCTGTGTGACCCTGGGAAAATCACTTACCTCTGTTTGCCTCAGTTTCCTCATCTGTAAAATGAGTTGGAGAAGGAAATTGCAAACCACTCCAGTATCTTTGCCAAGAAAACCTCAAATGGGAAGTCAATGAAGAGTTGGACACACTGAATGACAACACTGGAGTGTTCAACTCCCAGAAGGTGTGTCCAGATAGATTGGACATTATAAAGATATAAAGTATATAAAAGATATAAAGATTATAAAGATATAAAGTATATAAAAGAAAGAGGTCCAGAATGACTTTTTTTTTCTTATGGAATGGGAATCAAAAAGGAAAAAGTGAAAGAGGTAGGCAGAATTGAAATATTATATGGGTGGGCTAAGTCTGAGGATGATAGGAAAGAAAGAATGGTACCTGAAGGCTGGGAATGGTGTAAGAAGCCAGTAAGTAATTAAGGATAGAAGGACAACTGATGAGGTGGGTTTGCTAGTCATTAGCAGATAAAATGCAAAGCTTACAGTCCATGAGTAACTTGATCTCTTTTGGTCTGTTTCTAGCTCAATAAAATGAGATTGGACTGTATTATTTCTAAAGTCCTCCAGTCATAAATCTTATGATCCCATTTCCTATTTGAAAAGGTAACTGGGGACAAGGTACAATTTCCCTTGGATCTGATGGGAATTTTAAAGATGTAACTGGTGAAAGGGTCAAAGATGCTTGCTCCTTCAACTCTCCCTGCTGAGTCAGCCCTCAGTAGACAAAAGGTCAACCCTGCCTGGCACAGGTTGAGAAAAAGGAGCCCCAGTGAATAGCTTATGATATTTGCTGAGTACAAGGTGGACTGGCTGAAGTAATACACATACCGTGCCTGAAAAAGATAGAAAGCAGCAGAAGGAAACCTATGACTCACCAGACCACATATGGGAAAACCTATTTAGTCTTTCCTGTAAAAATTCAGACTGCTCATTTTTCCCAGAACCCAATAGAGTTTCAGAGAAATTGCCAGTCAAAAGGGCCCATCAATGTTAAACAGGGCAATGGTAAGATACACAAATGCCTAAGGCATCACAGCCTTGAAGGAAAAGTCTAGGGCAGAAGACATGTGCTTATGTATTTTCTCATATGCAGAAGCTCAATGAGGTTTCCCACTATGTATCTTTGCTTGCCTCATTTTCACAGAAAAATTAAGGAGAGCTGGGAAATCATTAGAATATCTGAGTTGTTTACATGTGCCAAACAAATAATCAAAACATTAAGAGGACTTTTTTTTTTCTCAGAGATTTGAATAATTAAAGCCAAAATATAGCTTTAAAAACTTTAATTATCTGGTAATAGTGATGGTGTGTGGATCTTGTCAGACAAAGATATGTTCCATTGCACCCAAATTCTTTACAGAAAGATACAGAAGTCATTCATTCATTCATTTACTAAATAATTGAGGTAGAAAATAACAACAAAACCACAGAATCTCTGAGTTGGGCAGGAAAGATGAATAAGATTTAGAGATCATCTAGACAATCGATACCTGAATAGGAATCTCCTCTACAATGTACAATGCAAGTATACTCAATTCTACTTGAAAATGTCTAGTAAAGGGGAATTTGCTGGCGTGTACCAAGAACAAGACAGCTCATTCTAATTTGGCACATCTCTAATTATTCAACTCAATTTCATAGATATTTATTTATTTGTAAGGAAGGTTTTTTTCTTCACTATTAAGATTAGATGCCTCTGAAACTTTCACCCTTTGGTCCTGGTTCCTTCTACTGAGACCAAACAGAGCAATTCTAACCTTCCCTCCACATGACAGTTCTTTAAATACGGGAAGAGAAAGACTTCTAGATCACCTGACTGACAAGATGAAAGGCTACTAAGTTATTTTCTCTGATCCTTATGACCTCCCAAACCTCTCCAAAATAGGAATTATGCTCCAGAGATGAAGCAATTTCAGCCATTTCTATAGTTTCAGAAAAAGAAGGTAAAAACTCAATTAATTAATGGCATAGAAAGATAGTACTTAACCCTTAACTCACCTACTCCACATCCCCCATCCCTTACTATTCTCCTGGAAGGGCTGCTTAAGCTCACCTAAGTACTTACAACCTAACTCAACTCTTTACCCTAATCTCATACCCTTTCCATGGCTGTGGAGAAGCAAATAGCAGAAATTTGCTCAGGCTGTGAGAGTAGTGAGGAGCACTCCAAAGCAAGGAGCAATAGAACTCTGGGCTAAACAGAACTTGGCCAGAGACCTGAAGAAAAGAAGGAATTGGAACAGGTCATTCATGTCTGTGGGTGTGTGGCACTCCACTAAGCCTGAAACAAAGAGTCCTGTCTTCATCTGGGGCCAGTTCTGTCTCCCCAGAAGTCACTTGAAGAAGAGAGAGAGAGGCTGGTAACCTATGAATTGCTCAGCATGGGAATAAGCTAAGATGGCTTTGAGATCTAACCCCCAAAGAAACTGCCATCAAAGAAATGGGAGTCAGAAAGTGAGTAACAGGAGAAAATAAAGAATAAAACAAGATTGAAATTATCAAAGACTTCAGCAGGAAGAAAACTCAATGAAAAATTTTTAGTATAAGCAGATGAATCATCAGGGAAGACATTTCTAACAGAAAGGAAAATGGCCTCCAGATCAGAAAAAAAAAGGGTTCAGGAAAGTAGGAATAAGTATTTCAAAACAAAGACAAATGAATCAATACCTGATGAGACAGAGAACCCTGTGGATTCCCAAGAGAGCAATGAACCACAGCAGGATGTTGCTGAATGGCTTAAAAGAGAAATATACATTGTGAAAGCAGAATTTATGACCTTCATAACAGAAATAATTGATATAATAGAAATATTTGAATTCACAATGGCAAGTCTCACCAAAGAAACAACACAGAGGATGCTTAATTTGGGAATGCTAATACATGGAAGTAAAGGATGATTTGAAAGAAGAGAAGCAAAATGCAATAACATGTTTTTAAAAATCATGATCTTCATGCAATCAAAACATAATAATTTTGAAAACAGGATGTATAGAAACAACTTGAGGATTATAAGGCTACCAGAGAACATGAAATATCAAAAAACCTAAACACTATCATACAAGAAATAATTCCAAAAAAAAAAAAGAAAAGAAAAGAAAAGAAAACTGCCCAGAACTTCTGAACACAGAAGACAAAGTGCTGATCAAAATAATCCACAGATCACCTTCAGAAAGAAAAAACAGAAAAAGTCAGAAACCAATGCTTCAAACTCCAAAACAAATAGTGGTTAAATTCGATAATTCCACTAACATACAACAAATTTTGCAAGTGACCATGAGAAAGGATTCAAATATAGAGGAAGAAAATTCAAATAACACAAGACTATTCTTTTCTTACCATAAAACACAAGAGGGAATAGTTTAACATGTTCCACAAAGTGAAAAAGCTCAACATGTTGCCCAAGGTGACATATTCCGCAAACCTAAGTCTAACCATAAAGGAAAATATTTGGACATTCAATAAAAAAAGAAGCATCCAAAACATTCCTAGAAAGAAAATCAGACCAGAAGGAATTATGTTTCTCTAACACCCCAGACAAAAGAAATACAAGAAGGGTAAAGAAATACAGAGGACCAAGAACAATGACCATGACAAAGACACCACCCACCACCTCCAACACAACAAATAAACCATTAAGAGATTTCATTCTAGGTGTTTATGTGGGAACAAAAGTCAAAGAAGATAAAAATGATAGTGGAGAAATAGAACTGAAACATCATGGACTAAACCTTACAACACCCCTTCTACAGGTGAATCGATGTGTTTTTTAAAATAAATTGCAGAATAAGAGGGCATATAAAATGGGCAAGCCCAAGAAGAAACTAGAGGGAAAGATGTGATGTACCCTAATCTACTCAGAGACTAACAAAGAGAAAATAACTCTAGTAGTCCCTTTAGAACAGTGGTTCTCAACCTGTGGGTTTTGTTCCATTCGTAACAATGAAAATACATCCTGCACATCAGATAGATTCATAACAGTAGCAAAATTACAGTTATGAAGTAGCAACAAAAACAATTTTACGGTTGGGGGTCACCACAACATGAAGAACTGTACTAAAGGGTTACGGCATGAAGAAGGTTGAGAGCCACTGCTTTAGAAGAAGAGAGTCTATAGGAAAATAGGCAAGGAGGTGAATGGAGAGATTGAAAAGGAAAGAAACAAAGGGAGGGATTTGGTTTTAGTGGTGGGATCGGGCATGACCAATAAATGCTCCTATGGAAGAAAAGAGATGTTCTACAAAGGGGAATGAGTACTTTACAATAACTATTATCTGCAGAAATTTGGTGCTTAGGTAAACCATTCATCTTGCCTCAGGAGAAGGTGGCTCAGAGGTCTTGAAATAACTGTAAGTGACCAAGGGGCAACTGACACCCAAAAGAATGGAACATATAGATTCTGAGAAGAGATTTTGAGGCAAATGGGAAAACAATGCCAGAGGGGAAGAAAAAGGTCAATAATGAATTGCACAATCAGGAATATAGGAAGATACCTACAATAGGGCAATATTGTTCCTATCACCTGCAGGAATTGGTATATCTAAGACTGAAGAAAAAGAAAGGGATCCAGGGCAAGATATAAACTTTTTACAAGAGAGAACCCAAAAGAGGTACCTTTAATGTTTTAAGTCCGTGAGGAATACAGAGAATTAGAAATGAATTAAATAAGTATGAGGGCCATGAAACAATGAATAATACTTTAGAATATACAGAAAGGGAAAATAAATGAAGAGAATGATGAAAAGGAATTCTTTTTAGAAAAAAAATGCTGCATTTTTTTTAAACAAACAAAAAAAATTTAAGGAGAGGAAAGGAAGCAGTATTCTAACTGATTACTTAACTGAGAGCAAAAAGAAAGGGGAGGAATTAAATAATTAGACATAAGCAAAAAAAGAAAAAGTAACAGTAAGCAAAATGCCAAAATAGAAAAAGAGATAATAAAGGGCAGAGAGGGGCTCTTAAAAAAAAGAAATAGGATTACCTTAAAACAGAGTCAGCTAAAATAATGGAAGAAACATTTTGCTGTATTTACAGAAGAAGGGGGATCTTAATTTGAAAAAAAAAAAAGACAAATGGATGAAAATATAAACCTACCAAAACTTTAGCTGAGAATGGCTTAAACAATTGAATAAAATGAAAAGTGTCCAGACTGAATAAGAAAACAAAATCCTACAAACTGTTACTTATAAGAAACACATCTGAAAAACAAAGACCTATCCAGACTAAAAATGAGGAATTGGAAAAACTGATTGCATCAAGTGAGCACAAAAAGAAAACAGCAATTGCAATCACACTACAGGATAAAACAAAAATAAACATTCAAAACATAAAAAGGGATAAAAAAGCAAATAACATTATGCTGAAAAGAACCATAGGTCACAAATCAATTGCAATTCACTAAAAAGAATTAACTCAGCCACAAGAAGATATAGGAATTAACACAACAGTGATAGATTTCAATTTCCCTTAGTTTTGGATAAGTCTAACAGAAAGACAAAACAAAAACAAAAACAAAAAATGAGCAAAATGCTGAAGAAACAAGAAACAGACATATTTTCTAAATGGGACTAAAGAATATACATGTTTTTCAGCTCCACATAAAACTTAAACAAAAATTTATCATGTTTCAGGACAGAGAGAAATTGCAAACAAATGCAAAAAGGCATCCTTTACGTATGTCCTTTATAAGCCATAACACAATAAAATGAGTAATCAGTTCCAAAACAACAAAGAAAAGACCCAATGGAAACTTAACTACGAAACATTAAATAATGAGTGTATCAGAATAGAAATCATAGAAACAAGTAGTAAATGTGAAAGAAAATGATAATGATGAAATAACATGTCAAAAATTTTGGAATACAGATAGAATAGTCATCAAGGGAAAAATCATAATCCTGTAAACATACATTAACAAACCAGAAAGAAATTAGTATTAAAAACCTGACCGTGTATTTAAAAAAATTAGAAAGTTAACAAATAAACCTAAAATAAGCACAAAAGAGGAGACATGAAAACTTAGAGGAGAAATAGATAAACTGGAAATTTTAAACTCTATAAAATAGAAAAATAAAACTGAAAGCTGAATCTTTGAAAAGACTGATATAATTGATAAACGTTTAGCTCCTCTGATTAAAAATATGACAGAAAATGAAATCAACAAGATAGAAAATGAGTAAAGAGAAGTCACAGCAAAACCAGAAGTAAAAAGAATAACCAGAATCATTATACCCAGTTATATGCTTAACAAAATGGAGAGTGTAAACAAGGAATACTTTCAAAAATAGAAACTTAGAAAAGCACATAGAACTAGCTGTTAAGTAATTACCAAAGTGGGAGAAGTAGAAAGGATTCCTAGTCCTTTTGGATTTGTGGAAATTCTATTAACAAATTAATTTTAATTAAATTAAAAATGGATTTTTAAAAAATATATAATTATTATGCTGTTAAATATATAATAATTATTGTAATTAGGAACTCTACCATGGAACAAATATAGTCCTAATACCTAAACCAAGGAAAGATAAAACATGGAAGGAAAATTATAGTCCAATATCATTAATATCAACTCAAAAATGTAATATATACATGAAGAGAATTGTCACTTCCCTCCTAAATCTTCTCTTGACCAGCTTAAAAATCCTTAGTTCCCTGACATCCTCGTCCTTATAAAGAATGAGCTCAAACGACTCTCACCATCTGTGTTGATTTCTTCTGAACGTGCTCTAGCTTGTCAATGCCCTTCCTAAAATATGGTAACCAGAAATGAACACAGTATTCCAGATGCTTACTATGAGTATACAGCAGAACTATCAATTCCCATGTTCAAGACACTATGTTTCTCAAGTAAATCTGCATTTCCCTTAGCTTTTCTGGCTTCCGTGGAATATTGTTAGCTTATATTTAGCATGGAGTCTACTGAAAAGTATGAATTAAGGTTATTCCACAGTAGGTAGAGCTTAATTTCTTGAATATTCATCAGATTTTGCTCACCTCTAGTTTCCTAGACTTTCCGTATGACAAAACCAACATGTTACTTCAAAACATTCAGCATGTTCCCTTGTAAATGTTCAAAATATACTTGTTATATATTAAGATGAATCCTTTTTTAGGTACTCATTTAGTTTGGTCTGACTGGTGAATTGTAGGATCTGTGTGAACGATCTCTTCTTCAATGCAACTACTTGTACTTTTGGCATTACTGTTTCTGAATCAGAGAATCATCCACCATAGAATCTAAGATTTGAAAAGGACATCAGAGGTCATTAAGTACAACCAGTATCTGAAAAAGAATTTTACAATATCCCCAAGAAGTAGTCACCCAGCCCTCGTTTGAACACTATGTGTTAGGAATCCTATTCCATACCGAAGAAATCCATTCCATTTTTAACATCTTTAAATATTAAGAAATATTAATGTTTTGTTTTATCCTGATCCATATTGCTCTATATTGATACCTACATCTTAAGAAAGGGGAAATGAAACCTCTCAGAGATGTTTGCTTGGAGCAGACTGGACAATGAAGAACTCCCCACTATTGACAGATTTGAGGAACTTAGCAGTTTGCTAACTTAAGTGTTTATCATTGAAAGGTCTAGAAAATCAGAGTCTAGGGACCTTCATCCATTCAAGAAATATTTACTGGGTGCCTACTATGTACAATACACTACATGCAACTTCTAAAGATCACTGAGATAGTTCCAACCCTTAAAGAAATTAAAATGTAACACTGGGGATAAGAAATGTACATCAGTTAAGAGACATCAAGAATCTGTGATATCATCCATGGGAGAACTTTCTACCATGGAAAACCACAAGTTATAACCTGGGGAAATTACCTAAATCTGAGAGAAGTTACATAACTTGTCCATGGGTACCAACTTAGTAAATGTTGGAGGTAGAATTTAAACCTAGGATTGGTACTTCCATATTGCCTATCTAAGGGGTGTGTGTGTGTGTGTGTGTGTGTGTGTGTGTGTGTGTGTGTGTGTGTATGTGTGTGTGTGTGTGGAATAAACATAGTAATAATTTGTTTAAGATCACATAACAAGTTAGTGGCAAAGCCAGGACTAGAAACTCCACTTGGTCCAGTGATCTTTCCATTTTTACCATGTTACTTCAATGTTAGAAATATTTTCAGTAACAAAAGTTGGTACAATAAAGATTAATTTCCAATTATGCAGAACATCTGATTTCCCTAAAATATCATTGATTCAGTCTTAAGAACATTAGAAAATCAAGAGAGTGGAATTTAAGTCCAAGCTCTGCCACTAACTCACTGTGTAACAGATGGCACTGGAACCAGCACAAGACAACCAGGGCTTTGTCCCTAATTTGTTTTGTCAGGAGGGACATGTATTTCCACATCTTGGTGGGGCACTGGCCCACCCAAAGGGGTCCCTCTCTTATTTCTGCCAAAGAACTGCCTGCCACCTTATAAGGTTCCATGGTTGTCACAAGCCTCTCTAAGAGCTACCTATCAACAAGTGTAGAATTCCACTATCATACCACTTGGTTGGACATCCCTCACCATGTGGCACCCTCAGAATCAACATAGAATTAATTCAGCTACCAATGACAAAGGCAGTATACAATGCCATTCCCCAACCCCACAACTATCTGTAGACCATCTGAGAGCTAGGTCAGTGTCTCATACTCTTGATCTCTTTAGTTCTAAACAAGGTGCCCTATAAGAAATCAATCACTCAATAAATGTTTGTCAAGGATTATAAGAGTAGATAGGTTTCCAGGCAAAAAAATAGGTCCCCTACCTTCATCCTTAATTGTGCCTCTAGGGAGGCAGTTGCACATATTCTTTTATTTATTCATTTTTATCAATTAAATGTAAAAAACAATTTTTAAAAATTTGAGTTCCAAATTCTCTCCCTCACTCCTTCCTCTCCTCCCACCTTGCTTCTTGAAAAGACCAGTAATTGGATATAAATTATCTATGTGTATTCATGCAAAACATATTTCCATATTAGCCATGATACAAAAAGAAAACATGGGACCCCCCCACAAACACAGTTTTAAAAAGTATACTTCAATCTTCATTCAAACTCTATTAGTTCTTTCTCTGGAGGTCGATAATATTTTTCCTTTTAAGTCCTTTGGAATTATCTTGGCTCATTGTCTTGTGACAATAGCCATCATTCACAATTGACCATCATATAATATTGCTGTTACTATGTACATTGTTCCCCTAGTTCTAATCACTTCACTTTGCATCAGTTCATATGTCAGGCTTTTTCTGAACCCATCTTGCTCATCATTTATTATAGCATAATAGTATTGATCAATCATATACCACAACTTATTCAGCCATTCCATAATTAATGTGTATCCCCTCCATTTCCAATTCTTTGCTGCCACAAAAAATAACTGCTGCAAATATTTTTGTACATATAGATCCTTTTCCTGTTCCTTTGATTTCTTTGGGTCACAGGCCGAGTAGTGGTATTACTAGGTCAAAAGGTATGCACAGTTTTATAGTCCTTTGGGAATAGTTCCAAGTTACTCTCCAGAATGGTTAGATCAGTTCACAACTCCACCAATTGTGTATTAGAGTCTCAATTTTTCCCCTTCAACATATGTCATTTTCCTTTTCTATTAGCCAATATGATAGGTATGAGGTGATACCTCAGAGTTGTTTGAATTTGCATTTCTCTAATCAATAGTGATTTAGAACATTTTTTCATATCACTATATGTAGTTTTGATTTCTTCTTCTGAAAACTGCCTGTTCATCTCCTTTGACCACTTATCAATTAGGCAATGACTCATATTCTTATAAATTAGACTTAGTTCTCTGTATATTTAGGAAATGAGGCCTTTATCAGAGAAATTTGCTGTAAAAATTTTCCCTAGTTTCCTACTTTTCTTCTACTCTTGGCTGAATTGGTTTTGCTGTGCAAAACTTTTTAAAAATTGACCATAATAAAAATTATCCATTTTACATGCCATAATGCTAGTGCTTGTTTTGTCATAAATTTTTTCCCTTATCCATAGATCTGACAGGTAAAGTATTCCATGTTCACTTAATTTGCTTATGATATCATCCTTTATGCCTAAATTATGTACATTTTGACCTCAACTTTTTATAATTTAAGATGTTCAATACCTAGTTTCTGCCAAATTGCTTTCCAGTTTTCCTAGCAATTTTCATCAAATAGTGAGATCCTGTCTCAAAAGCTTGAATCTTTGTGTTCATCAAACATTATATTTGCTTGAAAATACTCTAATTAGAACCTCATAACTAATTTATTTGTTTATACTTGGCATCCCTTGCACACCGTGGCAAACAAATTCCTATCTGCTGTTCCTCTAATCTCTGTGACTCCCAGTCTTCTGGCTAGGTGGGAAATCCCTTTTCCATGTTCCCTGTTCTTAAACCCACATTCCTTTACAACTCAATCCTAGGCCCTGTTCTCTGGTCTTCCTTTTCATTTTGTCCTCTGAAACCTTCTCCTACTGTTAGCAGACTACTCTTTATTCCAGAGCTCTTCTAATGTGTGTATACACATATATGTGTGTATTTATATGTATGCATATATACATATATAAATAAATATATGTAATATGTATATATATATATATATGGAGGGAAGGGGGGGGGGGGACAGGAGTGGCCTGTTCTTATCATGGGTAAGCCACTTAGACTTCATTCTCTATAAATGGAAGAGTTTGTATGAAATCACTTTTCAGCACCCCTATAGTACTGACAGTCTGCATGAATCTATATTTTTTTATTTAACAAGTTCAAAGTTTCCTACCACCAAAAATACGGATTTTAAGCCAATTATAAATGGAAAATGGACCCTGGATAAGGTTGCATACTTCATTGAGGAAAACAGAATGAAGATAGGACAGGATAGGAAGTTCAAGTTTCTTTTTACATATTTTTTTTTTTACTGTGCTGATTTGTTTGGCTCAATTTTTATCTTTTCTTCTTTCAAAATACATAACAGATGACTGAGAGAAGGAAAAGGAATAATAGAAGGGGAAATGTAGACAATTTGAAAATTGAAATATATCAATAAAATGTATTTTTTCAAATAAAAAAATAAAACTACTGGCCCAATGTGAGAAAAAATATGTTATACTCAAAACTTCCCTGCTTGTTGAAAAAGACAGTAATAGTCTCTATATCTGTAGTCTCCATAAGAAAGATATACAGCTTTATGGTACAATGGATAGAGTGTCAGATTTGGTGCTAGGAAGATCTGAGTTTGAATTCTGCCTCAGGTAGTTATTAGCTGTATGATATTCAACATCTCATCACCCTTTTTCAGCCTTAGTTTCTTCACTGTTGAGCATTGGACTCAATGGCCTTTAAGGTTAGAGACTGAGAAATTCCATTCTAACTACAAAATTTCACATACAAATATACGAACACAATACAGAGATACAGAAATAATCCTTTCCAAGCAAATAGATTTTATAACCCAGACGAGGTTATGCCACTCTTGGTAGCTACAACATGGGCTCCATTTTTCTGAGCAAATCACCAAGCTAGAGAAAAGGAAAACACACCAAGGGATTATAAAGAGCTCAGTCAATAAAATGCTTTCATCATCCTGGCCAGATTTCCCTGGACCATATTTAGCATTGGAAACAAGCAAATGCTCTTTCATTATTATGTTAATACCCTGCAATTCCACAAATCCTCTTCTTTCTGTACATTCAGGGTCACTGTGGTTACGAATTCTGACAGTGAGGCAGCTTGGGTCATGAGATGACTTTAAGGGAAAGTTCTAAATGTTTCATTCTTAGTACCTGCAGCAGAGGAGGTGATGGTAATGGAATCTATTGAGACTTATTACATTCCTGGCCTATTATTAAGTGAGAAAGCTCTGAATACCAAGGAATATTAGGAATAATCTTCAGGGAATAAGCCACTCCTTCTCTTCAATAAGGAAATGAATGAAAGCACATGGGCATCATATTTTTGTTACTATATTTATTATTTTTTTTTAAAGGTCTCTCCTACAGAGGCTATAGAAACTGTTATCTCTTTAACAAGCAGGGAAATTTTGAGAGTAATTGTTTGTTTGTTTTTAACTCACTCCCTGTGGATTCAGGGAAAATGTGAGTTTAACTCTGATCTATGCTACTATGTGAGGAGTTTGGGGAGAAGACTCAGAGAAAGTGAATGAGGAAAATGGCTTTCGTGGGAGAACTTATATAAATGTTATTTTAGAAAAAAAATCTTATAAAGTGAATTTCTGAGATGAGAATTTCAAGACTGTTAAAAGTAAGGGCTTGAAAGATATTGAAGGGATTGTTTTGATGCCCTGGATGGAGATAAGCTAAAGAAGGAGGACAGAAAGAGTATGTAGGGATATCCTTTCTTTATAAAACTACTGTAACCTTTATGTTTTGAAGAGGATGAGGAGAATTTTTGATGAGAGACTTTATTTTGGTGAGAGACTTTACTTTGAATAAATTAAATTATGTGGGGTTATGCTTTCAGAAATAGTCATCTATAATTATAATGATGATTTCAAGTGACTCTGGCTGTGATATTTCTTACAGCTAAACCACTGTAAATAATTATTAATGTCTCCATTATGGATTATTGCAAATACGTTGTATATTCAGTTACTTTGATATAAAATTTATCCTCGAGTATTAGAAGTTTTAATGTATAGAGAAATATGAATAACCTGGGAAAAAGAGGTTTCTTCAGTTTATTAAATGTACATTAAATGAAAAGAGATAGTGATCCTGAGATAAGTGGATTGTATGAGAGATATTTAAATTTTAATAATTAATAAGCAAATATCCAAAAACACCCCTGGATTACCATGGAACATAGGATGATCAGATTAAGAAGAGGCAATGAGTCAAGTAACAGTCTAAGGAGCAACCTCTGAGTTAGATTGGTGACTCAACTTCCTATTACCTAGGGAGTTATCCTCCGTGCCCTGTGCATTCATTACAGTGGCAGAAGATGCATTATTTGGTCATCCTAAATCATGGACTAAATTTTCCTAGCAAAATGTAACTTTTCTCCATGTGGAAAAATGTAGCAAGTAGAGGGAACACTGAAAATGTCAACCTGGTTTGTTCAATGAGGAACAAAAAGATACAACATAGTATTCCTGAACCAGATAGTTCTACTCTCAGGGGTCAGAAGAACTAGCCATCTCTCTGGGTGAAAGTTCACTTTTCCAATCGAAGAAATACAGAGGAGGGTGTTGAAGACAGGACTAAGACAAGGGCCCCACTGGAAACAAAAGAATTTCCAGTGGGAAGTATAATTAATAAAACCAATGGAGAAGCACTTAATACTAAATGCATCTTATAAGATCATAGACCTGAAGTTGAAAAGGACATTGGAATTCATGAGTCCAACCCCATTATTCTACGGACAATGGAAACAAGACCAAGAGAAGGATATGACTCATGTAAGGTCATACATCTAGTAACTGGCAAAGCTCATATTTGAACCCAGGTCCTCTAACTTCAAATTAAGTACTCTTTCCACATAACTGTACTACCTCGGTTGAAGGAGAAATTCACCTTTGCAAGGAAGTTTAATCTTAAGTGGACCTAAACATGATGATACTTAAATATATCACATTCATAAACATTATGCAATGACTGTGTGAAAACTGCTTTTGCAAGGGAATTTGGTCCTAAGATTATCCTTGTGGGTATGAATGAATTTGGCTAGATACTAACTGGGACAAAGAAGATAGGAAGGAACAAAGAATAAAGTAGGTCCTGAATATGCTTGTGAGTTTTCAACTAGTATGTAGAGCCTTGCAAAGACCAACAGAACCAAATTGGTCCTGTAGTGCATGCTGACAACTGACTCATCCAGTAAGTCAAATGAATTGTACCTAACAGTTATCAAAAACCATCTATTATACTCTGCATCCAGGATGGGGTGGGGAGGAGGGTTTATGAGTAGTTCTTTCCTCAACTGCCCATCTTTTGAATGGCAATTCATTTCCAACAATTAAGACATTTATTTTGTTTAGTTCATAAAAGGGAATTCTCAATGAATAATTGTACCCTGTGTACTAAGTATCCTGGAATTAGTGACTCAGATCTCAGGGAGGACCCCTCAACTTTCACTTTCTCTCTCTCTCTCTCTCTCTCTGTCTTTGTCTCTCCTTTCTCTCTCTCTCTTTCTTATGTCTAATATTAATAATTAATATTCAGCTATAAGGATAGGAATAGAATAAAACACAATGGATAGCTCTCCTTCCTGAAAATCATTTCAAATTCCATGTGCTGGTTAGTATAGAGCTGGTTAATCAGACCCTTATTTCTTCTTCCCTCTTCCTGAACAATCTTTGATTGGTCACTCACGTATAAGACTCATGTATAAGAGAACAGGTGAGTGAATATGAAGGAAGGGGCTCAGGAATCTTGCATCAAATTTAGAATTAGAGAAACACAGGATTTAATTACACTTTCCTACTATAAATGTTGTACAGTACTATAGGACTTACTATTTACTGTCCTAGCACTCAGTGTAACAGGAAATCTCATATAGTATCCCTGAATCTAAAAAGTATCCCTGTGAAATGTGCCTCTTTCTAATAGGGTATCTTCCATACAGTGGTACAAACACACACACACACACACACACACACACACACACACACACACACACACGCTCATCTATCGACATAACTAATGAGTTAGTGAAGCCTCCCAATAACCAAGATTCTAAATGGAACACAAACAACAAGAAGCACTGGACTGAAAGTACTTGTGGCAGATGAGTTGTGGTCTAGCCTTCTTTCAGACCTTCTTGCTCCTAAAACATGGCACAAATTCCCAAATGGCACTGAGAAACCTATCAGAGAGGATGATGGAGAAATCCCTCTTTCCTAAACTCTATTTCCATGGGTGGAAAGGGAGTGATTGGGGTGTTTATTTTAACAAAGCACTTCGTCCACACTTTTTCTACAAATACTGTTTTGAGTTTGTTTCAGTTCAGTTAGATCCAACAGGCATTGAGGAAGTGAATGCTATATGCCAGTCACTGTGCCAAGTGCTGGGATACAGGGACATGAGTAAAACTGTCCCTGCCTTCAAATTACATTCTGCTGTTAAGGATAGCACATACTTGTTCGGTCATTTCAGTTTGGTCTGACTCTTCATTACCCCATCTGGGGTTTACTTGGCAAAGATACTGGAGTGGTTGTTCATTTCCTTCTCCAGATCATTTTGCAGATGAAGAAACTGAGGCAAACAGCATTAAGTGACTTTCCCAGGGTCACATAGCTAGTATGTGTCTGTACATATGCATTGAAGTAAATGCAAAATATATACAGAATAAATCCAAGTAATTCTGGTGCAGAAGCGTGTCATATGGAGGAAACAATAAAAATGCTGAAATCAGGAAGGCCTTCTTGTAGGAAGTGACATTACAGCTGATTCTTGAAGGGAGTCAGAATCCAATAATTGTAGATGAAATAAGAAGGCATTTCAGGCAGGGAAAACTACCTATGTGAAGCACTTAAGGTAGAAGATGGAATCTCATATAGGAAACATTAAATTCCCCTCTATCTACCTGCACAGAGAGAATAGGGGAAGAGAATCCTTCTCCAAAAAAAGACCAAAAAACCCTCCCAAAACAAAACAAAAAAAACCAAAACAGTTTTTGACGAAGTAAGAATATAAACTCTAACTTAAGCCTGAAGACTACAAAGAAACAATCCTCTACACAGCCACTAGATATTTAACAAATGAAAATTAATCCTTATTCATGCATTCATTTTTTTCAACAATCATTAAGTACCTCTCATGAATTCCTGTGGGCATCTGGGCAACACAGTGGATAGAGCACTGAGTCTGGAGTTAAGAAGACTAGAGTTCAGATCCAACCTCAGATACTTAGTAGCTGTGTGAGTCACTAACTCTGCATGCCTCAGTTTCTTCATCTGTAAAATGGAAATGCAAAGCACTCCAGTATCTTTGACAAGAAAACCCAGCAGACAGTATTGGTGTGATATGGTCCATGGAATCACAAAGAGCCGGACATGAAGAAACAACTGAACAACAACAATAACAACTTGATTTGCCCACACTAAAATAAGCAGTCAGTCCCTGCTAAATACTCAGAGACTGTATATGGTTTTCTTCTGGTACCTCCAATGAGTTTAAATGACAGACAGATGCCCAGGACAAAGCACAAAGAAATTTAGACTCAATACCGCCTTGACTTGAGACACAGGAAACTTGAGTGTTTAAGAAATAAGCATCTCTGTTTTCAAAAGCAAAACCTCTGCATGCATGTGAGTCATTGGGCAAAATTTGACAATTAATAAATTAATGAGAATTTATTAACTACTGACATTATTCCAGGCTCTGTGAGGGCAACTCCAAAAGTGAAAATCCCTTCCCTTAGGGAGCTCACTTTCTAGAGTACAAATCAGTTGCTAATAATAGAGACAATTGCCTTGAGTTTACAAGACTCTTAGAAATGTGCTTAAATTACATATACTCCCAGAGACCAAGATGATCAGTCCTCTCAATAGTGTTCCTGGAGCACATAAAAGTTTTGATACCATTTCCTAAAGTCTTTCCTTCCCTTAAAAACCAAGTTTTTTTCTCCTACCACTTAGGGACCACCACAGTAGCACCTCCTCACTGAAGAAATCATGGAGCCCCTGAACTATAGAAATGTCCTTAGACCCAGCCCAGGGGGTTGCTCATAGAACATGAGCATCATAAATGTTTGAGGTACCAGATTTTACTCTGGTCACATTTAGGCTAATGTTCTTCTGAGTTTACATGCTTCTAGATGAAAAATTCAGTGCACTTGGAGTCCCAATTGAATCTTAGCAGCAATATTTCCTGGCTCCATGACCCTGATCAAGTTACCATTCCTCTGAGCCTCAGTTTCCTCATGTATAAAATGGGGGTAATTCTTGCTCTATCTACCTCTCAAGGGCTTTTGTGAGGAGGCCAGTATAGAAATGCAGTCCACTGATGTTACTCATGCCACTGTTATTTGCATGGTTCTTGTTACATGGTATGATTTCGTTAAAGGAGGAAGCCAAAGTGATTTATGTTGCCCCAGGAAGGAACAGGGGAGATGGAATTCTCTGCCAGAGGTTTGTTTATTTCTGAATCCTTACTAATTGAATAGGGAGGGAGAGGACGGGCTGAGGAATGAATTAAAAGCTACATTCCCATCTGACTTCATATGGGGCCCTTTCACTCTAGAAGAAGAGGTTTTTTTTTAAAGAAATGAAAATTCCACAAATACTAAAAAAAACAGAACCAACCTTCTGTACATAATGAGCTTCTCCCTCTCTTCCACACCCCTCCCCCATCTCTCATCACAGAGCTAACCCAGCAGGGACAATGCCAAAATTATCATATGCCTGTATTTCTGTGGTTTAAGTAATAAAAATTGTTTTTAAAATTGCTTTAAAAAAAAAAGATGTTTCTGGAGCCTTCTGGCTCCTCCTTGGTAAATAACTACACATGTGAAACAAACAGCTTTCTTTGTCTCCGTTTAGGAGATATTGATTGGGGGATTTGTTTCACACCCTTTTAACTAACTCGATCCTTTGTTTTATTTATTTATTCATAATCATACATTGGGAGAGAAGCAGCAGGTGCCACTGAAGAGATTGCATTAACATGAGCTCCCTCTCCTGGAGAGAGACTAGACTACATACTTGTTTTTGACCAGGGTTCTACTAAAACCACAATGCATTTCAGCAAACCCTGGTGAGCTTTTCAACCACATGCTTAAAGACAGAGGGAAATTCCGACCATAAATACATAATGTGAGGGCCCAATGAAATCATGCTTATGAAAACACTTTGCAATTATAAAATACAATATAAATCATAATCATGGGGAAGGCAGCATGGACTAGGGGAAAGAACATTGGACTTGGATGTAGACGACCAAGATTCAAATCCTTCCTGTCATTTATTCCATGTAGAACTTTAGATAAGTCGCTTAACTTCCCTGGGCCTCAGTTTCCTCATCTGTAAAATGAAAGAGTTGGACTAGATGACCTCTTATGTCCCCTTCCAGCTCTGGATCTGTGATCTTTCTCACTCAACATGCTTCATCTCTCCAAACCCAAATAAAGCCAAAAGATTTTCAGAGAAAGAACTTTACCTAAATTAGCCTTTTGCTTCCATGTCCAGCCATGCCTAAACCACCAGTCAACACAGATTTATGAAGTATTTACCACGTGTTAGCCGGGACAGTTAGATGTTACAGTGGATGGGTTGTCTGGTCCAGAGTCAGGAAGACTCATCTTCCCAAGTTAAAATCTGACCTCAGATACTCACTAGCTGTGTGACCCTGGACAAGTCACTTAATCCTATTTGCTTCAGTTCCCTCATTTATAAAATGACCTAGAAGAGGAAATGGCAAAGCACTCCAGTATCTCTGCCAAGGAAACCCCAAATGGGGTCATGAAGAATAGAACCTGACTGAAACAGCTCAAAAACAAAACTGTGCTAGTCACTTCCTTGGGGCTGGAGATAGAAAAAAAGACAGACCATGGTCCCTGCTCTCAAGGAGATCACATCTTTTTTTAAAAACTAACTTTTGTTTATTTTTAGTTTACATCATTCATTTCCACAATATTTTGAGTTACAAATTTTCTCTCCATCTTTCCCCTACCCACCATCCCAAGACAGAGATCCCACTGTATACATCCCTCCCCCAATCTGCTCTCTCCTATGTTCTCCCTCATTACCCCTCTGACTTTCTGGTAGGGCAAGATGGATCTCCCTACCCCAGTGCCTGTATATCAAGGAGATCATATCTTATGGGGAATATAATATGCAAATAACTAAGCATGTCCAGGATATATACAGAGTAAATTGAAGGTAATCTTAAGGAGAAAGCACTAGCAGAAAAAGCCTCCTGAAGAAGGTAAGAATAAAGTTGAGCATTAAAAGGAAGCCAGAAGGCAAAGACGAAGAGAAAGAGCATCTCATGCATGGGGATGTGAAAATGCAGTCAGATGATAAAGTGATATGTTTGGGGAATGGCAAAATTTGTATGGCTTTATCACAGAGCGTGTAGAGGGGAGTAAAATGTAAAAAAAAAAAAAAAAAGGGACTGGAAAGGTAGAAAAGGTTGGGTTGTGAAGAATTTTACATGCCAAACAAAAGATTTTTATTTGATCCTGGAAGTGATAGGAAGACACTAGATTTTATCAAGTAGTTGTGTGACATGGTTAGAACCATGCTTTAGGAAAATTGCTGGTAGCCAAGTAGAGGGTATAGTGGAGAGAGATCTGAAGCAGGGAAACCAACCAGAAGGCTTAGGCAATAGTCCAGGGGTGAAGTAATGAGAGCTTGCAACAGCAATGTGAGTGAAGGAAAGGGAACATATAACAGAACTTGTAAATATATTTGACCTGTAGGGAGAGTGAGAATGAGGAGTCTATATGACACCAATGTTGTGAACTTGGGTGACTTGGGAGATAGAAGGTGGTGTCCACGTATGTAACAGGAAAATTTGCAAGGAGCAGAGGGACAGAGTGAGATAATGAGTTCTGTTTGGGGCACATTAGTTTAAGAATTTCTATTTCATTTTGCTTCTATGACTAGCCCCCAGTTCTACCTAAGCAATGCTCTACTCGACCCTAACTCCACTTCTAAGCACTGTTTTGTCAACTACTCATGTAGCCAAATAACCTTGTAACTAAAATGATGTTATCAAAGATCTCAGCATGAGCATTTAAATTGGGATGGGGGAAAGGTGAGGAAGGGGATACAGAAAGTCAACAGTATCTAGTTTCAGAGTTGCCATGAGGTCTTATTACTTAAAAAATAAAATATTGTGGCCCATCTGATCAGAGACTAAGCAGCTGCTACTGAGTAGTTGAGAGGGGGGAAAATAGAAGACTGAGCTATTTTGCTCTGGGAAGTAGACCCCCGACCTGAGCAGCAATTCTTTTCCTTCATCAGTTTTTGTAGGACTTGGTGGTACATGGCAGCTGAACAGTCACAGTTCAAAGGAGACATTAACGCAATAGCCCATAGCTGCTCAGTTAAGCGTCAGCAGAATATGATGCTGGAAAAGACCTGAGGTGCTTTGAGGAATCCAGAGGAACCCAACCTCTGCTGAGAAGGTTCCATACTCTTCCTCCATGAGGAGAAGCAGAAAAACAAAAACAAACTCCCGTCAATCAGCCCGGAGCCAAAATACACCAGCAGGAAGGCTCATCACTTTCAAATGCATCCAGGCACATCAGAATCACACTTGGAAGTCACTCCAAGAATCTTGACTTTGCTGGTCCATATTAAAGACATCCAGAGCTGCTTGGTTACTTTTATATTTATTTGATCTAGACATAAAATTTCATTGCTATAAAGGAGCTCTAGCAAACAAAAAAACACTACCAAGGCAAACTGACACCTGCTGTGACACTCATGATTTCAGAGACTGAGTCGGAGCTCAGGGAGGTAAAGGGACTTGTCCAGGGTCACACAGAATGTGCCACACAAGACTGTATCAGTATCAGAGGCTGACCTTTACCTCAGTTCTTCCTGACTATTAAAAGCTGTGAGAGGCAGCATAGGAAGGGAAAGGGAAGGCAATAATATTTATTAATTCCTACTATGTGCCAGGTGCTTTACAAATTTATTTCATTTGATCTTTACCAACAACCCCGGGAGGTAAGCACTATTATTATCCTCATTATACAGTTGAGGAAACTGAAGCAGATAAAGGTAAAGTGACTTACCCAGGGTCACATAGCTAGTAAATGTCTGAGGCCTGAGCCAGGTCTTCCTGATTCCAGGTTGAGTGTTCTACGCACTGTGGCACTTTGCTGCATGATATAGAGAGCTGACCTGCAAAACCAGAAAGACCAGAGTTCTGGTCCCACCTCTGACACAGTCTGGCTGTGTGATCCTGGGCCAGTCATTTGACCTGTAAATGCTCTCAGTAACTCTTTAAGATTATAAATTATAGAAAAGGTGCCAACTTGCATTGCTAGAGGGATTTCCTATACCAATGAAATCACAAATCTAAACCCTATCCCTATCCTTAGATGTAGTATCTTTCTTTTTTGGTGGTGGGGGGGGTGTAATGAAATCATGCAAAATCAAGGGAAATAGAAAACAACAAGGAGGAAAAGAAATGGGCGTGAACCTTAACTGCTTTCTAATAAACAAGTCTCCTCATAAAAACTTGTTGATTATTTATTGTACACGTGGCACTATGTTAAAGTCTCAGGGGGGAAAAGGACTTGCAAGACAGAGTCCCTGCTTTCATGTCCTCACATGTCCTTGATGATGATGATGTAAGCTCATCTATAGGCGCAGTGAAGGCACCTTCCGTGCAATTCCAGTAATGGAAAGAGAAATGGGGGATTATATGTATCTCATCCTTTTCTCACATGATTTCAATTTCTTCCTCTCTTTCTCTGTAATTTGAGTGTTTTTCATTTCACATAGTTTGGAGATCACAAGTACATGGTCAAAAACACTACTCTTAAATTTTTCTGGATCAATGTTGTATCCAAATGAATGTGAGCAAGATTTGCTATATAATGATAATCTAGTTCAGTATATTGGTTAAATTCTCAAGAACATTTTGACGTTTGCATTTGTAGCATGGGTATGTGTCCTCTAAGATTTTATGAATTATGGGGAGCTTCTGATGGATAAGTCTAGCCTCCAAATCATTTCTTGCTAGGTATTCAGTGGGTGCTAATTTTTTACAGTCTACATTGATGTTACACAATGCCTATCATTTCAATCCACATTAATCAAAAACTCTAGATTCCTTAAGAATAACATATCTATAATTTCAGCTGAAGGTCTCATCTCATACTTAAAAAAATCTGAAGACAATTACACCAAGATCTCCCTCTTCTCCCTTCCTCTTCAACTGAGAACCCTTGACATCAACCCATACAATGTTCTCTTTCACTCCAATCTCTGCAGAAGAGGTAACCTTTTCCCTTATCAAGACCAAATCCTTTACACATTCCCTTTATGTCATCTTATTCCTGTCTTCTATAGCAGATTGACTCCACTCTAATTCCCCTCCTCTCTAATTTTTAAACCCTCCTAATGATTCCTTCCCTGCTACCTACAAATATCCCCAAGTCTCTGCCATTCAAAAAACAAAAAACAAACAAAATTCTCAGAGGTGGAACCAAGATGGCAGAGTAACAGAAAAGGAATATAGCAACCTCTCCCCCCTACCCCCAACAAACTAAACCAAAACTTGAAACAGATCTAGGAAATGCACTAGACCAAAATACGATTGGGAAATCTAAAACAAAGTCCCAGAGAGTCATTTTATCTATCCCAGGTAAGGAGAGGGTAACAAATGGGGAGGTCTGTGGACACTGGGGGACAAAACTTTTTGCTAGGTGCTACACACCAGTGCCCAGGGAGAAGCTGTGCACTAGGATAACAAGGAGGTCCCAGATCCAGGAAAATGGAACCCAAATCTTTCTAGGGTGTAGAAATAGGTGTGAGCTGGCACCTCTGTTTGCATACCGATTTCCTGGTCACAGATTGAGCAGAGACTGAGGAGGAGACCTGTACTTAAAGGTGGCAGATCAGGTTGAGGAGTAGTAGCACTGGGTAGTGGGCAATGTACCCAGCAAGGAGTGAGTTTAGAAGCAAGCAGCAACAGCATATTGTAGACCCCAGGAGTGGAGTATGGTGCCTATTCCAGCAGTCCACCAGTCCAAACTGAATCCAGAAGAGGAATACCTAGGCAATCCTAAACCAAAGAAAAATATTCAATTCTGTCACCTCTCAACCACCAGAGCTTTCCAGCTGGCTGATGGTGGCAGAATCCAGCAGTAGTCTACTATTGCTCAGACCCACACCCAAGTTGGGAACTTGCAAAGCTCAGACTGGGGAGGGGGATGGAAGGAGGGTAGGAGGAGAGTGATCAGACTTTGCCCCAGATCAATTCATTTTGAGAGCACTGAAAGCTTTCAAGTCCCTAGTCTGAGCCATCCCTGAGAGCGTGGAATAAAACAATATATAACAAATACTTCTAAGAAAGTAATAGTAGAACCAGCCCAGACATCCCTTTCAAAAGTACAAAGATCCTGGTCTTAACACAAAGTTCAATGTCAGAAAGTAGGCTGGAAGAATGAGTTGAGGAGTAAAAAAGAATGTACCATAACAATTATGAAAATCATCATGGACCAAATAGAAACTAATGACTCCATGAGACAACAAAATTCAAACAGTCAAAGGAATAAAAAAAGAAGAAAATATAAGACATTTTTTCAGCAAAACAAATGACCTAGAAAACCGATTAAAAAGAAAAAAAATTTAAGAATCATTGTACTGCCTAAACGTCATGGCTCAAAACAGAGCTCAGACATCATATTTTATGAAATCATAGAAGAAAACTGCCCAGATCTCTGAGAACCAAAGAGAAAAATGGAAATGGAAAGAACTACCAGCCACTTCCTAAAAGAAGCCCCCAAAGTGAAAATTCCTAGGAACACTATAGCCAAAATCTGTAATACCCAGGACAAGGAAAAAAAATTTCACAAGCAACCAGTGAGAGGATACTGGTATCCCAAAACTATCTGTTGCTTTAAATGTGCCTCTCCCATTGAGCTTTGACTTCTGTATAATAGTAAGTCTCTTTATCATATACAGTTACAGTTTTCTCCTTAATATCATCTTACTTGATAGGTCTTGTTTGGGGAAGATAACTTATTGGTAATTATTGGCTTCATCCATTAGTTCAGTTTGATTTTTGATTCTGACTAAAAGCCTAACCTTAAGCCTCTGATTTTCCTTAATGCTTATTAAAAATTTTTTGTCTCTTAAATCCAAATAAAGATTTCACAAAATGATGAAGTTATTTAATGTGAGTTTTTGTGTGTAAGTGTGAATACATATATCCTGGTGTCATTATGTATATCAACTCACTATTATGATGTCTTGATACAACTTTGTCTTTAACGTGAAATCGATACTCAGTATTATTTATGAGACATGATAAGGGGTTTAAAGCTAGAACCAAAAGAAGCTGAAATTGTCTTCATGAAAGATGTGTTACAGCCATTCTTCTTTTTTTGTTGTTGAAGTAATAACATTTTAAAATGTTTAATTCTTTTTTCCATTAATAAACATGTGTTTTCTCTCTCTCTCACCTCTATTCATTCCACTAAAAAATAAAGAGAAAGAAAACTCTTATAATACATATAGTTGAGCAAAAATAAATTCCCACATTGCTTATGTCCAAAAATGTGTATCTCATTCTGCATATTTATTCTATTACCCCTCTATTAGGAGGTAGGTAGGACTCTTGATATTATTGTGTTTGTAGCATGTTTTAAATAGAATTCAATTTCCCAAATGGACATCAAATTCTCTAGCATTCCCACTGAACTTGGATATTTTTTAAAAACATATATTTGCATTACATGAATAAGGAAGTACAGAACTGAGTCAAAGACATTGCGATAATCAATAAAGGCAGTGTGAATGTTATGACACTTTTGAAGTGTTTGATCAATAAACACCAAGTCAACAACAAGTTGTTCTTTATGACCTTCCCACCCCTTGGATTTCTTGAATATTCTGCCAGTGGTTCTCAACCTTCCTAATGTCGCGACCCTTTAATACTTGTAAGTGGGAGTATCTGCATGTGGGTGGACCTGCCCACAGATAGAGGAGCAGTGTCTCGGTTCCTAAGACCATTGGAAATATGTGTTTTCCGATGGTCTTAGGTGACCCCTGTGAAAGGGTCATTGGACCCCCAAAGGGGTCACGACCCACAGGTTGAGAACTGCTGCCTTAGGCAATGTATCGTTTTCTTTTAAGTGTTCATTGCTTTTTGAGTGATAGAAGTTGTGAATATTTTGCATAATACACATAAACAAATGCTTGGCTTGCATTTTCAGAGATCATTGGCATTCTCATCTTTTGGTAGTAAACATGCTATACCTTCTGTTAAGGAAGATGAGATCAAGTTTTATCAGAGAACAAGTTGGTTAAATTCTTTGCTAGTAGTAATTCAGGTGTTATGGTCAAGTGATTGAGCCAGTAATCATGGATTATTTATGGTCCTGCTACTTTCTCACATTGCAAAAAGACAGAGTCTCAGTCTCCTCCCTTTACATACGTATGCCGTCATTCATACTAGTAATGGTATATACATTTTCTGTTAACATTTGAACCAAATTATACTTTCATTGGGTTTGATCTACTTGACATCTTCTAGG
>CM053586.1:227634648-227696494 GCA_028646515.1 Pseudochirops corinnae
ATCTGTTTTCCAGGTCAGTGGTTTTTTCAAGGAGATCTTTCACATTGCCTTCTATTTTTTCATTTGTTTGAATCTGGTTAGTAGTATCTTGATTTCTCATAAAGTCATTTGCTTCCATTTGCTCCACTCTAATTCTGAAGTAATTATTCTCTTCATAAAGCTTTTGAGATTCTTTTTCCATCTGGCAAATGTGACTTTTTAAGGCATTCTTCTCCTCATTGGCTTTTTGGGCCTCTTTTGCCAGGTGTTATTTTCTTCAGTCAGGTTGTTGACTCTCTTTTCATGATTTTCTTGCATCATTCTCATTTTTCTTCCCAATTTTAGCTCCACTTCTCTTATTTGGTTTTCAAAATCCTTCTTAGCTGCTCTATGGCTTTTAGTAAGTCTTCATGTTTCTTGGAAGCTTTTGGTGTGGGAGTTCTGACTGTGTTGTCTTCCTCCTGTTCCATGTTTTGATCCTTTTTGTCCCCCAAGAAAGAATCTAGAGTTCGATTGCTGTTCTTACTTTGCTTCCTTTGCCTGCTTATGATGCCAGTCAGTTACTTGAATTTTTAGCTCTATGGAACTCTGCTTCCAGAGAGGAAAGCTCTGTCTCAAATTGCTGGGGTTTTCACAGCTGTCAGAGCTATTAGGAGGCTGGCGGTTTTTTCCAGCCCCCATCAGCTCTGACTCACTGAAAATGCACCCCAGGATCACCACCCAAGACCCCAATCTGGGTCCAGGTCTCTCAACTCAAGAGCACTTAGCCTCTGAACGATTGCTTGGCCCCCCGGCAGTCTACAGGCTGGGATCTCTGAAGTAGCCACATGGAGGCAGCTGCAGAGCCACTGCTTCTGCTGCTTCCTTACCCTGGAGACAGTTTGGCTGGACGGCTTTTCTCCTCCAAATTTAGCTTAGTTCCACTGACCTTTCACTTTGTCCTTGTTTCTTATGGCTTGATAATTCTGAAAACTGCCACAGCTGCCACTGATCCTCTCTCCTGAAAGCTCCAGCTGCAGTTCATCCTGGGTGCCCTGGGGCCAAGCCATGGTTTCAGGTTGGGCTGGTTTCGGCTCCCAGTGTGCTGTGATGAGCCCTTTGTGCCGAGCTGCCTTCAGCGGGAAATGTGTTTTTCTGTATTTTTGTGAGTTTGGGAGACCTAAAATTTGTTTAGAGTCATATTTTATGGGTATTTGAGATGGCTATGTGTGAGCTGTGGAACCTTGCTGCTTCTATGCCTCTATCCTGGCTCTGCCCCCCCCCCCCCCCTGTGAGTGAGGATCTTAACTCTAGGATGGCACTATAATTAAGAACAATGTATAATGTGATTGGAAGAGATTGATCTAATCTCAAGGGCAGAGTCAAAATTCAAGCTGCTGTGGAAGTTCAGGTTAGAGACTGAAGTGAAAATAACCTCCTTTTATTACTTGTTAATCATCTAACAAGTAATAAAAGGAGGTTCACATAATACATAATGTATTGTCAGCCTCAATGCTTGCAAGGATCCTAAAGGTTCTTTTTGCAAAAGACACGTGTTAGAGCTTGGTGTCCCTGGGGGAAGGGTAGGCGAAATAGATTTGTGGAAAAGTACCCACAGGATGAATCCATGTCTGTGGGGCCAGAGACCAAGGACCCTGCTTAACACATGGTTTATATAAATAAATCATGAAATAAATTATTACTTCAAGGAAAATAGTTAGCTGGTTCTCATAACTGAGAAGTCATACACTGTTGAATCATATTATGGTAATATACCGATTGACTGGTTAGTTGATTCATTTTGTTTCCTCAACTGCACGTCACAGTGCTGCTACATTGACAAATATTCAGCCTATACAAGACAAAGAAATCAAAGATGAATCCTCAAGATCATTAAGAACTCAAAGAAAATTGTCTTTTAGGTAGTAATGGAGTGAGAAGAAGCATTTCCTCCCTAACCTTTCAAGCATACTTCCTCCACAAAAACCTAGAAATAGCTCCAGACTAAATTCTGATTGAGAAAGCAAGAAAAAGTCACAGTGAGTTATTTTTCTAGCCCCAGGAAACTTAGGAAGATAGATAGGTCTACAGACAGTGCAGCAGGGGTTGACCAGGAATACAGGGCAAAGTGGTAAGGATAGTAACACTTTAGCACCCAGGGACTGAAAGGGATCTAAAACAGAGCATTAGGGCAGAAAGTATCATGGCAGAAAGTTATCACAGTAAACCCTTCAACTA
This sequence comes from Pseudochirops corinnae, assembly GCA_028646515.1. Classification (NCBI taxonomy): domain Eukaryota; kingdom Metazoa; phylum Chordata; class Mammalia; order Diprotodontia; family Pseudocheiridae; genus Pseudochirops; species Pseudochirops corinnae. The sequence goes on from CM053586.1 coordinate 227,636,845, forward strand.
GCTGTGGTAGAATGAATTGGTGCCATCTGGCAGCTCTGTTGTCTATTACCCTATTCCAGGTCACAATTCCAGGGCAGAGAGGCATGGTTGAGAATGAGCATTGTCCTAGCTATGAGTTCCAGAAACTTAGCTGTGCGTCTCTGAGCCTAAGTGCAGTATGGAGACTATATTCTAACCTTTAGCAGTGCACATAAGCTGAAAGGGCAAGAGGCCAAGACCAAGACCAAAGGGTAACCTACAGAACTTCCCAGTGGGCTTCCTGTGAGTGAGTCCAACAACATGGAACTGAAACTCAAACATACATAGCCCCCTCTCCAAAAAAACAAAACAAAACAAACCTTATGAGAAGCTAGGTGGTACAGTCAATAGAGCACGCGCCCTGGAGTCAGGAGGACCTGAGTTCAAATCCAGCCCGAGACACTTAACACACAACTAGCCATGTGACCTTGGGCAAGTCACTTAACCCCAATTGCCCTGCATTCTCCCCTCCAAAAAGTAAAATAAATAAATAAATAAAATAAGCAAACCTTAAAACAAAACAAAACAAAAGCCAAATCTGGGTCAGGAGCTTGCAGAGTTCTGACCAGAAGGGCAGGAAACAGCTCTCTCCTCAGATCACACCACTTTGGAAGTATTGAGAATTTGCCGGCTCATGGCCTGAACTATGAAAGCAGCATAAGGACAAAAGGAGAGAAGTTAAGGCTAGACATCTCCCCTTCCCTCTCCCAGAAATGAGTAGAACCAAGCACTAGTCTAGGAAAAATGAGGGAAAAAAAGAATTGAATTATCATGAACTCCTGTGGTGACAGGGAAACTCAAGACACAAACATGGAACAAGACAGTGACTTGAAGATATCTATAAGCAAGCCTCAAAGAAAAAAATATAGATTAGACACAAGCCCAACAAGAATTCCTAAAAGTTAAATGAATGGATTTTTAAAAAGCAATTTTAAAAAACCAAACAAGAATGAAAGAGGGAAAAATTGGAAAAGCAATGAGAGCTATGCAAGGATATTTTGAAAACAACTTGATAAAAGAGGTACAAAACCCCCCAACCATTTCTTCTTATCATAAATATATTACTAGTCACCTTTATTCTCTCTCCAAGAGATTTGTAGTAACATTTCTATCAATGTTCTTTCTTTATCTGCATATTTAATTCCCAGTGCTCTACTTTCTCATATTGATGTTGCTATTAATGTTAAGTTTTCAAAAAATATCTTAAACACAAGTGACACCTACCCTCACTGAGACAACTGATTGGAGGTTTTAGCAAAGCATCTTCAGACAATGTTAAAATAATTCTTTTGAAGCATTTGTAGGGTGCCTGTATAAGGATTGTGAAATACTTGGCATGTTTTGGCAAACATCACTATAATGTGATTCATTCAAAGTTTGAACACTGTATTATTTCAAATAATGAAAAAAAAGAAGAAAATTTATCAGTTTACTTGTGAGTTGTCATTCGGTTTAGATATTTTACCCTGTTAGCTTGTCTGAAAGTTATTATAAAGGCTTAATTCATCAGTTCAATTCATTCTTTTATGTGAGAGAGCCCAATAAATAGTATTAAGACATCAAATGACAGTGTGAAATAGCATTCCTTTCATTCAAAACATTGAAAAGTGAAGTAAGCTACAATCATTCAAACATTCAAAAACTGAGAAATTAGGCAACCAGAGTTGCCTAAATAGAACTATATTTTCCCAAGCTTCCTAAAGGATGATGCTTTATCCTTGAGGACTGCATCTCCCCTTTATTTTATGCTCCTGCATTTGAGCTTTCCCTGAGTAGTATCTGACAACATTGACTAATAAACGGATGTTTTCCATTGGTCCTGGCTTTCTTTGAGTCTCATTTAAAATTCCATTTAAAATTCTACCTTTTGCAGGAAGTCTTTCCCAATCCCTCTTAATTCAACTGCCTTCCTCCTGCTGATTATTTCTCCTCCTCCTCTTCCTCCTCCTCCTTCCTTGCTTTTTTTGCCCATAGTTGTTTGCAAGTTGTCACCCCCATCAGATTGTAGATTCCTTAAGGGCAGGGACTGTCTTTTTACCTTTCTTTGTATCCTTGGCTTAGCACATTCCCAGAACATGGTAGATACTGAATAAATGCTTATTGACTAGCCAACAACGCAAGAGTTAGAAAGGACCTTAGAGAACTCTAACCTTATTTCATCATTGTACAGAGGTTGAAGGTGAGTTCCTGTAAAGGGAAATTGCTTACCTAGAGTTACACATGGGAAAATGTCAGTCAGTACTCAAACCCATACTTGCTGACTCAAAGTCTAGTGCTCTTCTCACTGGACAGAGACAGCTCACTATGGCACCACACAGCAACCACTGTGTTAATTGAAATAAATTTGGACCTTAGATTTATAACTGTAATCCTAAAGACTTTGGTGTGCCCTCTGGTTATAGCTAAATACTCTCCATATTGCCTTTAGGATAGAGAACTAACTTCTCTGTCATTTAAAATCCTTTTAAATAACTTTCATATTATCACGCAAACTAATTTCTAGTCAAATGGTCCTATTTGTTCCTCCATGGACATAATCATCACTCACTTCTATGCCTTAACATAGGCTGCGTCCCATACATGGAGTGCCCTCTCTCCTCATCTCTGTGTCATAGAATTTCTAATTACTACTACTACTACTACTACTACTACTACTACTACTACTACTACTATCACTACTACTTCCACCACTAATAATAATAATAATAATAATAATAATAATAATAATAATAATACTTTTAAAAAATCATCAACATTTATATAACACTTTAAGAGGTGAAAAACTTTACATGAGCTAAATAAACCCTTTGATCCTCATAAACAACACTGAGAGGAAGGTGCTATTACTATCATCATTTTACAAATGAGAAATCTGAGGCACAGAGGCCAAGTGACTTGCCTAGGATTACACAAGTCACTGAAGCAGAATTTGAATTGGGGTCTTTCAGATTTCAAGTCTAGTGATCTATCCACTGCCACTTCCAGCCAAGAAACCTCAAGTGATTTTCCACAGGAGACTTTTCCTAATCTTCCTTCCTCCCTACTAAATTACTTTATGCTTACTATGTTTTTATTTTAATTTCTGTATTTGTTATTCTTTCACTACTTCTTCCTCAAAAGAACATACATACCTTGAGGGTAAGAACTATTCCAATTTTTTTTCTTTGTATCTCTGGCACTTAATACTGTGTCTTACATCCAGCAGGTACTCAAAATATGACTGCTGTTTTGAATTGAATTAAACAACAATAGTATAATATATAGTTATATGTAGGTTAGTAGACAAAGGGAAGAAGGCAGGAGTTCAACTATTGCCTTACCCATTTACTATCTAGGTGATTCTGTGCAGATCATTTAGCCTCTCTCTGTGTGCTTCATTTTCCTCATCTGTAAAATCAAAGGGTTGAACTTGATGGCCTCTATGGCCCCTTCAAATTCTAAATTTATGATCCTATAAATTTTTAGTCCTCCTGCTACTTGGGAAAAGAGTGGCATGCATAGACCTAAGTCTATAACATGGGCTTGATGAGAAACAAGACCAAGAGGTTTTAGACTTCAGTTTTCCTAAAGAAAAAAACAACAACAACACATGACTGTCAAGCAACACAAAATATTAAGGTTGCTTTAAATGACACCTTAGTCTGTAACTGAAGATGAATGACCATTTACTCTAAAGTTCAAAGTATTTTTGTCAATGAATGTTTTTAGTCTTTTACCAGATGATTTCAGTCTACATTATAATTTCTGTTGGGAAATGGAAGTGTGTGTGTGTGTGTGTGTGTGTGTGTGTGCGTGCACACGCAGGTGTGTCCACTGTATGTCTGTGTATTGAAGTTCATTTCTGTGTATATATGCATATCTATCTATCTATCTATCTATCTATCTATCTATCTATCTATCTAGATACATATACCCTTACACACAAATAAGTATATGACTGTGTATGCATGCATGCATACATACATACAGGCACAATTACCTATCTATTGAGTCTCAGGAGTAAGTGGGGTCTTTGCAGAAGCTGCTTTAATACTTTGGGGACACTTGGGTAGAATTTTGTCAATTGCTGCTTTAGTTAGTGCTGGAGTGGTTCCTTGGTGACTAACAGGAGTGGTTATGATTCACTCTTAGTGATTTATTTTGTTGTCTGTTTACGTTACTATAGCTATAGTGAATAATATTTTTCTGATTCTGCTGACATTCTTTAGCCATTCATCTATCTTCCCATGTTTCCTGGAAGCCTATATATTCATTGCTTCTTATGGCACAATAACATTTTTTATATTCTTTTGCCATAGTTTGTTTAGTCATTCACCCATTGATGGGAATCCACTTTTTCCTTAGTTCTTTGTTTCCACAAAAAGAGATTTTGTGAATATTTTCTTTCTTTTAAAAAAAAATGAATTTAATAGGATATATACTCAGCAGTAGGATATCTAGGTTAAAGAATATCGACAGTCTAGTCACTTTAAAAAAATCTCATTTTTCCAACTACATGCAAAAATAATTTTTAACATTCATTAAAAAATGAGTTCCAAATTTTTTTCTTTTCCTCCATTGAGAAGGCAAGTAATTTTATATACATTATACATGTGTAATCATGCAAAACATATTTCCATATTACTCATGTTGTTAAAGAAAACACAGCCAAAAAACCTCAAGAAAAATGAAGTAAAACAAAAAATATAAATTGATCTGCATTCAAACTCTATCAGTTCTTTCTTTGGAAGTGGATTGCATTTTTCGTCATAAATCCTTTGGATTATCTTGGATCTTTGCATTGCTATGAATAACTAAGTCATTCATAGTTGATCATAGTATAATATTGCTGTTACTGTGTATACTGTTCTGGTTCTGCTTATTTTACTTTGTATCAATTCATGTAAGTCTTTCCAGGTTTTTCTGAAAGCATCTTGCTCATTATTTCTATAGCATAATAGTATTCCTTCAAAATCATATACCACAACTTGGTTCAGCCTTTTCCTAATTGATGGGCATCCCCTCCATTCCAATTCTTTGCTGTCACAAAAAGAGCTGCTATAAACATTTTTGTACATATAGATCCTTTTCATTTTTCTTTGATCTCTTTGGGATATAGACCTAGTAGTGGTATTGCTAGATCAAAGGGTTTGCACAGTTTTATAGATTTGGGCATAGTTCCAAATTGCTCTCCAGAATGGTTGAGTCAGTATACAATTTTACCAACAGGGCATTAGTGTTTTAATTTTCCCACATCCCCTCCAACATCTGTCATTTTCCTTTTCTGTCATATTAGCAAATCCTAATAGATGTGTGATGGTAGTTCAGAGTTGTTTTAGTTTGCATTTCTCTAATCAATTGTAATTTAGAGCATTTTTAATATGACTACGGATAGCTTTGATTATCTTGTCTGAAAACTGCCTGTTCATATCCATTGAGGAATGGTTCTTATTTCTGTAAATTTGCTGAGTCACTTTTAAAAAGAATATTTTAATTTTGTTTTCCAGAATGTTTGGACTTTCCAGCTCCATGAACAGTGTATCTATATTCCTATTTTCTTCTATCCCCTACAACATTAATTATGTCCATCTTTTGTCAGTTTTCTACCTGTGAGGTGAAACCTCAGAGCTATTTTACTTTTCATTTTGCTTATTATTGGTACATCTTTCCTATGGATATTAATAGATTATAGTTCTTTTGAAAATTATATTTAATTCAATCCAATTCTACAAGCATGTATTAATATATTATATTATATTATGTAGGACACTATTTGGTACTTTGCCAGGTTATTGCAAATCCCCAAAGTTTGGCAATTATTGTTCCAAATAAATGTTTACAGAACTGTTCTAGAATTATTATAGTTACAGTATTTAGCCAGAGCACAGCCTTGGCCTTTTCCTTATCATATCTAACCTGGACTATTACAATAGCTTTCTGATTGGTGTCCCTACCATAATAGCATGCAAGTCAGTGTACTAAGATCATGGAATATATAGAGGGAAATAAAATGTAAGAAGACTGTAAAAGTAGGAAGGGATCAGATTTGAAAGGCTTTAAGTGAAAAAAAGATTTTATATTTGGTCCTAGAAGTAATACGAAATAATGTGTTATAATTAGACCTGAGCTTTAGTAAAATCACTTTGGCAAGTGAGTAGAGGATGTAGTCAATGGGTGGAGGTTTAACCTTGTTGCTGTTGTTTAGTTGTGCACCAAACTAGAGTTAGAGTTAGAAGAGACCTCCGAGATCATCAAGTTCAACCATATTTTACCTGTGAAAGGTTACTTGCTCTATATCAGGCCATTGACAATGAAAACTACATGAAATCTTAGAAAGCAGCAAAGCCAGGCCCTTGATTTTATAGGTGAGGAAACTGAAACCTAGAGAAACAAGATCAAGTATCCTGTCTAAGATCACATAGTTAGTCAGGGAGTGGTCAAGTTAGACCTCAAAACTATATCTTGTAAATCTGAGTACAGTATTCTTTTCACAGCAGCATGAATTTTCAAGTTATACTGTTAGTCTTCTTATCTGATTATCAAAGCACTGTGATTTTATTGAGGAAATAAAAGCTGATTATGGGAAAGGATGAATGATAGAAATTAAAACTTATTTAATTGTTACCTTTATTTTTAACATGTCTTTACGTAGAATTGTATTTATAGTTATAATCAATTAGAATTATTAGTTAATCAATTAGAATATAGTTAGAAACAATTTATAGTTATGAGACTTTAGAGATCACATCCAGAGGTTCACAAAGTAGGTGACACCACCCCTTGGGGACTCTGGAATGATCAGGAGAGGGGTGGCGGTAATAGCCTTGGGCAAAATTAGAGGCTACTGAATAAAAATAATAGGGCAGTGGAAGCATAAGGAAAGAAGAAAAGATAAGAAAATTTTGAAAAACCATTCATACATGTTTCATCTGTTGTATAACAGAGTTAAAGTCATAGTAATTATATTATTTTCCAAATAAACACACAAAATACAAGTTATAACCAATCAATGGTCAAGTCTGCTGACAGGTCTTAACAAGCAAGTGTTGGCAGCCAAGCAAATTATGCATTGCCAGGAATTCCAACATGCATATGCAGAAATATGTGCGTGTACACTTGTTTACAATACAATATTATATGGTTACATGACACAATATCACATCATCAGAATTTCAATGCAGAATAAAACCACAAACATAATAAATTATTAAATTTAAGATGCATAATTAAAAAAAATTTTTGCTTTTTGGAGGGCAATTGGGGTTTAGTGACTTGCCCAAGGTCACACAGCTAGTTTTTATGTTAAGTATCTGAGGCCGGATTTGAGCTCAGATCCTCCTGACTCCAGGGCTGGTGTTCTGTGCAATTTAAAAAATTCGTTAAAGGGCTGAAGAAAGTAGATGTCCAATGGGAAGCTGCATATTTTTTTTTAAAGGGAGTGGTAGGCTATATAAGTTTGGGAACCTCTGATCTAAGCTAATTTCCTTTTTGGTATAGTGCAGAGGAATGCCAAATTTGGAGTCTGAAGACTATGTGGCTCAAGTCTGAACTCTTCTACTTACAATTTATATTGTCTTGGGCTAAGAGTTTTCCCTCTTTGAGTTTGAGTATCCTCATCTGTAATATGTGGATAATAATCCTCACCTTGTCTACCTCAGAACTTTTTCAGATCAAATGAGATTGTGTGTTTATGTACACACAAACACACATATACACACACAATACATGTATCTATCTGTATATATGTGTGTGCTTGTGAATATATTTGTCTATATAAATGCCTATTTTCATTTGTAACAATAACTTTATATGCATGTGTATGTATGTATTTATATAGACCTCTGATTTCATTAATGTAGAGAATTCCTTAGTGAAAAAATTTTCTCTACCAAAACATATCTACAATTATTATTCTTCATAGACAGTTGTCAGGAGATTAAGTGATTTGTGACTGATTACATAACCAGTATTTGGAGATGGGGAATTTGAATCCAGATCTTTCTGACTCCATGAGTTGACTTTCTACCATGCTACATTGCATCATATTACTATAATTATCATCATCAGTAATAATAATGTCAATTACTTAAAAAAATGAGGAGGCCAATGACTCTTTAAATATGTGTCACTGGCATGTTTATATACCTGATATAAAGCATTCACAATTTGTATCACTAAATATTACATATTTTATGACCACAAGAAAATGATATATTGACCAAGAAATAAGAGATGATTTGTTGAAAAGTAGCAGTGGTATTTTATACCATATAATATCAGTGCAGTAATTAAATAAGCTATCAGAAACTGCCTTTTTTTAACTATTAGAAAGCCTTTGACTCAGTTCCATACTCATGACTTGTTCATATACTAATACATACATACACATATGCATATATGTGTATATGTATGTATGTGTATATATGTATATATACATATATATATACACACATGTATACATAGATATAAAATTAAACTCAAAGTGTCAATAAAATACTAGAAGATTTTATGTCTACATGGAAAACTGTTCTCTATTTAAAACATGCCAGCAGCATGAGAATGATTGATGTAAAATATGGCATTTTCAGGCAGACAATTTAAGCCCATTATGGTTCTATTAAGCTTTAAAGCCATTATCATTTATCTTAAATAGAATTGAGAATGGTTTCTAAATTAAAGAGAATCAAACAAAAAGATCTTATAAATTGCTTGATGTGCACAGTTGACATTAAGCTTCATGAATCTACCAAAAACCAAACTAAACAGTTTCTTTATTTCATGTAATCATTCTCTAGTGATATCAAAATATCACTTGGAGTCAATAAAAATAAAATTTATAATATATGTCAATAAAAGTAATAGATAAAAGATTTGAGCTGAACTCAGAGGTCACATTAATTCAATGAATGAAAGTGATATCTGCAAATACCTTTGTTTCCTCCAAGCAAGACACATGGAGCACAAAGGTATCAAAGAAATGACTGACTGAATATGTTAAGAAATTTCCTGGCATAGTGACATCAAAGTTTTAACTTTTCAAGGAACTTATTTAAAACAATCAACAAATATTTTTAAAAATCATCTTAATGTATACTATGGGACTATTAAATGAATGAAAACTGATTCAGAAAGAACAACAAAGACTCCTATTGTTTGTCCTTTATTTTCCAGAAGAGGATCAATGACATCACTGGTGAATATCTTGACTTGTGAGCGAATTAGATATAAGAGAAGTAGAGTTGCATAAAGTTGTCAGGCTCACTCTTTTTTTTTTTCTAGTCATTGAAGTTCATTGGCAGGACAAAAGTCAGGAAAACTGATGATAGTGAGGGCTGCAGTGGATGACCTTGGCATCTTTGCCTGACTATGCTCTCAGCACTCCACAGCACCTGCATCAACTGCCTTCATGACCATTGGAGCAAATGGTTCTCATCTACCCATTCCACCAGGAGAAGTTTTCACATCTGTGGGGTAGACATCTACCCTAATTCAATGATGAGTTTGAGGCCTGTTGGGGGTACCAAATCTTCCCAGACATTTTTACCAATGTGTGGCCACTGTGCATGCTACAGCTTCTTGGAGCCAAAGGTGAAAGTTAGGACCCAAAGGTGGATGAGCAGTCTTGAAAAGAACTCAGCAAGCCCTCAGACTAGAGGTGTTACAATACAAACGATGCATAAGGCTTATTACTCTAAGGCATCTAAGGAAAAAATGAAGACTTCCTTGCCAAAAAAGGAGGAAGAATATTGGTAATCCTTCTTAGAGAACACGATAAATGTATCAAAACCTACAAAATTACTTTTGGAATGAGCAGCCATCAGGTCACCAAATAATAGTAATGGCTGACAACAGAAATATGTTATTGAATTTGATTATAGATAAAGATTGTTTAACTGTAGATGGAACCTAGGAAAAGGGTAAAGTGCAGGAATGGAATCAAAAAGTCCTTCATGGGCAGCAATTTGTGGCATCAAATCAGTTAATAATATATCAACAAATATATAATGGAGAGAGGGGGAGAAAGAATGAAGCACAATTATTTGTTTATGGAAATGGAAATATTTATGACAGCAATTCAAGGCCAGCTAATTGCCATCAGAAATTATAAAGAAATCATCTTTCAGGACCCTAAGCTCAATAATCAATGCAAATTGCTCAAGGAAACATTAAAAACTAATAGAAGTCTCTGCAGACTGTAAATGTCTTAGCACTTAATGACTATCTAGCAAGATGTGACCTGATGGCCAAAATTATAAAACAGAAGTCCACTATCTTTCAAAATGTAACAGATAAGAAATCATCATACTCCAAAAACCTCAAAATATCCTATATAATTCACTATATTGCTGTATTGGAACCAAAATATTATCACAGACAAAACTGTTGCTAACAATCATCTGAATCTATGCAGGAGACATTATAGAGGGGAAAAATGGAGAACATTTGACAACTGATTGGAAATGTGGGGTGAGGGAGAGTGAGATATCAAGCACTATAATGAAGTTTCAAACTTTATGCCCAAAAGAATTGTTGTATCCTCAAAAGCGATTGTGAAGTTTGGAAGAGAAATGGTTTTGAAGGGAAACATATTTTAATACATGGTAAATCTGAGATGCCTATGGAACATGAAGTTAGAAATGTCAAATAGGTATTTGGTGATGTAGATCTAGAGTTCAGGAGAGATACTAGTGCTCAATATTATAGATTTTAGAGTCTGCAGTATAGAGGAGATAATTAAATCCATGTAAATTGATGAGGTCACCAAGAGAGAATGTCAACACAGAATAGAAGACTCAAAAAAGAGCCTTGGTTAGAGCTCAGAGTTAGGGTATCCTATGTGGATGAAGAACTACTAAAGGAGACTGAGCAATCATACAGGTAGGAGAAAAATTGTATTATGAAAACCCAGGGAGAGGAGATTACGTAAGAAAAGTTGGTTGATAATTTCAATGCTGCAGAGAGGCCAGTAAAGAAGAGACTTGGAAAAAAAAAGACTATTAGATCTGACAATTAAGAAATCATTAGTGACTTTGGAGAAAGATCAATTTGAGAAGAGTGACAAGGGCAGAAACCTAATTGCAAAGAATTCCAGAGTAAATGAAAAGAGAGAAAGTAGAGGCAATGAGGAAAAATGGCTTTTTTTCCTGAGAATATTGTTTAGAAATGAGGTATGATATAGAGCCATAGCTTTAAAGGCTGAAAGAGACAGCAGATAGTGAGAGATAGAAGATCAAAAGAAGATGTCATTTTTGAGGGAACAATTTGCTAATTGGGGGAATGGGATGGGGTAGGATTGAGGATATATGAAAGGGGTTAGCCTTTTGAGGTAAAGGTCCAACTCTTCATTAGAAACTCATGAAAAAGGAGGGAAGAATGGAGGATAACATCAGAGGATTGTAAAATAAAGAAAAGATGAGAAAAGGGAGCTCCTAGTGTATAATTGCTTTGACTGTCTCCAATGATGAAAGCAGGTATTTAACAAGGTGACTTGGAGGAGGTGGTGGTATAGGAAGCTTGGAGAAAGAAAATTTCTTTCTACCAGGCAGCGTGGTGAGTGGGATACAGAATAAATTTTGGGCATTTGAGACATATTATCTTGCCACAATGAGGGTTCCTTTGAGATTAGACAACAAAAATTTGTAGTGGACTCAATAAAGTTGTATAATTTTGGAGCTTCATTTAACAGCAGGATATGAGTAGGAATGAGAAGATGAATGATGTCTATAACCTAGGTTTGGGTTTGGGAAAAGTATAATTGATGAAAAAACAATAGAAAAGGAATTCAAGAATAGAGGATGGTGTAGAAGTGAACTTTCCTGTTTCCCTTTAATGCTAGTATCTTCCCTCTGTTGATTATCTCTAATGTGTTGCTGTATAGATCTTGCTTCTTGTAGGTATCTTGCTTCTATATTTAACTTGTGTATATATCATTTCTTTATAAATCTTGTGTCTTGTTTGCATTCCATTTCCCTCATTAGACTGAGCTCCTTGAGAGCAGGGGTTGTCTTTTGACTTCCTCTGTATTATAGAGCTTGGCCCATTGCCTGGAACATCGTAAATACTTAATAAATGCTAGATGACTGACTGAACAGATTAACTTAAACACCAACCAATTAGACTCTGGTAATATCGCTGTTTGAATCATTGTTCTTTAAAAACTAAAGTCAAAATAGTAACACGATGCAAAGTCTAAGCTGCACAAAGAACAAAACAAACAATTTGACACCAATAAAACAGTTTACAACAGGGTCTGGAGAAACAAAGAAGTTGGAGAAGGTAAATAACCCCTGAAGAAGAGGGATATGGAAATTATCTGGTCATCTATATTGCTTTATATATACATACGCACATATACATACACACATATATGTTGCACAATGAAAATACAAAGTGGATTTAAAGAGAAATAGAAAGCTTGTGTAATATTAATATAGTGGCATAAAATAGCATAATATAATATGATCTATGCTTTTTTTCTGCTCAAATACTTTATAGTGGCATATGATATTCTAAGGTAACCTGAATTTTAGCCATGTCTGAAGCATTGTGTATGAGACTCTTTTAATTGGCGAAGGGAATGCTAATGCAAGGGACTTAGTACCTGAGAGGAAGGGTTGATTCAAGAGTTTGGGAGAGGATATTTTTTTTAGTTTGAGGGAAGGGACATGTGTGGTTTCAGAAGCTCTCCAAGACCAACTTTAGACAGCCAGAAGAATGTCTCTCTTCCCCAAAACTCTTGCGGCAGCTCCTCCCTAACCATCCTCTATTCTTGTAGCAATGCCACATTGTGTCAGCTTTCTTTCTATTGATTTGAAGAGGGTCTTGCAAAATGCCCTAGGTTTGGCTAGATACTCTTGAAGTACTTTGTTATCAAAATCAATCTTGGTCCCATCTTTCTCAATAGAAGGTATCACTTATTTGCAAGTAGTTAAGTGTCACAGTGATTAAAGTGCTGGGCTTGAAGTCAGGAAGACTTATATTTTTTAGTTTAAATCTCAGACATTTGCTAGTTGTGTGACCCCGGGCAAGTCATTTAGCCCTGTTGCCTCAGTTTCCTCATCCGTAAAATGAGTTGGAGAAGGAAATGGCAAATCTGTCCAGCATCTCTGCCAAGAAAACCTCAAATAGAGTCATAGTTAGATGTGACTGAAATGACTGAACATCATTTATCTACTACCAAAGAAAAAGATACAAGTAACCTTTCCAGTTATGACAAAATTATGTGTCTATTTTATATGAAACATTCACAGTGTATATGACTCAATCTGTAAACACAACAAAATATCTTGGCCGAGAAACAAAAATAGTGTCAAAAGTCCCACGGTATAAAAGGCATCATATTGATTTGGGAATTATTGAACAAGTTACCTGAAAGCGCATTAACATTTGTGCTACCTTTACTAATTATCATAAGCCTTGACTCAGTTCCACATTTATGATTTGTTCATATATTGCACACATACCAAATAGTTCCCAGTATAGTGAGAATGCTAGAGTATTTAATGTCCTCATGGAGTTAATTTTCTCCAATATTAAACACACCACCAACACAATAATGTAAAGAACAATTGTTATAAAATATATATATATATATATTCAATATATACTTTGCTATGAATAATAGTAAGATAACAACTTAGACCAAGATCAAATCTATCTGAACTCCATTGAATAATTTGAAAATACTAGTGCTACTGCTACCACCACCACTACCACTACCACCATCACCACCATCAACACCGCCACCAACAAGAATGACAACAGAAACAAAACCCACATTTATCATCAGACCATGCACTCAAAGTATCCAAACTATATAGAACTAAAGTCTCTTTAAATATAGAGACTAAATGGAAGATATCAAACCCATGAACTCTGAAATGCTGGAGAATTGGGTTCTTTTAATCAACTGCAAAAGAATATATTCTATTCTTCACTGATGGAATAGTTTGTAGAACATCAAATGTAAAAGAATACAGCAGAATAATTATTTCTTCCAAACCATTTCCATTTGAACTTCATTGAACAATATGTAATGGGGATTGTCCATCCTCAGCTCTTATGAAACTATGCTATGTGAATAGCTGATACATTTACTGTTTGGACTTTGGAGCAAGCACGTAAACCAAGAGCATTAGAGAAAGATACTCTCACAGCTCTTCAGGGATAACCCCTAGAACTCCAATAAATCATGTAACTAACCTCACTCCAAGAGTCAAATTCCAACCCTGCCACTTACTGTTTCACCTTTGGGAAGGCACTTAATCTTTCTTGATCCTAGTTGTTTCATCTATGAAATGAGAGGGTTGGACCAGATGACCTCCTAAGCTAAGGTCTCATCCAACTCTAAATATATATACCCCTAATTTATGGCTGTCATGCCAAATGTCAATTATTATTATTTAAGTTGTGACTTGTCCAAGACCAGAGCTAATTGAACTGAGTTAACGGTCTTTCTTATAAATATTAACTAACATTTATAGATTGCTTTAAAGTTTGTAGAACTTTTTGCATTTATCACTTAATGTGCCACTGATTTATACAGACCTGACTTTATTGTTTCAACTTATCAGAATGGATGTGAATGAAATATTCCAAGCATCTCTATCCTTATCCAGGAGGTGGGGGGTGGGGACCATATCAAGGCCCCATTTCTGTAGGCCTGTTTATATCAGAAGATATTTCTACTATGGCCTTGCATTGGGAATCTACTAATCAAGTCATGAAAAGTATAGCACATTGTACCTATGGAAGAAAGCAAATGCAGACTCATTTATTACAGATAAACCCATCTCTTTATTCTTGTCATTAATAATTAATTGCCTTAGGTTTTGTCTCCAGTACGGTTATACTTTATGAAAACACAGGACTAGGAAACATTGTACAAAATGCAAAACACCAACTTTATCATGAGTAATAAAAATTCAATTAAGTCAAGAATAAAAATGTGTTAGCAGCCCAAGCTTAACATCAAGCCATAGAATATGAATAGATTATAGAAAATGAAGTAATACATGTGTGACAATTTATAAGTGTATGAAAAATCCACCATCACCTTCCAGAGCCTATAAGAAAGAATTTGAATAAAGGAAGCAAAGATACATGTAATATTTATAGCAAGTGCCAAATCATACTAGCCCTTTGAGTTGGCAGAGTGGGTAACTATCTCCAGGGAACTTATTTGAGGAGGATACAATTCATTTCATTTCAGTTCAGCAAACATCTATTGAATGACTGCTATAGTTAATATACTGTGTTTATTTTGGGTATTGAAGGTCAAAAACAAAGAAAATCCTTGGCCTCAAGAGGTTTATATTCTATCAAAAGCCCACATGCTGCCAATTTTCTGCTAGAGTTCTATGGAAATCACTGAGAATCCCCCATTTGAATCACTCCTTTGAATTGGTTAAAGTATAGTGTGAGTCACTTGTTGCAAAATCAATAGGCAGAATGGCCATCAAATTATGTGACTGATTTTATTTTTTAAACAAACTTCAAGTATTACCTGAGGGAGAGTCAAGGAGTAAAAGTAATTTAAAACCTACCTTCACAATGTAATTTTTTTCAGAAACATGAATGAGAATATTGACTCAGTTATATATTCTAGGAACTTTCAGCACTATGTGTTCAGACAAATAATTAAGGCATGTAGTAATGCCTATATCAAAGGCAAATACTGCTTATGACAAGTCAATATTCACTTTGGTTACTGACTCCGCTTCCATTTCTAAATGACCTTTCCTTTACAGAAGCACTCTCTTGCTGTCATGTGGAAAGTGTTGTTTTTGGAGTCGAAGGACTTGAGTTCAAATTCCAGCTCTGCCACTTACTACCTGTATCACCTTAGGCAATCCTTTGGCCTCCCTTTGCCTTTGTTTTGTTATCTATCAAATGAGGAACTTGAAATGAATAATTTCTAAGATCCTTTCCAACTCTAAATTTATCTGAGAATCGAACGATTCCTAGGAAATTGAGTGTTTATTGCAATGATATACCACTACTGCTCAAAAACCCTTTGGAACTCTTCCTTTAAGAATGCACAAATTTCTCATTTTTAGTAGTTACAACTTAATTTTAATGCCAAGAATTATTTTCCAGCTTGATCACCTATTTTATACACAAGATTTGCTTCCAAATGACATCTGGCTGTTTCCTCAAATCAAACTTAATTTTAATGGTGACAGATTTGGCAGTGTTGAGGACAGAAAGTGCTAAAGGCTCTGAAAGCAGTCCTGCAGGGGAAATCCAAACCTATTTTGAACAAAGGCAGTAGTATCATTGGAACAAGTATATAGACTGACAAAGGGACTAAATTAAAGGATGAAACAGGTAAATTCAGAATTTTTGGTACCTGTTAAAATAATTCATCATATGGATTTTTAGTCATATCTCTATGTTACCTTGAAGCAATGTGGTATGAAAGAACAAACACTGGCATTGTAGTGATGCAGTCAGCAAGACATTTTCCTACTTTGAACCTTTATTTACTCATCTGGAAAATATGGATACCAATACGTGTACAAAATCAAAAGAGTAACATAAGCATCTGCTATTGTCATTATTTTTGTCTGGGGTCAATACAGTAACCCATAAGGAACTACTATTCCTTGTTAGCCTTACTAAATTAATTCAATCCAGTTTAACAAACATTTATTGAGCAGCTCCTGTTTGCAAATTGCTGTGCCCATTGCTATGAGAGATAACAAAGTCTGGTAGATAAGAGAGTCTTTGACTTCATGACCTTATAGTTCTTAGGCAGTACAAACATAAGTACTACAAAACATCATATAAGTATTAAGCATGTTTGAGCTGTATTTTCAAGTGTAAAAGATAGAGAGTCTGGACCTGTTATTTCATTAGGTTGTTGTCCTTTGTTTTCGAAGAGGACCAAAATGACATCAGTATGCTAGAATCAAGTTTCAGTGTGTCCAACTGTGACTGATCAGACCAATTTGAGCTCGGAATGCTCTACCACAGGTCAGGCACAAATAGTCCATGTGAACATTAGGGGTGGATTCTCTAAATTTGTGCATCCTGTGTTTCCTTTGAGCTGTTGCAGTTCTGCTTTGCTCAGAAACTCCTAGAAGAAGGAATCACTACTAGGCAGCTAGGTGGCACAGTGGATAGTGTCTGGATTGCTTGAGTGGAACATTCTGCTTCAGATATTTACCAAGCTGTGTGACCCTGGGCACAAATAACTTAACCTCTCCATGCCTCAGCTTCCTTATCTATAAGATAAAGATGATAATAGCACCTCACCGGGTTGTTGTGAGAATAAAATGAGTTAACACATATAAAGCAATACATACCTTAAAGCACTATATAAATGCCAGTCATTATTATATTTTTGTTTAATAACAAAATTATTATAACATTTATTATATTATATGTTATATATAATTATACATAATATTTGAATGAGTTATAATTAACTCATTTATTAAATTATTTATTTGTTAAATTTATTTACTAAATAAACACAATAACATATGCGGGTCAACACTTCTGCAACTTATAGTCTTAGAGTGCTGCTTAGGGAACTGAGAGGTTAGATGACTTGTCCAGGGTCTCTGTATCAATATGTTAGAGGCAAGACTCAAATCTAGGTCTTCCTGAATTAGGGGCCATTTCTGTTTAGTATATCATGATGAGTCTCTGGGATTAAAACTGGGTGAAGAAAAAAAGGCATTTCATGTATGGGAAAAGTACAGGATGGGTATAAAGGACATTGAGCAATTCAGCTTTGTTGGAGAGTATAATTCAGAAAGTAGCTGTATGAGATGACATGGAAAGGGAACATGACATTGGCTTGTGGAGAGCCCTGAATTCTAGGCTTGTTGACTGAAGTGCTGATGAAACATTCATGTAAATAGCAGTTGAAGACACAGGTCTGACGCTTGGGAAAGAGGTCTTAGAAGAAAGTTGGACATACTTATTTGGGAGTGATAAAAATATAGGTAGTAGTTAAAGACATGACAGTGAATTAGATTGCCAATGGATGATATAGGGAGAGAAGAGATGAGAGCCAAGTATAGAACCCTGGGAAGTGGCCACCTTAAGGAATCTGGAAGATGATGATTGGGTTGTTAACTGAATTAGTTAGATGACTATAAATGACCTTGAGAGTATGGGATGTAAGAATTATTTTGATATGAGGAGGGAGAATGTGTGATAATGGCATCCATTTATGATGTGTTCATATTTGTCTTCTCTTTAGATTCTTAAACTACCTCTGTGAGGTAGGTGGTAACAATTATTATTACTATATTATGTTGTTACTCTCCCCCCACTCACCAATTTTGCAGATGAAAAAATTAGAGTTTATGGAAATTAAGTAATTTGACATGGGGCATAAGGCAAGTGGCCCAAACAAGAACCCAGATTTTAAGATCCTAAGTTCAGAGCACTTTTCATTATGCTATGCTGCCTCTAAGCAAGGAGAGTCAGGTACCAGAAAAGAAATCGGGTTCCAGTTTTCTGAGATGGTAGGGAACCGGGGTAATGATGGGTTGCCTGAAGGTACTGTACACCTGGGATTAGGGGTGAGAAAATGAGATACAAACAAAAAGATGCTGAACAGGAAGACTGGAAAGCATGAAAGATAAAATTCTCCTTAAAAACATGCCTATCGTGGTTCTGCTCTCATTCATTCATTTATTCATTAAACAAATACTTATAAATGCCTACTCACAGACAGTACTCTGCTTGGGACAGGAAAAGGTATTAATTTTAGATGTAAGCATCCTCTCTCAGGTCCTTCTCAGGGATCATACTTTTAGATTGGGTCCCCAGAGAAGTGAATGATTATTCTTTCCCTCAGGTCCTAAGGGTTACCCTGAAAAATTGAGGTGTCTAGTCACTCATGAGCCCACATTTGATGTACTCCCTGTTATCAACCAAACAATAGGTTTCATTAATTTTAAGAAAAGGGATTTTCTGAGAAGGCATAGGAAAGACACTAGTTATGAAAATAGGCACCTGCCCTTATGAAGGATACCTTGCATCTAGCAGCATGTCAGGAAAATAAATAGTTGATTTAGTTTCTGAGAATTCATCTGAAGAAAGATGGACTCTGATTAAAATTTCCTTAAAAATAGGAAGGTCTCCTATTAAGCTCACCCCTCCCCAACCCATGGTAGTTAGTTTGCTCTGGGAATTTGGAGATTTCTGAAAAGTAAATTCCCTAGTGAAGGTAACTTCCCAAGAACTGTATGATTTTAAACATCTGGTATCCCAAGGACATGGGACAACAGTGGATAGAATGCTGGGTCTGAATTCAGGAAGACTTGAGTTAAAATCTGCCTTCATATACTTATTAGCTGTATGACCATGGGAAAACCATTTAACCCTGTTTACCTCAGTTTTCTTGCTATAAAAAGAGCTGGGAAAGGAAATGCCAAATCACTCCCGTATCTTTGCCAAGAAAACTCTAAAAGGGGTCACGAAGAGTCTGACACAACTGAAAAAAAAAATTACTAAACACAACTTCCAAGAGCAACTTCACCAACTAATAGAATTACCAAGGATTAATCAATAAACATAAATGCCTACTATGTGCCAAGTACTGTGCTAAGAGCTGGTGGGGAATCATATAAACCATCTCTGAACTCTAAGAGAGCAGATTATCAAGGAAGGATTGCATTGTAATGGAAAATTTAGGCCCTGATGTTCTAGTGCCTAGAATCTTTGTAAGAATCTTTATTGTAGGAGAGCAGGAAGGTGAAATGGAATGGGTCAACTTTACTCTCATTGAATTTGGCTTAAGGAGAGAATAACAAACACTTAATTGGGTATCTTACCCTACAGGAAAACAGGGGGGAAGGGGATAAGAGGGGAGATGATGGAAGGGAGGGCAGATTGGGGGAGAGGGTAGTTAGAAGCAATCACTTTTGAAAAGGGAAAGGTTAAAGTAGAAAATAAAATAAGTGGGGGATGGGATAGGATGGAGGGAAATATAGTTAGGCTTTCACAATATAAGTACTATGGAAATATTTTGCATAACTACACATGTACAACCTATATTGAATTGCTTGTCTTCCTAGGGGGTGTGGGTGAGGAGGGAAGAAGAGAAAGAATCTGGAAATCAAAGCTTTAAAAACAAATGTTAAAAAAAAATTTACATGCAACTGGGAAATAAGATATACAGGCACCGGGCTATAGAAATCCATCTTGCCCTACTAGAAAGTTGGGGTGTGTGTGGAGGAGGATATAAGAGAGAGCAGATTGGGGGAAGGGGTGTTCAGTAGGCTCGCTATCTTGGAGTGGGGGTAGGGGAAAGATAGTGAGAAAATTTGTAACTCAAAATCTTGTGGAAATGAACATTGAAAACTAAAAATAAAGAAATAAAAGATTAATTTTTTTTAAAAAAAGAATTTTTATTGTACCACCAAGAGTAACTATGCTTAGCTGAAGTTTTCATCAGCTGAAATAAAAGACTGTGAACCTAATCCTAAGGTTGCATCCTAGCACACTATTTAGGGATCTGTAACAAGAAAAGCTTTTTTCATCACGTGTGTCATAGTCACATATCACCAATACACTCAATAAATTGAAATGCTGTTTTCAGATCGCAAACATTTTCTTTTTGTCAGGCTCAATTGACAAACTAGATGAAGTACAAAAGAAGGGAACTGTATCACCACTGCTCCTAGTGGCAGAAAGTGTTTGGTACTGGTGGTTACACAGAGCTGTTTGACACTGTTACAAGCGTCTCAAGTCAAAAGATTAATCTAAAAAGTCAGTAAATGTTTGTTCAGTGGGAAAAAGAAAGCATGATTATTGAATCCCATATTACAGCTTCATTGATTGACAGCAGAAGAGCTGCAATATTTGGGCTGGTAAACTGAAACTCTGTTGTGTTTAAAAAAAGTCACAAAACCTTGATTTTGTAATCAGAGTATGTTAACACACTGTTAACATTTCAAATATGAGTTTTCTCCTTCTTGCCAAGAATCTGAAACAGTGTCCTGGTTTGTTTATACAAAACACCTAGTAGAGGGGACTCATGAAATTGTAAATAGAGGAAAAAAAGCAGAAGAGAGAAAAATATAGCATCAGTAGACATTGGAGAGTGAGTAGAACTAGGCACTATTTAAGTGGCCTTACCCAAAAAAAAAAAATATGAACAAAAGCAAATTTAACCCTTCTCATTTTTGTAAAGGAAGGTGCTTGGAGCAGCCTATTTTTGAAGTATGGTTTTTGATTTTGGGCATCACAATTTGGGAAGGGCATCGATTAGTCATAGAACCCTCAGAGGAGGACATGTAATATGGTGAATGCTATTCAAATTAGGCCATGTGAAGACGGGTAGAAAGAATTTAGGGTGTTGGACCTGGAAAAGAGAAAGTTCAAGGGAGACAAGATAGTTGTTTTTGTTTGGAATTGGAACTTGAATTGACCTATTTTGCTCTACTTGACAGAATAGCAAACAAGGGATAGAAGTGCCAAGGAAGAAAATTTAGGTTTTATAGAAGGAAAGACTTCCTAGCAATTAGAGCTATTAAAAAATTGAATGCGCTTAACCCCAATTGCCCTGCCTTCCCCCTCCAAAAAACAAAAAAAAAAATGAATGGTAAGTGTTGAATTTATCAGTGGAGTTCTAAGAAACAAAGGCAGATATGTGGTAGATGGGATTCTTTTGGGGGTAGGGGTTAAGTTAGATGGCCACTGAAGAGCCTTTCAATTTTGAAACTCCATACTTTGATCAGGGTAGCTAGATGGTACAGCAGATAGAATGTTGGGCTTGTAATCGGAGGACCTGAGTTCAAATATGGCCTCAGATACTTACTAGCTGTGTGACCCTGGGCAAGTCTCTTAACCCTGTTTGCATCAGCTCCTCATCTGTAAAATGAGCTCCAGAAGGAAATGGCAAACCACTCCAGCATCTTTGCCAAGAAAACCCCAAATGGGATCACAAAGAGGTGAACACAACTGAAATTCACTGAAAAATAAGATGCTTTAAACCATGAATAAAGAAAAATAAGTTTCAAGGATCATTGTAAATTTCCATTATGCATTGTTTAACTATTCTTGCTAATCATAAATGAACAAGTCATGTAGTTCAGAAGTTACATTAAAATATACACAAATAAATGGGAAATGACAGGAAAGAAAACTTTCCTTCTTTCTAGTTAACAATACAATTACATTTGGATTTCTGTCATTATGGATTTAGTTGGAAGAGATCCTGGAAATCATTTAGTCTGATGCCAATATTTAACAGGCAAAGAAACCAACCTAAAGAAAGGAAGTGACTTACTGATGATCACAAAGGTAGCAAGCCCCTGAACTGAAGTTGAATTCAGATTGTTAGAATTAAGTCCAGTCTCCTGTGCATTTTAGATCACACTATCAGATGAACTGATCTTGTGCCATGGTTTTGTTATTGGTCTTGGACAGATGACTCTGCATGAGTTATTGAACCCTTCTGAGGCTCAGTTTTCTCAGCTATGAAATTTATAGGGTAGTTGAGATGAACAAATGAGATAATTCTTCTGAAGCACTTTGAAAATTATAAAACTCTATATAAATATCAGTCAATGCTATATTATCAACTAAGTGTAGTAGTGTATGTTACTGTAACTTTACCTTTCTTTATCTTGAAGCCACGCTGTAAAAAATATTTATTCATGGGGATTGATGAGTTTATGATGGATATGTTTCTGTCCTCAAAAATCCGTGGTCAATCTTTTAGCTGTGAAAGAAAAATGTATAATCCTGGGCAGGTCACTTAACTTCCAAACGCCCTAACTCTCTATGCAACTATAAGTTGTAAGAAGAAAATATGTGTGTGTATATATTTATATACACAGACATACATATATAATATGACACATCTTTATATACATAGGCATCTGGGTAGTGCAGTGAGTAGAGTACTAGACCTGGAGTTAGGAAGATTCATCTTCCTGAGTTCAAATCAGGTCTCAGATTCTTCCTAGCTGTGTAACCCTGGGCAAGTCACTTGGCTCTGTTTCCCTCAGTTTCCTTATCAGTAAGATGAGTTGGAGAAGGAAATGGCAAAACTACTCCAGTACCTCTGCCAAGAAAACCCCAAATGGGGTCATTGAGGGTCAGACATGACTGAAAATGACTGAATGACAACTATTATAGTATATACTACTATCCTATTATTTATATATTCATAAATATACACACCAGTAACATGCATATGTATGCATACATATGTAGATGCATACATACATATCACTGGTGATACATAGCATTTGCAGAGATTTCCTGTAGGAACCACATAATCCAAGAATGAACCTGGTTCACATGAACACAAAGCTCTTTATAGAAGGTTTCCCCCTGGGCCCATGGGATACAAAACTCCTAAGTAAGTTTTGTGGTGGGATTGCAATGTGCATTGTCAGATGGGATATCCACATCGAAGAAATTTCTGCTCTCTTGAGGTAATGAAGAAGTATATTTATTCTCCAAACCTCAGGGCATCCCTTGTATAATACTAAACAGTACATGTTCAAGTGAATACCAAAAATCCTAGAGGAGGAAAGAAGAATTGACATCAGTCTATCTGTATTACCTTGGAATTTGATACTTCCTGGTCTGGAGGGTGAAACAAGGTAAAAGAAGCTTTTCTGCAGAATCCTTGAAAGAAGTAATAACTGCTAACATCAAAGTTGTGACTCTACAAAAGATTCCCAGGAGGTGTCTAAAAGTAGGCAGGGATTTTCTGATGAAGGTGGGATATTAGCCATCTATTCAGAACATCACTAAATCTAACTCTCCAAAGTTCAACCTTATTTTATACACAAATATATATGTATGTAAATGTATATTACATGCATATACAGGTATGTATGCAGATGCATATGTTTACACAGATATACAAGTTATTCCAAAATTCTTAGTACAGTATTCTTCAAATAACTTAAAGCTTTAATAGCTTAAAATTATCCTCACTGCTATGCACCTCACTATATGCATATGTATTCTTTTGTGTGTACATATATACATATATAGTGAGTCTTTAAACCAGCTGATTTTCAGTCATGAAAATAATAATATCTGGCATTTGCGTAGTGATTTAAAGTTTACAAAGAAGTTTATAAATGTTATCTTTTTTTCTCCTTGCAACAACCCTAGGTTTGTTTTGTTGTTTTTTTCAGTTGTACTTGACTCTTTGTGATCCCTTTTTGAGGTTTTCTTTGCAAACGTATTGGAGTGGTTCTCCACTTCCTACACTAACTCATTTTACAAATGAGGAAACAGAGGTTAGATCTGCAGTTCTCAACCTGGGGGGGTCGTGACCCCTTTGGGGGTCGAACAACCCTTTTACAGGAGTCACAGGGGTTGCCTAAGACCATCAGAAAACACATATTTCTGATGGAATTAGGAACTGAGACACTGCTCCTCTATCTGTCTCCAGGCAGGTCCGCCCACATGCAGATATGCCCACGTACGAGTATTAAAGAGTCACGGCATTAGGAAGGTTGAGAACCACTGGGTTAGAAAAAGTTTAGTGACTTGTGTAGGACCACACAGCTAATATAGTTCTGAGGCAGGTCTCCCTTACTCTGTACCCAACATTCTATCCACTATTCCCAGCTGCCTCTTTGCATCTATATCTGTATCTGCATCACTCAAGTTATGGTTATAACCCTTGGTTATAAACTCCTTTGACACCAAACGATTTCTCCCAGCTCCAATGTTGATCCTTTCTAGCCTATTCATGGCTGATGTATTCAAAAAAGCTTGGAGTTTGCTTTCTTTGTTCCTCTCTAGATAAAACTGAGCTGATTCTACTCCCTTTGGTCCTCTTGCAATTGGTCCACAGTCCCAGACAGGATTGATTTCCTGGATTATGGTTATAACTGTTTAGCTTAATTTCACTGAATCAGAAAAAGATCAGGCCTCAAGACTAGTGGAAACACATATGCCATTTTCTCCTTTTTTTTTTTTTTTCTGGTGAGTGAATGTCAACACTGCTGGTTTACATGCTTTCTTATGATGAATATGTCTCTGCTCCTAGAAATCCAAAAATATAATAGTGCAATTATCTATAAATTATGACTGAGAAATATATGTGTGTATTTGTGTCTAGGCATATGTGTCTGGGTAAGCATGTGAATGTGTGTTATGTGCATGGGCCAGTGTCAGCATCAGGAGAGAACATTTAGGATTTTCATTAATTATCCTGCTTGTAATTCAGTTTTTTAGGGTAACTGCTTACAAAATTAAGAAGTTTGTCTGTCCTGAAGAGGTTGGCTGTTCCTGCTGTGAAAAATGACTCACATGATTAAAAATAAGATTTCATTTACTAATTGTCATTCCCATTCTGTAGCTTGATTATATTTCAATGAAGCAAGTCTTATATTTCATAGCGGTTTCAAGTAGTAGTTTCATATAGCAGCACTGCTGAGCAAGACATTAAGGTATCGTTAAACAAGTCAACAAGATTTTTGGGAAGAGCACTGATAATGTAAATAAAATTCATGACAAACATTTAAAAAAATTGCTAATTATTTCCCCTCATGTATTTTAAGGAACATAGACCATTATGGCAGAACTTGTACTGATAGGTAGAAGTTGCAGGAAGTTAAATCTGTGAGAATATTTACTTCTTCCTGGGGTGCAAGAGGGGTAGATGAGAACATCTTATAGCTATTTTTTTTTTTGAGAGAAAGGGCAAACTAGCTTAGCTTAGAGGCCCTTTCAAGTGACAAGTTCTATCTCACTGCCCAATTCCTTCCAACTATCCACGGAGACACATAGAAAAACATAATATTAATCTAAAATATGTAATCCCATGGTAAAACAGAATAAGACACTGCTCCTGAGATACAGACTTATAGACATAGGTCTGTATCTATAGATATGGATATAGAATGGGGGAAGTTCCATTGACACAATTTTGATATAAGAAGTTATAAGAAGATATATATATATATATAATATATATATATATATACATACATACACACACATATATGCATTATATATGTGTGTATAAACATATATATATGTGTACACACACACACTCACACACACAAGCCCCTGGTCAAACAGTGGCACATTGCTCATGAGAGAGTGAACTGAATGGGAAAACACTGTGATTCATGCAAAGATGCCAGGATTTCCAACACTCTGTGTGTTCTACAATCATTTGCCTTGGGGAACCAACCATGTCTCTCAGTAATAACTTGCTCTTTAAGGGTAGCCACAAGTTGCTGGCCAGATGACCAGTCACCTAAACTTCAGCATCCTCCCTGAGTCTCTATCCCACTCTGCTTTCCTTCACACTCCCCAATCTTCATAGCTGAGGATCTCACCTTTTCTATGGAAAAAGAAGTCTTTTAATAATTTAGGGATAGTAATAACAAAAGCAACAATAAGTAGCATTTGTATAGTACCTTAAAGTTTGCAAATCATTTTATACATATTATCTCCTTTGATCTTCATAATAACCCTGCGAGAGAGGTGCTATTACTAGTGCATTTTGCAGATGAGGAAAATGAGGCTGAGTTAGTGTCGATGACTTGTCTTTGTATGAATTAGTCATATAGCTAGTAAGTGAGGCAGTATTTAGAATTTAGCTCTTTCTGACTCCAAGACCAACACTCTATCCACTGCACTTCCAAGTTGCCATTTGTCCTCTTTTCCCCTTCTCTTTACCTTACAACCCCTTGGCATTATCAACTATTTTCTTTTATTCAGTCTCTGATGAAGATATGAGCCCTTTATCTTTCCAAGGCCAACTCATCTACATGTACCCTACATCCATTTGGGAATATGGATGTAAATGTAAACATATTAACCTTATTAAGTTCTTCATGATTTTTCGCCCATGTTTAACTTTTCATACCTCTTTTGAGTCTTCTGTTTGAATATCATGAACAATGTCAACACAAGTCTTATGTCTGTATGTCAAACATTCTAGAATATCATAATCCAAGCCATCTGCTTCTTTATAGTTGTAGCCTGCTAAATTTTGTATGATCCTGACTGTAGTCTATGGTATTTGAATTATTTTTTGCTGATTGCTTTCAGAATTTTCTTCTTGACCTTGGAGCTCTGGAATTTGTCTATAGTATTCCTGGGAGTTTTCTTTCTAGGATCACTTTTAGGAAGGATTCTTTCAATTTCTATTTTGGCCCCTCATTTTAAGTTATCCAGGCAGTTTTTCTTTATGATTTATGAAACATGATGGTTAACCTCTTTTTTTAAAATCATGGCTGGCTTTCAGGTAGCACAATAAATCTTAAATTATCTCTCCTTCCTATTTTCCAGGTCAGTCATTTTTCCTATGAGATATTTCACATTTTCTTGTTTTTTCATTCTTTGCATTTTGTTTTATTGCTTCTTGATGTGTCATAGAATCATTAGCTTCTATTTGCCCAATTCTAATTTTAAAGGAATTATTTTCTTGTAATCATACTGGGATTTGAAGGTCTTCATTCCCCTTGAACTTGCTGATGTAGCAGGAAGGGGTGGAGCGAGAGAAAGCCAGAACCAAACTAGAGTCCCTGCCATGATGTGGTGACTGGAAGCAGTGGCAGAGGCAATGGCTGCAGTTGTGGCGCGAACTCCTTTTTCTTTGAGACAGCCAGATTCTCTGCTAAGGACTCCTGTTGAGGACTGCCAGGGATGGGAACTGTGGGGTGCTAGAGCTGCTGGGAGCAAGCTGCCTGGATGCTGAGCAGTTGTTGTGAGTGAGGAGAGGAGGATCTTTGCCTGAGGTAGCCTGTCCTGTTTTGAAGGCTTGAGAATGTGGGTGTTTACTACTTTAACCACATGTGCCAACTTCATAACTACTGTGTTGGCTTTGACTTTCTGGTTTGGGGACCTGGTTTTCTGGTATTTAAATAAATGTTCTAGCTATATTTCTTATGTAGAGAGTCTGTTACATTTTGTGATTAATAACCATATCAGCATACTTATAATTACTGTAGGCATTTGTGAATGCTGAATTGCTGGTACATTTCTTCAGCAAACTTGTGTACTTCTTTTCTATTTGACCAAATCTGATTTTAGGTAGTTATGGTATTCAATATTTTTATACTCCTTTTTTTAACCAAGCTGTTAATTTTCTTTTCATAATTTTCTTGCATTCCTCTCATTTCTTTTCCCAATTATCCTTCTGCTGCTTTTATTTGACTTTTAAA
The DNA here is from genome assembly GCA_028646515.1 of Pseudochirops corinnae. Lineage (NCBI taxonomy): Eukaryota > Metazoa > Chordata > Mammalia > Diprotodontia > Pseudocheiridae > Pseudochirops > Pseudochirops corinnae. Next base: position 227,664,969 of record CM053586.1, read on the forward strand.
ATCATTTTTGCTCCTTCTTATTTCTCTCTTTTTCTAAAACTCTGCCAGGAATTCTTGTTGAACAAGTGTCCAATTTGCATTTCTTTTTGGGCTTTGCTTGTGGATGCTTTCATATTGTCCTTTCTGAGTTTGTGTCTTACGCTTCCCTCTTACCATAGTAGTTTTTTTTTTTATGGTCAGGTTCTATTTTTTGTTGTTTTCTCTCTTTTTCAGTGTATTTCTTGACTTCAGTATTTGTGTTAGAGTTGCACTGTGCTTACTTCTGGGATGTGGATGGGGGTCACTGCTCAGTGCTTCAGGTTTTTTTACCTTGTACTTTTCATAGCTAGCTCTAGGATCCTGTAAGTGTTTGGCATTTCCAAGGTTGTAGGATCTGGGCAGAGGTGTGGTCACTGATCTTCTGGTCTGTACTCTGGTCCTTACCTGGATAGGGCCACTGCTCTCTTGTGATCACAATTTTTTTCTTCTCTGGAATTGAAACCAGTACCCAGGTAGGATTTCTGCTCCCTTGCAAACACAAGTACCCCTCTTTGCCCTGGAATTGTGATCTGGAACTCAGTCATCGGCAACAGAGTTTTAAAATGGTACCTAGTCCTGTGCCTAGTACTAACAGAGGGGTCCCTAAGAATACCTTTCAGATTAGTTGTTCAATCTTCTTATCATCTTTTGGTGGTGAGAAATCCTACTTCTGCTGCTTCTGCTGCTGCTACCTCCTATACCCACAACTGGTGTGCCATCACACTGTGCTACTAACCAGCCCCCATGCCAGTTCTACAGACCTTTACCTGTATCTTCCTAAGTTGTTCTGGGCTGGAAAAATGTCTTACCTTGACTATGACTATGCTGCTTTAAAATTCTATTTGACCCTTTATTTTAAAATTGTTTAGAGCAGGATGTTGGGAGAATTTAGCTAGAATTCTAACTTTACTCCACCATCCTGGCTCCACCCTTTCTGTCTGTTATTTAAAGCCTTTCCCAATCTGGACTCATTTTGTCTTTCCCTCCTTATTACAAAAACTTTGCTCTCTTTCATGTATACTGTGCTGTTGCTCAGTCCAACACTTTGTGACCTCATGAACTGTTGTCTTTGGTGTTTTCTTGGCAAAGATACTGGAGTGGTTTGCCATTTCCTTCTCTACTGTGTCTCCATTTTACAGATGAAGAACTGAGTTACATAGGAGTTAAGTGACTTGCCCATGGTCACACTGCTGGCAAGAGTCTGAAGCCAAATTTGAACTCAAATCTTCCTGACTCCAGGGCCAGTGCTCTATCCAATGTACCACTAACTACCTTCATATAGACTATAATCCAACCAAATCAGTTTTCTTTTTGTTCCTCTCTCACAACATTCCACCTCTGATCTCTGTCCTTTTACATTGTTTGTCCTTCATGTCTAGTATGCATTTTCTTCCCATCTTTATCTCTTATACTCTCTAAGTTCGTCCAAGGCATAATTTGAACATTTTCTACATGAAGTGTTTCTTGATCATGCCAGATAGTGGTATCTTCCCTTTCAAGTGATCATCCTCTCTGCTTTGTATATATTGATATTTACATATTATTTTGTTCACTAGATTCCAGACACTTCAATAGTAGGGTCTGTTTTACTTTTTTCTTTGTATACCCATCTTCTTGTACAGGGTCTTGCATATCACAAGTAGTTGATAAATACTAATTCATCATTGAGTGATCAATTGAAGTTAAAAATATAAAAGTAAGATAATCCCCACCCTCAAGTTGCTTAAATTCTACTAGAAGTATACAGCATAAAATAAGAAAACATATAATACATGTGAAATTATAGGAAGCCTAATGTAGTTTATGTAGAACTGTCCTCAGAGTCAGGAAGATCTGGTTTTCAGTCTGATGTATACTATCAGTATAACCCTAGGCAAGTCATTTATTCTCCCTGTGTCCAAGGCAACTTTCTTTTTTAAAAATTAATTAATTTATTTTTAGTTTTCAACATTAATTTCCACAAGATTTTGAGTTTCAAATTTTCTTCCCATCTCTCCCCTCTCTCACTCCAAGATGGCATGCATTCTGATTACCCCTTCCTCCAATTTGCCCTCCTGTCTATCACTCCCTCCCCCCATTCCCTTCCACCTCACTTTCTTGTAGGGCAAGATAGATTTCTATATCCCATTTCTTGTATATCTTATTTCCCATTTGCATGTAAAAATGATATTTAACATTTGTTTTTAAAACTTTGAGTTCCAAATTCTATCCCTTATTTCCTCTCCACCCACTCTCATTGAGAAAGTAAGCAATTCAATAGAGGTTATACATGTGTAGCTATGTGAAACACTTCCATAATAGTCATGCTGTAAAAGACTAACTATATTTCCCTCCAAACTATCCTACACTCCATTTATTCTATTTTTTCCTCTGACCCTGTCCCTTTTGAAAAGTGCTTGCTTCTGACTATATCCTCTCCTAATCTCCTTCTATCATCCTTCTATCATCCCTCCCCCCTACTTTCCTGAAGGGTAAGATACCCAATTGAGTGTGTGTGTTACTCCCTCCTTAAGCTAAATCCAATGAGAGTAAGGTTCACTCATTCCCTCTCACCTCCCCGTGATTCCCCTGCATTATAAAAGCTTTTTCTTCCCTCTTTGATGTGAAATAATTTACCCCATTCTATCTCTCCCTTTTTTCTTCTTTCAATATATTCCTCTCTCACCTGTTACTTTTTTTTAGATATCCCTTCATATTCAACTCACCCTGTGCCTTTTGTGTGTGTGTGTGTGTGTGTGTGTGTACAATATATGTGATTTCTCTTTCCTGTTTACCTTTTCATGATACTTGTATTTGAAAGTAAAATTTTCTATTCAGATCTGGTCTTTTCAGTAAGAATGCTTGAAAGTACTATATTTCATTGAATATCCATTTTTCCCTGAAGTATTATACTCAGTTTTGCTACGTAGGTGATTCTTGGTTTTAATCCTAGCTCCTTTGATCTCCAGAATATCATATTCCAAGCCCTTTGATCCCTTAATGTAGAAGCTGTTAGATCTTGTGTTATCCTGACTGTATTACCACAATATTTGAATTGTTTCTTTGTGGCTGTTTTTAATATTTTTCTTTGACCCAGGAACTCTGGAATTTGGCTACAATATTCCTAGGAGTTTTCCTTTTGGGATCTCTTTCAAGGGGTGATTGATGGATTCTTTCAATTTCTATTTTTCCCTCTAGTTTTAGATTATCAGAGCAGTTTTCCTTTATAATTTCTTGAAAGATGATATCTAGTCTCTTTTTTTGATTATGGCTTTTGGGTAGTCCAATAATTTTTAAACTATCTCTCCTGGATCTATTTTCTAGGTCAGTGGTTTTTCCAATGAAATATTTCATGTCATCTTCTATTTTTTTCATTCTTTTGACTTTGTTTTATAATTTCTTGATTTCTCATAAAGTCTTAGCTTCCATTTCTTCCATTCTAATTTTTAAGGAATTATTTTCTTCAGTGGGCTTTTGGACCTCCTTTTTCATCCTGGCAATACTTCTTTGTAAGTCATTCTTCTTCTCATTGGCTTTTTGGGCCTCTTTTGCCATTTGAGTTAGTTGATTTTTTAAGGTGTTATTTCCTTCACTATTTTTTTGGGTCTCCTTTAGCCAGCTGTTGACTCATTTTTCATAATTTTCTTGCATCACTCATTTTACTTCTGAATTTTTCCTCTATTTCTCTTACTTGATTTTCAAAATCCTTTTTGAGGTCTTCCATGGCCTGTGACCAATTCTTATTTTTCTTGGAGGTTTTTGATATAGGAGTTTTGACTTTGTTGTCTTCTTCTGGTTGTACGTTTTGATCTTCTTTATCACTGAAGTAAGATTCTATAGTCTGAGTTTTTTCCCGTTTGCTCATTTTTGAGACAAATACTTTCTAACTCTTTGTCAAGGTAGAATTCTGCTTCCAGTGAGGGTGGGGGTGGGGGTGGGTGCACTATCCCAAGCTTCAGGGTTTTTTGCAGCTGTTTTCAAAGATACTTCTAAGGACCTGTAAGTTTTCAGCTCTTCCAAGTTGATATGATCAAAGGAGAGGAGTTTACTCCTTTCCTGGCCTGTGCTCTGGTCTGTGAGTGACCATAAGCATTTGTTTCTGCCTTGGAGCCATGAGGAAGATTCCCTCTCCACTGCAGCCACAAGCTTGGCCACACCAGTGTTCATCCTCATCCCAGGACTGCCACCCAGGACTGTGACTGATCCAAGCAGGGCAAAGTAAGAGAATTATGCCTCAGTGCTAGTAAAGAGATCCCTGCAATCATCCTCTGACCAGCTGCTCAATCCCCATACTAGCTGTGGTCCCAGAGCTCCAGAAGCAGCTGCTCCTGCTGCTACCTCTGCCACCTCCACCACTCTGGGTCCACTCTCCTCTCTCACCCAGGTCCCAGAAAGTTTTCCTACTCACCTTCTATTCTGTCTTTGGTGTTTGTAGGTTGAAAAGTCTGGAAACCACTACAGCTGCCAGTGGTTCAGTCCCCTGAGGCTTGCTCCATCCCATCTATGCAGGTGTGGCCCATGCTGGACGGAGCTTTGCTCCCAGCTCATTGTGATAGACCCTTCCTGTCAACCTTCCAGGCTGTCTTGGGCTGTAGATTTGTTTCACTCCACCATTTTGTGGGTTCTGTAACTCTAGAATTTGTTTAGAGTCATTTTTTACAGGTATTTGGAGGGGATTGGGGGGAGAGTTCAAGCAAGTGCCTGCTTTTACTCCGCCCTCTTGGCTCAGCTCCCCCCATCCCCACAAAGGCAACTTTCTAAGAGTAGAAGTTGCAGAGCATGTTACAAGCTTCATTGACAAAGTGAGTTCTGTATGATAAAGAAATCACAGGACCAGTATATATACACACATGTACATACACACATATATCTGTGTATGTATGTATATTTGTGTACACATATAAACCCATATTGTCATTGAATTGTTTCAGTCTTATCTGACTTTTCAGGACCCCATTTGGGGTTTTCTTGACAAATATGCTAGAGTAGTTTGCCATTATCTTCTTTAGCTTATTCTACAAATGGAGAAACTGAGGAAAATAGGGTTAAGTGATTTGCCCAAGGTCACACAGCTAGTAAGTATCTGAGGTCAAATTTGAACTCACATCTTCTGGACTCCAGGCCCAGTGTTCTCTCCACTGTACCACCTAGTTGCCCTATATACATGCATGTGTATGTATATACATGAGTCCATACATACACACATGCACATAAGAAATACAAATTGTCTGGAGGAGAATCTAACAACTGGGGCAATTGGTAAAGGTATTTTGACTGGCAATTATACTTGAACTGAACCCTGAAAGGAGCCAGAGGCAACAAGGGGGTAAATAAGAGGTGAGATGGAATGTCAGGTATGGGGCATCTCTATCATTTTTACACCTATTTAATAGGTGAGAAAGTAGGCCCAGAAAAGCTAAATGATTTACCTGTGGCTGTATAATTAAAAATTTTCAGAGGCATTTGTTGGACTGAGTCTTTCTGACTTCACATCTTACACTATATTTACTATACCAATGCTGCCTCTCTTTTGTAGGCTACTGGCTTATGGCAGAGGAGGGAGTCACCATGTGTTTAGGATTCTTTTTCAGCCATTTGGTTCCTGCTGCTTCCTTTCCCTCCAGCTGTGCATGCACACTTAGGCTTTCCTCCTGACTTAGCATTTGACAACCAACTGCTATGCATCTTGCATGAGAGGCAGGGCTTTCCCTGTGCTCACGGAGGCTTGTTTTGACAGCTGACTCTCTCGTGTGTTACAGCATAAGGTTCACAATTTTCCTCTGTCAAACTACTCACAGCTGCAGCATCAACATGAACTTTCTAACTGAGCCTTCCAGTGTTAGAAGAGACTGCCTTTTGGCATAGTGAGCTTCCTACTATTTAAGATATTCAGGAAGATGACAGATGACCATCCATTAGGGATATTGTAGAAAGAATTCCTGTAATAGTTGGAGAGTAGGATTAGATTATTGAGAAGCCCCATTCACACTCTAAGAATCTATGATTCTAGGACGTTTGGCTTCTGGATTACTGGCCAAATATTACCTGGTCAGACTATTTCCAGTCTTGCTAATGTGACCAACCAGGATATAGAAAAATATAAATTCTGGGCTTAGGCAGGCAAGACCATAGTCAGGGTTAGACCAGAGAACAAATCAGTTCTACTGTTGGGCTGACATTTTAATTATTTCATCTGAGTAAAGGCTTAAAAATCTGAGTAGCTCATTTCTCTATGTAAAGGTTAGAGAACTGATTGAGGATTGAGAAAGATGACAGATTAGCTTTTATTCTGTTAAGAGTTTTAAAATGGGAGAGGGGAGGAAGAACTACCTCTATCAAGGTAGGTGGAAGAGAGAGCTTGATACCTGGAGCTGGCATGCTGATGACACTCCAGGAGAGTAGAATCTGGTTCTTAAGAGTCTGGGAGTTCCCTAGCAAAGGATAACATCTGGGCTAGATTCTAAGGGTGGTAGAAGCTACATTAAGCAGAACCACATGCCAAGCCCAGTTGAGATGCTGTGTCCAGTGAAGATTAGTATTATAACATGAGAAAACATCAAGCACCCTGGAATGAGTACTACAGGTATGAATCATAGATAATGATGAGGGAATCAGAATACTCCTTGCTTCCCCATTGCTACTTCTTGACTTGTCCTGTCATTTCTCTCATCTTTCTGGGTTCTGACTTGGGGTCTTTTTTCTTCTTCTTGACATAATATCATCTTAGCTTATAGTTAGTAACAAGAATACCATCTGTCTATGAGCAAATTACATTTGTTCTATAATCATAGAATAGTTTGGGTATCCATATTTCTCCAATCATTAAGCTAAATGTTCTCTATTTTTTTTTTTTCAATTCTTCATATGCAAATCACTCAGTCTCTTTTCCCTTAAGTGGAAACTCCAGTATTCTATATTTTGTCACATTCGAATGATCAACTCCTATTTTGGAACTATGTCAGACAACCTCTGTAATCTCTTCTCTTAGAGCTCAGAGCAGACCATGCTCCAGACAAGTGAACTATCAAGGCAGACTTAAGTCAGCAGATGCTTTTCTCAGAAGCAGATTTCAGACAAGTGAACTGTCTAGGGTTACTGGATCCAGTGCTCCAACCTGTCCTAGATTCCCAGCTCTTCCTTAGCCGGCCCTTGGTACGGTCATTACTTATCACTCTGCTTTAATTTGAGCTTCCTCTCTACCTCACACTTTCACTTTTACTTTGTTAACTCTACTGTAGGTCCCAGGACTCATTATTTTTTCTTTTGTATAAGACAGAGTTCATCTGGCTGCTAATAATTCAGTCATTTCTGGAATTGAGGTAGATGCAGAAATTGAACCCCACAGAGGGAAAGGGATTTGTCCATTGCCCCACAGGTCCAACATAGACGATCAGGGATTCTCACACAGATCTTCTGTCTCTAAGTCCAACACCATTTCTAACATAGCATTCTGGTCTCTTCTCCTACAGAGTACACTGACATCTCTCAGCTGGCACAGCAGTTCAGCAGTCGACATTGTGAAAAAAAAAATTGTGGATTTAGAGTCATAGATTATTGTTGTACAGTTGTTTCAGATTCTTTGTGACTCCATTTCAGGTTTTCTTATCAAAGATACTGGATTTGCCATTTCCTTCTCCAGCTCATTTTATTGATGAGGAAACTGAGGCAAATGGGATTTAATGGCTTGCCCAAAGTCACACATCTAGTAAGTGTCTAAGGTTGAATTCAAACTCAGAAAGATGACTCTTCTTGACTTCAGGCCCAATGTTATAAACATTGTGCCACCAACCTGCACCTTGGAGTCATAAGACCCAGCTTAAATCCTGGCTTAATGTATAACCTTCAACAAATCATATAAGCTTTCTGAGTCTCAATTTCCTTATCTGTAACATGAGGAGGTTGGATCAGATGACATGCTCCCCTTTCCTACCAGGATCCCTTCTAGCTTAAAATCTATCATCTTATCATCAACCCTTTATGAACCCAAACCAGTTGACTGGAAGTCACACTCTTAACTCCCTTCCCACATCCTGACTCCCCAGATAACTCCCTTCTTCTCATGCTAAGTGTTATCTTCCTCTCTGACTTGACTGGTTTTGTTGCAATCACATTGTTCACAATACATATAGTACCTCTCAGCCTGTTGCCTCTCCACTTTTAGGCTAAGGTTTTAAATATTCTCCTTATCTCCCTGTCTCCTCCCATCTACTAGACTCTTTCCCTTCTACTTCTGCTTTTCATCTTTTCAGTGATCACAGTTGTTTACTCTTTTATTCTGATGTAACCAATCCCACCAGTGTAAACCCAATTTATTCTAAAAAGAGACTTAATGTGCCATAAAACTAACAGTGAGATTGCTCTCAGGTGCTCAATAAGCTGACACAGCACACAGGTAATATTTATATGGCAATATTGCTCCTAGAAATACCAGACCCTGCACTGCTTGCAAATCACAGGATAATTATCCGCTTTAGGTCCTTAATCACAGGAGCAAGTCCCTTTATAAATAAACAACTACGGTGAATATAAGCTTGGAGAATAATTAAAAGAGGGGACAATGCAAAGCTAACCAGTCTTTATGGCACACTCCTTCAGCCTCTGTTCAATGTTGGAAATCCTAGTACCTTAATCCCAGCGTAAGCTCTCAGAATTCACAGCAGAACCCTCCCTTAGTAAAAACACTTATTCTCCAAAGGACATCGCCTGAAAGAGACAGAGGGTGATCTGGTCATAAGCTGATTATGGCAGTTAATGTTTCAGGAAGCAACCAGATGTGAGAATCATAGAGCCACCAAGTTTTGGAAAGGAGCCTCAAAAACATTGAGACCATCCCCATTGTTTTACAGATGAAGAAACTGAGACCCCCAAAAGTGAAATTATTCCTTCAAGGTCATATAACTCATCAATGGCACACTTAGAATACAAACATGGAACATGGAAAAGAGAATTAAATTTATATACAAATGAAAGGGGTAATATCCTACATGCTACGATCTTCACAGTGCTGGAAATCATACCACCTCACTCCTAATTGACTGTTATTTACCAGAAATCTCCAAAATTAGAGTCAATCACTAGTCAGGATGATAAGACAATTCCTTCACTATTTTTCTCTGTATACACCCCTTGCTCCACCTGGAAACCCATTCATGTTTAAGAATAGACTAATACATGCTACTTGGTAGGAGAATTTTTGCATATTGGAGACCAAAGACTTTTTATGAATATTTTCAGATTTTATCAGCAAAAGAACCAAACCCCAAACCCTTAAAATTGTATTAAAAGTACAGGAGAATGTTATGAGTAGCATGTCTAGCTTAAATATGTGTCATAGAGGTATGCAGGGATTTCTAGAGGCTACACATATGAAATGAATTTCCCAAAAATCTATCCAGGTACCATTTTCATGGAAGTTTTTTTTTTTTTTTGGAATTACATAACCTTAGAGTTGGAAGGGATTGCAGAGATTGTTTTTTCCAACATTTATCTGAAGCATGAAACTGCTAAAAATTATAGAAAGCTATTTGAAAACCTTCCTTATGTGCTATTTGATGAGTAAAGGGGCAGGTAGGTAGTGCAGTAGATAAAGCACTGGGCTGGGAGTCAGGAAGACCTGAGTTCAAATCTAGCTTCAGACACTTACTAGATGTGACTACATTCAGATTACTTAATCCACTTTGCCTCACTTTCCTTACCTGTAAAATGAGTTGGAGAAGGAAATGGTAAACCCCTTAAGTGTCTTTGTCAAGAATACGTCAATTGGTGTCACAGAAAGTTAGACGTGACTGAAACCACTGAACGATAAGAATGGTTTAGTGAAACAGTGGAGGGGACTAGGATTCATAATTTTTTTTTACTACTTATATGACTATGGACAAGTCATTTAAACCCTTTTCAGGTTTCTGTAGAAAGCTCTCAGTGCCTTTACCTACAAAAGGGGGATAATCATATTGGCAGCCAGGTGGCACAGTGGATAGGGAATTAGGCTTGGAAGTAGAAAGACTCATCTTTGTAAGTTCAAATCTGATCTTCAAACTTACTAGCTGCATGACTCTGGATAAGTCACTTAACCCAATTTGACTCAATTTCCTTACCTGTAAAATAAATTGGAGAAGAAATACCAAACCACTCCCGTATCTTTGCCATGAAAGCTCCAAATGGGATCACAAAGAGTCAGACATGACTGAACAATATATTGGCAGTACCTATTTTACAAGGGTAATATGCGAAAAATGCTTTGTAAATATTTTTGCTATATAAATGAGTCAATAGTATTGATTTGTCAAATTATACCAATTTTATAATCATAGATCTAAAGCTGGAAGGAATTTTAGAGACTGTTTCATCTCTTAACTTAAGGGGATCTTAACTTTTTTTCATGTGTTATGAATACCTTTGGCAGGCTGGCAAAACCTATGTACCCTTTTTCAGAATGTTTTTAAATGTGTAAGATAAAATAAAACAGATTATAAAGGGAATCATTTCTATGGAAACATAGTTATGAAAATATATATTTTTTTAAATAAACAAGTTTATGGATCACAGGTGAAAATCCCTGATCTGGTTCAATCCTTTCATTTTGTACATGAGGAAATCGAGACATAAGGAGTGTAAGTGACTTGCCCAAAGTCATAGGTCACAGTATCAGTCCTGGATTTGAACCTAAGACCTCTGACTTCAGAGTCCATGTGCTTTCCACCTGAATGGTGCCATCTTTTCAGACCATTTAGTAATGGAGTACTTTGATATTCACAGGAGCATAGATTTAGAGCTAGAAGCACCTTCTGGGGCCATCATATCCAACTTCCTCATTTTACTGATTAGAAAAGTGAGGCTTAGGGATACTTAACAACTTTCCTAAGCTGACTCAGATAGTGTCATCGATGTTGGTACTTCACCCAATGGTGCAGATCACACACAACCTGTCTTTGCCTTCTGCTCTTTTGTGACTGTTGTCAATGTCCTCTAGTAAAGTCTCCACAGTGGATCCACCCCAAATCCCACAGATGTGAATAGAACACACAGGTTGTCCATTTTGTATTCCCTACTCTCACTGTGGGATTGGTTCATCTTTTTTTTAATGACTATAGAGCTCTCTGATTGACATCATTTATATCACCTCTCTTAAGAAAGTTGTATCTGGTGATGTGTTGTAGTTCACCTTGAGACTTACTGGTGTCTTGTAGGTCACTGTGCACTCTGAGGGGGGTGGAAGAAACAAAATATAGCACCCAATATGGCAAAGTAATGTGTTAAGCACTTTTGCAAATATTATGTTTCAACCCTCACAATAAACCTGAGAAATATGTATTATTTTCCTCATTTGATGGTTGAGGAAACTGAAGGCAACACACATTAGGTGACTTGCCCATAGCAAGTAAATGTTCCAGGCTGGATTTGAAATTGAAATCTTTCTGATTCTAGGCCCAAAGCTCTGCCCACTATACCACCTAGCTGCCTCTGTAATTCCATAGCTGCCCTTAGTTATTTAATCTCTATAGAGTCCTACAGCTTGTAGCCCTGCAAGATGACCTGGAGAAGGTTGTTGTTAAAATATGGGCTTCTGTCATGTAGAGAAGATCAGAGCTCCCAAAACACTATAAAGGGTAACATTTTCCATTCTTCCAAAGTCATGGAACCCATGATCATATAGATGGACAGATATGGATGTTAGACATTCTAAGCAGTGGAAATGAAAGAGACTTTTCTTTAGTTAGGGCAAAATAATAATATAGGAGGGCAAGTTTCCTTTCATTAATTTGATAACTTATCTAAAGTGGATAGTAACTGTGATAACAGTTACAACAGATAAATTAATCTTATTAGGTGGGAAGCTGTATTTACTGATTATAACCTTCCCTATAACTCATAACCTCAGCTTCCTAGTCAATTACTTGCTCACTGACAATGCAGGTAGCTTATTACGTTCTCTAAAGGGTGTAAAGCTTTATAAAGGAATAAGGAGGCACAGTCATAGGATTATATAGAACTGTAACAACAGTTCTCTGCCTCACTGCCTCCTTACCTTCTTACTGGAAAAGAACTAAGTTGTTTTTATTTTTCAAAATAAGTTTTATTTTCCCACTTTCTCCTTAGGAGTGAAAATCATAAGGAGATTATAAAAATCAAGATACTACATCCCCTTTATGTTCAATTTAGCAATTCTACTTGTGCTCTTGGCTAGGTCCTTGGTATTTTCCCCATGATTGGTACTTAATATTTGCTTGCTTGCTTACTGAATGAATGAATGAATTCTCCCTTATAATTTTAATTGGATGCAGAGTTGTATTTATGTTGAATGTGGAGTTAGAAAACCTGGGATAAAATCCTGGTTGCCATTTAAGTACTTTGCATTGAACAAATCATTTCACCTTTGTGAGACTTAGTTTCTTTAGCTATAAAAGGAGTGCATTGGACTAAATGACCTTTCACCTGAAAACAGAGGTTAAATGACTTGCCCAAAGTCATACTAATATCTAATAAATGTCCAAGGCTGGATTTGAACAGGTATTCATGACTCCAAATCCAGTACATTATTCATTGTGCTGCCTAGCTGCCTTGTGTTACTGGGTAACTAAAGTGAGTTATTAAACTGGCTACACCCAGAGTGAAACTATACTGTATTCTCCAAGTCTACTGTGACACCAGACAGCTAGACAGTTTCCAGTGGTATGGGCTGGTGTTGCATTCTTCCTTTTTGCAAAAGTTTCCACCAAAAATTAAAGGACTTAAAGTTTAAGCAACCCGCAGTTGCTACTCAGAGAGAAATCTGTCATGATGGGAGACGTTGAAAGATGCATTTTTTTTTTTTTTGCCACTGTGACATTTCTGACATTCCAGCTGCAAAGGACGGTCATTGCCTTTGCAAAACTCCCTAGATTTCATGACCTACATGGCAATTAATCTTTATAGCAAGATGTAAAGAAAGGGGATGGAGTAGATTCTATTGCTTAAGTCTGAGGTTACTTTCCTGTCTCCAGTCCACACTTACGTTAGCATGGGTTTCTTTAGTTAATTACCTGTTTTCTAATATGATAACATATTATGCCATATTATGGGAATGAAAACCTGCAATAGGACGTTGAGGAAAAGAAGTCTTTGAAATTCTAGAACATATATCTTGCTCTAATGGCCAAGCAAAGGCAACTTCCAAGGTTCAGATTACCCACATAGCAAACCCCATTTATTCAGCAAACATTCACAGAACAGAGAAAGTCAAAATACAATGTAACTCATTGATTTAGGAAGTAAGTTCTCAACTCAATTGCAAAGTATCAAGGTCCAAGTATCCCACCCCTGGCCTGTACATTAGACAAAGTAGCCCACTCCTGGGCAGCACATTTAGTCAGTCAACAAAGTCTCTCCTCTCAAATGGAGATTAGTCTCCAATCATAAACAAAGTACATTCATTTGGTCAATCACAGAGTAGCACAAAAAATTCAAAGGCTTCCCGCTCCTGAATTACAATGCCATCCACTAACACCAAGCACTTTCTCAAAAAGGGCAGTAGAGCACAAAAGGCCACCCACCCTTAAGTTACAACAAGGTTATAATATCATCTCAGTATTGAAAACCTAAGGAAAGGCCCTTCTTTCATCTTCACTTGAGGCAAGCCCTCAGCAATAGCAGTTCCTGGGGAGATAAGGCTCAACAAAGCCAGAGCCAATGTCCTCATCAAGTCTCTCTCTGCCTGTAGAACAGTCCCAGAACTCCTAAAAACATCAGCAAGGCCCTCTTCCAGGATTTCTGTAAACATACAACAGGAAAATCCTCCTTCAGGGCTTCTAAACCAACAGCAAGGTTCCAGGACCTCTACAACAGCAGCATTGTCCTTCACCAGCAGGTGAATCTGGCAAAATAATGTCAAAACAGATAAACAAAATACTGACATCACAGCCATGCCTCCTCAGTTCTTGGTAGCTCCAGGTGGCAGTTCTCAAAAGTCCTGGGCAGCTCCAATGGGCTCTCAGCAGTCTTTCTCTCAGCAACTCTGGCTCCACGATACTGGATGCTGCTCTCCCAAAGTCCTTTTGGCCTTCTCTCAGCTTGGGCCTCTTTCCCAATTCATGGCTCCTCCCAGTTCAGTTCTCTCTCTTCACGTCAACAAGTCCATCCCACAAGTGGGATTCACAAGCTCTGAGTTTTAACACTCAGCCCAAAAACCAAGCCAATACAGGGGCATCTCCAAATTCCATTACAATTACACTTGCTTTAGGAAATGAGAATTTACCTGCTAAAGAAATGCCACCTGATTTCTAAGAATGTGAGAAACACCAGTAGATGAGAGGCAGTGTGATTATAGTGGAAGAAAAATGCTGGTTTTGGCATCAGAGATCACGGGTTTGAATCCTGGCTCTGTCACTTTGTAACCTTTAATTGAAATGACGAGTCTTAACAAAGTGACCACAGAGTCCGAATTAAAAGTTTTAAGGAGCTTTAATTTACCAGCTGGGGCTACTCCATGCCAATTCAAAAGGGGGAGCAGCCCGGAACTCAGGGGTGAGGAACCTTTTATACATATTTTTGGTTTATGTATCTAACTAACACAATTCGGTTCCTAAGCAGGTTTCCATATAGATGCAAGCAAGCTGTTACTAAGGCAATGGGGGTTTGTAGGGTAAGCGGAGGGGCACAGGGCATGATGACAAATTACTCTAGGCCAATTTCTTGACTCCTATCCTAAGTCGGTGAAGTTTCTACTTGGCTAGTTTCTAATTTCATAAAGTATCACTTAACTGTTTTGACCATTACATTCCTCCCTTTTGTTTTTTGGAAAGAATCAAATCATAGATTCCAGGTTACTCATGATGCATAGTGTATATATAGGACCCTTAATTTGATAGACTGGACCTGTTTCCGTACATAGCTTAGAAGAGTATTAATAAGGCAAGGGCCGATGAAGAGGCTCAGGAGTGGAAGGACAAGGGGACCAGCTAATGCTGTTACAAGGGAGGTTAGCCAGGGTGATTAATTAAATAGGGATTCAAACCAATTGGTCCCCGACCCCCAGGCAGCTTCTCTTTACTATTTTTGATCCACCTGGGTGTTCAAGGCATCGTACTGAAACTTCCGTGTAACTAGAGCTGCTGTGCCTACAGTGGTGGACTCAGCAATACCTTATCTCACCAGGAGCAGAACTAGATTGGGGGCCTTTCTTGCTCTGGTAGACAAGCCAAAATGCTCACGCTGTGCCCCCCCCCCCCCCCCCGCCTCCCTGGAGTAAAAGAAAACCTAGGGAAGAATATGGATCAAAATATATTTCAGGGAAGTTAGAGTCTGCTAAGACATGGATGGGAATGCAGGGAGTGAGGCCAGTGGCACATGCCATCCAGGCATTGTCAGGAGCTCAAAGTTTGATGACCCTTGGTTCCTATCAATTCCAATGGTAGCATAGGAAGGGGAGAGGACACAAACTGCCTGTACGTCCCCCAGTGTTATTTTTATTGGGGAATGCCAATTACAGGTCAGAGCAGAGGCACACAAGGAGATTTTTACAGACTGAAGTTACAACGATGTTACAAAGGCACTACAACACCTGGGAACCTGACCCAGTTTGGGTCACCTCTCTCATCCGTCTCTTGGAGATGGGACAGTGGCTCAGGGTTGGATTTTGGAGGTGCAGGGAGATTTTGCTGCTCTTGGGCAAACAAGGCTGGTCGCCTGAATGGCCTGGGATGGTTCCCCCTGCTAGCTTGGTGATGAGGCCAAAGACACCCATCAGGCTTGTAAGTGTAAAGCTGGTGAAGGGCTGGGCCTCTAGGAAGCATCTGTTGCCAGATTCTTCCTCCACCTCCTCACCCTGGGGCTGGCTAGGGTAGGTCAAGTCCCCAAGGGAAGCCATCAGAGATGTTCAGAGAAATGGGCATCTCTTGGTTGGGGGGTGGAGTATGGAGAGAATGTGAACTCTGGCAAAACTTTGGCTACTTCCAAAGAACTAACAATTCAAGGTCAGGCCTGGGTCTGAGGGCTCTTATTAAATGGGAACCCATGCTTTTTGCCAAAGGCACTCCAGCACCCCATCCCCCTTCAAACAAATGGGACCCAAAATCATTTGGGGACAAGGGACGAAGGTCTCAGTCCTGGCTGCTTCATGCTGAGAAAGGGCATACAGCTGTCTGCCTCACAGGGGTCCATCATTTGAGGAGTGGGTGCTGTGGCCAATGTCTGGAACTTGGCAGATGCCAGATCGAAGGGGTGTTCGGGCCATGGATGGTAATCAGCCTGAGCTGTCAATGCACTGTGCCTAGAAGATACAAACCTGGAAAAGGGATTAGACAAACAAGAGCCAAAAGAGATTGGAGAAAAATGACCAGAAGTAGAGTGGGCATGGGCTAGCATAATCCATTACTCAGACTAATAAACTTTCCTTCACTAACATAACTATATTGCCTTAAACAAGGGAGGTTCCTGACTTGAAACTGACAACTGAATAGTAGACATACATTCTTGTTTCACAAAGCTTGCTTATCCTCTGATCATTTTCACTTTGGAAATACTTCACAAATTGAATCTTTTACGTATACACTCAGTTACAAATATTAACTTTTGCTTAGTTCATTGAATAGCTACATTAGTTTGGCAATACTTCAATGAAGAACTTTGTAGACCTACAGAAGTTGGCTGAATATGCGGGCTATATTCCTTTCTCGTGAAAATCATTAACTTGGTCATGCAATGGTGGTCACTGAAACCTGCTTGTTCTTTTCTACAATAAGGAGGGGGTCAAGGTAGCAGTTCTTGTGCAGGCCTGGTTTCTTTTTCAGATTCCCTGGCTCAGATGTTCACTTAGGAGCAGGAGTATTTACAAGCTGGAAACATGATTGAATACCAAAGGTATATAGAAATGGTTGGTTGAATTTTTCTAGCATAAAGAGTTACAAAATTGCATCAAAAATCCAAACTTTTGATCTTATTACCAAACATGCTTAAGGCTTCAGTTTTCATAATAGAGAAATTTTTCAAAGCCAATCTTATACACTTATATAGTTCTTAGAAGAATCAATCTGATCCTGTTGCTTTCCTTTAAATTTCAGGATCAAATTACAAATCTTTCTACTTTTTTTTTTGTATTTCCAATCAAACCTATTATCCAGATTATTCAACTTTCCTTTACATTTGTTGACCACAAAACAAAATGGTTCATATATTTTACTGACTGCTTGCTTTGATCATTGAAGCTTGCTATAGAAGGGGTAAGCAGGGACATATGACATTCCAAATATGATGGGATAAAACATCCTTGGCTCTGTTTAAATTCAGGTAAAGTCCCAGATATCCAACCATGCAGTATCAGTAACACCTCACAGCTAGACTCAGGAATAGGTGGGAAACATTCCTTTTCAAAGGAACTTCATGGGTAAGCTTGGGGCAGACGGGATCCCACCCCAGCAGAGGCTGCAATTGTCCCTTTGGCTTTTACCAAATGTAGACTTCCACTTGTTAACAGTATAGGATCACAGCACATTTTTTTTTTGAAGTTTTAATATATATTTAATATATCTTGGTCTCAGTTTCCTAATCTATGAAATGAGGTGGGTGGGGCTTAATAAGATCCCTTAAAATCCTAAATTTTGGATTATGTGAATATAAATCTACACTTAGTTCAAAATAAAAATGTTGAATTCAGGACCTTCTTCTTTGTGTCTGGTATTGTTATATGCTGTTTTGTATGTATAAAGCTTGATTCCATAATAGGGTTATATGCTTCTCGAGGGGATACAGAAACCATACCTTATACTAGCTTTGCATCCTTCAAAACTCCCAGGAGAGTGCTCTATGCATACGGGTAGAAGGCAAAGGACAGCAACTCTGGATTACAAATTCACAAACTCAGATTCTGTTTCTTCTACTCATTACTTCCATGGACTTGGGAGTCACTTCCTGTCACAATTTTGGTGGATTCCTCCTGGAGCCTCCATTTTGTGGAAAGGCCAGGGTGGCTGCCTTCGGTCCCCTCCCCATCCTGTTCCTGACCTTCATTCGTGCCCTTCCTCTTCCTCCCTTTTGTGCATTGCAGAATGTGAGCTCCTTGAAGTTAGGGCCTGTCTCTGTTTTTGCTCACATTTGTATCCCTAGTACTTAACATGGTCTCTGGCACCAAATGAGTAGCAAATGCTTGTTCCTTCATTCTTTTCTTCAGTTTCCTCATCTGTAAAATGAAGGGGTTGTGCTAGATTAGAGGTGTCAAACACATGCTTGATTGTAGCTTTCTCAGTGTGAACCAGATTAAAATGTAATTGGAATATTTGATAAAAGAAATAAAAATATAATAGAACATAGATAATTTTAATATGTGTTTTTTTAAGTCAACACACAGCTTCTAGGGACCTTTAATTATGGGTTAATGGCTTCAATTTCTATTCAAGTTGGATATCACTGGGCAATATGATCTCTGAAGTTACTTTTTGCTCTAAACACTATGAGTCTATGGATAAATACTTAGATTTACAGAATTGTACAACTGAAAGAGAACACAGGGGTCATCAAGTCTAGTCTCCTTAATTTATAGAGGAAGAAACTGAACTCCAGAGAGAGATGAAGGCTTCAAGGCCTCTAGGTGTCTTCTCACTGTGCTCCTTGTACTTTCCTGCCTCCACAGCTTTGCTTGTCATGTTTCTGTAACCAAGAATGTCTTTCCCAATTCTCTGCCTGTCTGAAGGCTTCCCATCCTTGAAGGCTCATCTCAAATCCTGTCTCCCTCTGTGAATTCCTCCCAGACTACTTCTGCTAGCAATGAATCCTTCCTCAAGACTTGTGGGTGCCACTCCTTGTTATGTAAAATAAGATAGTATATCTCTTTTTGTATAGTGCTATATACTCCCCATGGGATTTTTAAACTCTTAAGCACATGAATTATATGTCTTCCAAATCCTAACAAAAAGCCTTGCATATAGGAGGGACACAAGAAACAAATGACTAAGTGGTTCCTTCTTCTCAGAGGAATCATAGATACTTAGAGGTGGAAAGGACATTACAGGCCATCTAGTCTGAGTTCCCTTTGCTTCATACCAGGCATTCAGCCTGGGCTTAAAGGAGGTGTGACAGGGAACCTATTACATCTCCAGATAGCCCATTCCACTTTTAAGTAACTCAAAATATAAGGAGGTTTTTATTTTTTTTTCTCCTTATAGTCAACTTAAGAGATGTATTCATCCTTGACATGGACAGTCTGAAGCTGGTTCATGAAATGATTCTGGTACCTCCTGAGGGCAGAAACTCCTTGAAGCTACTTTGGCTTTTGAGAATGTCACATTGTATATTTGTCCTTTGTTTTCAAAGAGGACCATGGCATCAGGGAAATGATGACATGACTTGCAGTTGACTTTGATTTGAGTGAGAGAGGGCTGTACATGGTCACCAGCCTCACTTTCTCCTCTAGAGCCATCTGGCTCTAGTGACCAGATATTCATCAGGATGACTGGAGATGGCCCGGGATGCAATGGGAGACTCTGGCGCTTTTAGGCTAAGGCTTTTTCATGTTCTTACTTAGAATGAAGTAATGCCAATTCAGTGAATAGGCCTTTTTAAGAAATGAGTCCAGGGATGGCGCCTTTAATAAGAAAAAATGAAAAGAAATCAAGCCAGGAGGGGAAAACCTTTAGGGTTGCTGTTCCAAAGAGAAACAGTTACCATTGCCATTCACTCTAAGCCAGGAGGGCCCAAATATAGCTATTAAGTAGAGCTTGGGCAAGGACCTAGTGTGATCCAATCTATGAGCTTCAGAATAAACTGGTTTAAGGTTTTGTGAAAGAATGAAAAGTGAAAGAGAAAGAAAGGAAGAAAGAGAGAGAGAGAAAGAGAAAGAGAGAGAGAGAGGAAGGAAGGAAGGAAGGAAGGAAGGAAGGAAGGAAGGAAGAAATCTAGCCAGTAAACCCCAAGTTAAGTGGGAAGCTTCTGGGGCATCAAAAAAATGTTACACAGAGGCACTGGAAGAGAAGATCATAAGTTAAGAGTTGGAAGCAACATTAGAGATCTTCAAGTCCTAGCTCCTCAAGTAACATCTGAGGAAACTGAAGCCCAAAGAGCATAAGTGACATTTCTTAAGGTTTCACGCAACTAATAGTCAGAAAAATTGGGGTTTGAGTTATCTGATCAATGGACTTTTATAATTGTATCGAGTCCTTAAGAATATACTTTGTTATTCATTGGTTCAGAATTATGTATCACCATTTTTTTCTGATTAGTTTTTGTGCATATTTTCACAAAATGTGAATAACTTGTCATTCCAACATTGCTCATTCTAACACTTTAGTTCCCAGAAACTTTGAAGTACAATGTACAACCTTACCAGCAGGAATGGGATCAGAAGAGAAACTTTATTTTTTCATGGGTGTTCCTTGCTCTGAATGAGCAGCTTTCTTTGACTTTTGCCCCTAATATAATAGAAGCCATTTCAGTGAACACAGGAGGATGTGAATTACTTTCTATTTGGGTTTAAAAGAAGGCAGAACAGATTTGTAACAATGTACTGATACATAGCTTGTTTATTTAATGGGAAGATCTAAGCCAAATACCTACTTCTTGTTATGAAATATAGCAAATTATAACACTGGTGCTGTCTATGGAATCTTTTGATCACTCAGTCCTTATCTAAGAAAACTACTGAGCATGCGACCAATCCTGTGGAGCTAATTAGTCTTTTTCTTCTGACTCTCAAAATCATTGTAGAAATTTACATTCACCTCTATTTTGTTTTCAGAAAGCCATTATTATTAATAATAATGAGAGACAACCATGGTATAGTGGATAGATTCAACCAATCAATGAGTATTTATTAGGTACTGACTCTGTGCCAGTCTCTGTGTGCTAAGTGCTTGAGATACAAAGAAAGGCAAAAAAAAGAAAATAGCCCCCACTCTCAAGGAGCTCAGAGTCTAATGGAAAAGACAACATGCAAACAACTACGTACAAATAATATATACATGAGACATACTGGGCATAATATTAGAGGAAAAGCACGAACATTAGAAGGGATCAGGAAAGCCTTCTTGCAGAAGGCCAGGACCTTAGGGAAGTCAGGGAAGCCAGGAGATGAAGATGAGGAGGTAGAGAATTCCAGGCATGGGGCACAGTTTGTGAAATGGAGTCGGGAGACAGAAGGTTATGTGCAAGTTACAGTCTCAGTAAGATGAAGCAAAAGCTAAAGGGCTGCTGCTGCTGCTGCTGCTGCTGCTGCTACTAAAGATAACTCTTAGATATTCTTGAGAATTTAACAAACAAACTGCATTGGAATTGGAGCGTTATTAATGACAAAACTTGTGCCATAGTCACTCAGATATAACACTGATCTATAAAAACTTAAAAACAATATTTTTAGAAGACATAATGTAGCAAATATTTATAACCTCTAAGCTATATGAAAAGAAACGCTTTCAAAATATAAAAATCTAGCAGAAGAAATCAAAACCATGTGAGAGCAAGAAGTATTCTTCATCTCCACAATCCTATTTGCCTATGAAGTTATCCTGAAGATGATCTCCATGAGTCTGTAGAAGTAGAACTTGCATCCCAATTTTCCATCTAATTAGAAAAATCAATTTATAGACCTGAGCAATAACCTACCATGTATTAAACAAGCATAGTAAAGTAGCAACTTGTCCAAGAACCATTTCTGTCTTAACTCTGTCTAACCTAAATATGAGAACAAAATAATAATAATAATAATAATAATAATATTAATAATAATAATGATAATAGGAGTTTAGATAGAATTGTAAGATTTGCAAAGTGTTTTTATACATATTCTTTCATTTGATTCTCACAATGGCTCTGTGTACTAAACACCACAGATAATACATTTTATAGATGTGGAAATGGAGGTACAGAAAACTAAAAGTGATTTGTCTATGATGATCCAATTAGGAAGTGTCACTAGGCAAGATTCAAACCTAGTGTCTCCTGATGCCCAATCTGATGAGCTTTCCCTTCCACTGAGTTCGTTATTTATGAAATTAGATGACTAGTAGCCATATTTGTTTTGCTTATGAAAATATTTTTAAGCAAAATTAAAATGCATCCAGAGTAAGAACGGTGGAGTACTAGACTAGAAGTTGGAGACACGGGCATGATCAGTCAATCAATAAGCATTTATTAAGAGCCTGCTATGTTCCAGGTACTTTGCTAAACACTGGGCATAAACCCCAGCTTTGACATTTATCCATTGGCTGTGTGGTACAGGGCAAATGAGAGCTTGACTTTTCTCATCTATAAGAGGTGCGCAATGCTGACTGTGCCAATTTTATTGGGCTGTTGTGCAAAGAGAAGTATAAATAGTAGAAGCTCTAGGTCAGGGGTGGGTAACCTGTGGCCTTGAGGTTACATGCCCTCTAGGTCTTCAGGTGCGGCCCCTCATTCAAAGGAATTGTTCTATAAAACTTGGACTCAGTCGAAAGATTGTGCCCGAGGACCTAGAAGGCCACATGTAGTCTCAAGGTCTCAGATTCCCCATCCCTACTTTAGGTAAAAGTGAGTTATTAATATTAATGACAGAGATATTTAGATTCAAAGATTATTAAATAGGTGGTTTTATAATATCCTATAAACTTTCTGTAAGAGCTAGATAAATCTACCTAGGCTTCTGACACATAAAGTTCTTACTTACAGTAAGTTCTCTAAAAAAAGAAAACTTCTTTACTTTGTATTTTTTTATAGCTGCTGCCCACATTTGAAACCTTGCTGTGATTTTGGAATTCTCTTTTTCCTTCACGTTTCATAGCCAGGATATCACTAACTCAAGTTGAGTACATATATCTTGTCCCTCACCTCTATCCCCTTCTCTCTGCTCATGCTGCCCTCACTGTAGCATAGACCTTCATCATCAATGACCTGGACTACCCCAAGTCAAATGATGTAGTGAAGAAACCACTGAATTTGGAGCCAGATGGTATGGATTTGAACTCTTAGTCTGGAATTTACTACCACTTGGACCCTGGACAAATTACTTAACCTCTCTGGGCCTTACTTGCCCTTTCTTTAAATGAAGGAGTTAGAGATCTCCAAGGTTCATTGTAACTTTAACTTTAACTTTTTGTAACTGTAACTTTAACTTTTCTATGAATAACCCTCTCAGGTTCTTTTTTACCTATTTCTTTCTCCTTCAATCCATCCCATATACAGTTACTAGATAAGTTTTTCTTATGCATATATGTAGTCCTATCTTTTGCTAACAACAACAATAAACCCTCAGTACCTCCAAATTGCCTAACCAATTAAATTAAAATTTCTTGATGTGACATTCAAGGCTCTCCACATTCAGCTGCTATCTTATATATGCTAGCAAAGTTGTACAATTCTTTCTGCTCTTTGAATATGATCTGTTCACTGCTCATGGCATGCTCTATTCATGGAATTTCTTCTTTCCCCTTCCTCACACTGATGAATTTTTACCTACTCCACTTTCACTTCTGCTATCATTTCCATCTCCTCCCTACAGGAAACTTGAACTCACTTCCTGAAACCACCTTGGCTGAGCTTTCACCTAATCTTTCCCACAACCAGTTTTCCACCTCACTTCCTGTCCACCAGCCATAAACCATGCCATGCCCCTCTTCTCTTTATAATTTCCCTCTATGCATTTTCTTCTCCCATTAGAATATAAACTATTTGAGGACAGAGACTAGATTTCTTGCTTAAATTTGTGTGCCTGGCGTTTAGCATACTATCTGGCACATAAAATGTTCTTGATATATTATGTCTGTCTGTCTGTCTGTATCTACCTATTTATTTATCTATCTATCTATCTATCTATCTATCTATCTATCTATCTATCTGTAATAAAAAAGCCCAACAAAAACCTCTGGTCTGCCAGGTCTGCTACATTTGTCCTTCAGGTTTCTAGGGTTACCCTCAGGTGTTTGTGGCTAACTATTTTGCCATCAGCTTCAGTCCCAACTGACTGTGTTCCTCTCATTTAATGACAACATTGAATGGCTTTTACAAAAGGATATTTTCTTCAAATACATAGAAGGAATAAACATATAAATATCTGGGGGAGGGGTAATTAGGTTTAAAATTTAGCTCAGTTTCTATATAACATAGGTACTACCAAGTTCATATTCAGGTTCAGAATAATTGCTGGATCATCCTGTGTCTCGGCCACCATTAGATTTGGTTCCTGAAGTTCATTCTCAAAAGTTACTCTTTGCTCTTCAGGATAGTAATGGCCCTATGGTTGTGAAACATTTCTGGGACAATTGGACGTGGAGGAAGGCTTCACTCTTCATTTTTTGGGACATCTATTCTGCAAACCCCAACTTTGGAGCGATAGAACACTAGGAACCCTTTGGACCTTTCAAAATCATAAGATCATAGACTCCATCCCATCCCTAGTCCTTGAGCTTCCCCATGGATGCTGAGGCAAAGAGAGAGCCTAGATTCAGATCTTTCCCCACTACAATCCAGAGATTTTTCATCTTTTTTGTGTCATGGACCTCTTTGACACCTTGGTCAAATCTATGGACCCCTTTGCTGAATAATGTTCTAAAATTTATGATTGTTTTTACAGGTAAATGAGGAAAAAATTGAATACTAAATAAACATTTAAAAACATAACAAAATAAAATGCATTGGATTGCAAAAGTAACCAATGATATTGAAATGGGTACCTGTATATTGTCTATCTCAAAGTTCTCTCTCTCCCTCTCTCTCTTTCTCTCTCTCTCTCTCTGTCTCCCTTCATTTCCCCACCCATCCATCCATCTATCTATCTATCTATCTATCTATCTATCTATCTATCTATCTATCTATCTATCTATCATCTAGCTAGCTAGCTAGTTTTCTAATCTATCTGAAAAATTCCCAGACCCAGGTTAAAAATTCCTGCTAATGTTGAAGAATGGCAGCCTAGATTAGGAGAATCTCAGTCATTAGTGAGTTTAGTGAAAGTTAGATAAAGTAAGTAGTTAAACTGAAAGGAAAAGAAATATATAATTGTACTAAGGGAGACTATCTGCTGTTGGTAGCAGCAATGTCCTCCCCTCTATCTCTGTTCTCCCCTTCCTCACTATACTGATATAGTTTCTATAGTTTTTCAGTTCCTTTTACAGTATGAAGTCAATCACCAACATTCTGTGTCATTTAATTGAGACAATGGGGGATTATTCTACCATACAAAGAAAGCTGAATACTGGACTTCTGGTAACGAGAGGCTCAACATTTTATTGGTAACCTGCTTGCTCGACCATGCTGTTAGTGTATCTGGAAAGCCCCTCCCAGGGAAAAGATGGTTGTCATTTTAGTCACATAATCTTTTCCTAAAATGGCATGTTTTTTCTTTTTCTACACTGGGTACACACTACATGCTATGTTGAATGTTCATTTGGCACTTTGCATATAGACTGCCTTTTATTATAGTAATTTGGGTACATTGAGGAGGAGTTCCTTAAATCTATGAAATCATAGGTCCAGCTTAAAAAATATGCATATGTTTCATATATTTACTCCACAATCTTACATTTCTTCAGGGTAGGGAGGATGTCTAGCACATTTTTGTATTCCCTAAGAGCCTAAATGATAGCTTCTGCATAGTGGCTGCTCTGTAAATATTTGTTGCCTAAATGGATAGATGGATGGTATTCAGCTGTCTTAGTCTCACTCTCTCTCTGCATCGGATGCCAAGTTGTAAACCTAGTGTACCTTTTTACAGACCTTATTGCTTATTGCTTATGCTCAGACCTTATTTTCCCCCATTCCATTTCCCACGTGTATATGGCTCAAGTACTGGGGACACTCCTTATTTAAGCCAAGCAACTAGTACCAGTTGCTGCCAAGAAAACCCCATGGAGACACCACTGTCAGGAGAGTCCAGAAGTGGGCACTAAAATAGAGCAGATCATTCTTCCCAGGGAATCTGGGAAGCCTGTATGCCAATGAGGCAGTTTTGTCTTTTCTTTAGTTACTCTCCTAGCATTTGTCAGGACAAGATTTGGGGAAGCAAAGGGCTGAATGAAAAGGCAGATTCTTCCTCGCCAGCTTGTGTTTTTATTGAATTGGAGGTCTCGGCGAGTAGCTGCGGAACACGCTCTGCGTGGGCAGCACCCAGCTATGTGATTGCCCTGTCATGTAGCATATACATAACCTCATTGTGCCTTGAGGCAGTAGGCTGATTAGCAGGAGTGCCATCAGGACCAGAGATGCTGGGCCGCATCTGGGCCCAGGCCTGCCCTAGGGGCTGCTTTCCTCCTCCCCAACCTGTGGACAGAATCAACTGCACACATTCCCTGTTACCAGTAATCTCCCCGTGAAGTATTATGACTTCTTAGCTATTATTATATGATGAGTTATATCTAAGGGGAAATAAATTCTCCAGGTGAGGGTCATTTGTCAGGGCGATATTAAAACAAAGTGCAGGGGAATGAGCACTTCAGCAAAAGCTAGAATCGCTAACCTTTTAAAAGTAAGTATATTTAATTTGGGCTGAATCAGTAAGGAGGTTTGGATGGCTTGTGTATTTATGAGTGCTACATTCAGCCTTCATTTTAGCCTGAAGGCTGCTCGAAGCCTGGTCCCTTCCTGAAATTGTTTCTCCCCGAGTTTTAATTTGAATCCTGAATCTTCATTATAGCTTTACAAACTTGGCTGACATGAAGAAGTAGGAAGTCCTGATTGGTAACAGTCCATACTGTGGGGCATAGGATGGATATCCTTTCCATTCCTACCCCTACCAATCCACATACTTTTTTCTTTCCCACAAAAAATGGGGGGAGAGTGAAGGGGTAAAGGGAAAAGAGGGAGAAAGGAGAGGGGAGAAAGAGAGAGAGAGAGAGAGAGAGAGAGAGAGAGAGAGAGAGACAGAGAGAGAGAGAGAGAGAGACAGAGACAGAGACAGAGACAGAGAGAGACAGAGAGACAGAGAGAGAGACAGAGACAGTGACAGAGACAGAGACAGAGACAGAGAGAGACAGAGAGACAGAGACAGAGAGAGACAGAGACAGAGAGAGACAGAGAGAGAGACAGAGAGACAGACAGAGAGAGAGAGAGAGAGAGAGAGAGAGAGAGGCTTCTCAGACTGTTTAATAATAATGATTGATTAGTGATGGTCAGCACTATGCCTGAAATTTTACACAGAATGTTTAAAAAATATGCACATG
Organism: Pseudochirops corinnae; assembly: GCA_028646515.1. Taxonomy (NCBI): domain Eukaryota; kingdom Metazoa; phylum Chordata; class Mammalia; order Diprotodontia; family Pseudocheiridae; genus Pseudochirops; species Pseudochirops corinnae. Next base: position 227,692,052 of record CM053586.1, read on the forward strand.
GAGAGAAAGAACAGGACTTGAGTAGATAGCAGAGAATGAAAAAAGAATGCCAGTACAGCTCTTTTCTGGAGGTTTTTCACATCCTCAGAAGAGGGAGAAATGGAACTACTCTGATCTCCACTAGGAAGGAGACATTTCCTTGCAATGGGTCAACATTAGGCTTTGTCTCGACAGCTTAATCTAGTCTTATAAACAACAGTTCTGCATTGAGTTGTCCCTGGTTCTCACATGCCCTTCAGTGAGCACTATTCTATCTATACTATGGGTTAACACTTTGATTGGGTTTACTCCTTTGTGTGTCTCAGGATAAAATATATGTCCAAATGCATGGCAGTGATTTTTAACTAGTGACTTTAGTTCCCAAGATTTAGATAATATTGCAAAGTAGGAAGTTTGTCTTTGTCTTCCTCTCACTTCTTTTCTTTCTTGTATCCCCAGCTTCTTACATCCCCCTAGCAAATAGGGGGAGATTAATAAATATCATTGATTAATTGATTTCTCCACTAAGGTATCCTGGGTCCTCTTGTAGCCCTCAGGATGACCAGAGTCCCTCTATGACACTCAACTTAATGCTGCCCTCCCTTACAGTGCTCTCTCATATAGAATCATTCTTTTCCCCCTTTAGCAGTCAAGTTGACCCTCCTTTCCTTACCCTAATCTAAATCCCCTTTGCTTCTTATAGGGAATCTGAGCTAGTTTTTAGTGTGTTATCTTATTAAGGTAATTTCTTTTCTGTGGTGAGTGATTGACATGTAAGGAGAGGGCCCCCTGTATGAGCTTCCCACTTGTGGTGACAGCTATCCTTCCTGCCTCTAGCATGGAGGTATCACAGTCTTGTTAGAAGGGAGGCATACTAGACATCTGTAGCCTCTTCTCCAAGGGAGACTTTCTTTCCTTTCATGAGAGAAGAAGGAGGAAGTTGGGATCAGAGGCAACTCTATTCTCTTTAGAGTGAGGGGTTACTGAACTAGAATTATATCTATCTTCTCCCTTAAATATTGTCAGTCTCTAGGGGATATGACCAGTTTCAATCTAACTTCTGATAACTTTCTCATTTTGGGGAGAAAGGACAGACTTTAAGTTCTATATCCAAAGCTTTGAGTCCTTTCCCACCAAATACCAATTCCACAATGAAAGCACAGAGCAAAAAACCCATTTATCTAAATTGGTAGCAAAAATAGAAATTAGAGAAGGTATACATAGGAGAAATATTATCAGAAAATACAGAGTGAAAAAAATTTTCCCTTTGGGAACAGGATAACTCAACTTAACCAAGAGGAAGAGGGGGAGAGAGAGGGAGAGGAAAAAGGAGAGAGAGGGGGAGAGGGAGATGGAGAGAGAGAGAGAGAGGGAGGGAGAGAGAGAGAGAGAGAGAGAGAGAGAGAGAGAGAGAGAGAGAGAGTTCTAGATCTCATCCAAGCTGAGATAAGGACATGGAAGAGGTTGCCACCTCCTCTCATGTTGTCCCAGAGTCTTTTCCTTCAAGACCCTAAAGTGGGGTTGGCATCTTCCATCTTCCCTTTCGAAGCTGGAAGCCAGAAGTGCCTGAAGCAAATCTGCATTTGAAGAAGACTTGAGGCTTGAAGAAACCTGAAGGCGACTCAAAAAAACAGACTCTTTCTTCTCATTAATTCTACTCTCCACTTCACATAGGTCAGGGCATTCATCTCCATCAGTAAGGAGAAAGTTTCATATCAAAGAACTTTGGAACAGGGGTTACTATTGGGCTTACGTTTGCCTTGTGAATTGAAGTGATATAATGAAGTGATTGTCATTTCTTCCTCTTACAAACAATTATTAAGCATCTGTTTTGTTCTGTCAGGTGCAAAGCACTGGTGAATAATAGAAATATGAATAATCCAATCCCTGTCCTTGGTAAGTTTACAATTTCACTGTAGTTTAAAAAGAAAAAGACAATGATATAGACATGAGAAGTGGAACAAATTCTATCAGAGGTCCAGGGGGGAGGAAGAAATTACATCCATCTAAGGGGAATCTGTGAGTACTTCATGGAGAAGCTGGGATTAGCTTGCATATGGAAGAAGAGGGAAGATTTTATTTTTCCCACAACAAAATCCATTAAACAAACAAGCAAACAAAAACCAAGACAAATATTAATGGTTTGAATCTAGTAGGAAACATTGTCTACACCCCTATAAAACAGTTGCCACCTACTACATCTCCAGAGGGTCTCTAGTCAATTTCCCAATGAATTCCTCTTTCTTTCCAATACAGCAAGAGAGGGACAGAGTCAGATTACTCCCATGGCACCAGTGTTGGAGATTAAAACTGAAGATGCTCAGTATTCAATTTGGAGGAAGCAGTCTAGTGAGCGCTGACTTGTCAGCAAGCAGTGGTGAGGGCTCTGATTTCTCTCAAACCCAATAGTACAACATCTTGGCACAGCTTCTATGCCCATCGGCAGGGTCTGGATATGATGGCCATTTATTGCAGTCTTCTATCCTTAGTGCCCTGTGCTTTATCACCCTGAGTAAAGTTCTTGAAGCCTTTTTATCCATTCCCCCATATAGAGTATCTTACCTAATTAGAATTTATGCTGGGTGGCATTCCTAAGCAGTAGGCCTACACATGGCCTTCTGAGAAATATAGTCCACATAATTTCTCCCAGTAAGCACAATTGTAAATGGATTGTTCATAGTCATCCTGTACAATATGACATTTTGGGGGTCCTTCAAATATTCTTTAAATGTTCTATAACACTGACATTTTGGAACCCAGGTCTAAATTTCTTTCTCTAAACAGATCTGATTACTGTTGAGTAAATGCTGCACTCTAGCTTCGACACTCAAATAGCATAAACATTTTTTTAAAACCATGGCTAAATTGCTATTTTTTGTTCTATCTTTTGGCTACCTGGATAGAGCCTTATGTCCCCTACCCCCCCATACTCAGCATCCAGAGTGTAAAGTGAAAAAGGAGGAAAACAAGGACATGTATATATACAGCATTAAATAGCTACTGCTCACCATATTTGCCTGGTGTTTGCTATAAATTTATTTTATTCTTTATTTTAATATGCTTTATTAGTGCTATTATCTTTATATCATAATCATTTTGGGTGGAGGTTCTCCCTGCTCCTGATTGAATTCTTTACAGAAAAAAATAATCAAGAACATTTGATTCAGTGACAACATTTGACAATTAATACAATCTTCTGCCTTACTTGTCTTCTACCTCTCTAACATGAGGAGGAAGTTTGTTTCAATATTTATTACTTGGGACACCACTGGTCTTTCAGATTTCAGAGTTTGACATTTTTTTTTTATTTGAAAAGATATTGCATTGTTGTAGTCATTGTATGCATTGTTCTTTTGGTGCTGTCTATTTCATTCTCTGTCAATTCACAAAAATCTTCCCCAGTTTCTCTGAATTCCTCATCTTTGTCATTTCTTATGGCACAACAATTTTCCATTACTTTCATTACCAATTTTTTCAGCCATTTTTCCTCCATTTAGTGGACTACCATTTATTTTTAGCTCTTTTCTACCAGAATGAGTACTGCCATGAATGCTTTGGTATGTGTATTGAACCTATTTTTCTTTCTTTGGGTTATATACCAGTGGTAGGATTTCTGGGTCAAAGGATATGGAAAGGTCATTTTTTTCCTTGAATATTTCTAATTTGGTATCCAGAGCTATTGGACAAATCCATAGCTCAAAGTGTACCTGTTTTCCAATAGCTTCCAATCAAACATTAACCACCTTCATTTTTTGGTTATCTTTACTGAATGGAGCTGGTGGAAGTCATAAAACCCTGCTGAAAGGTCACTATCAATTTATTTTATCTGGTCTCAACTGAATCCTCACTACATCAAGGCCATCTTGTTACTCTTCCCTAATCAGTTCACTATTCTTCTTACTACAGCAACTTTTTAAAGTCTTTTTCCTTCAGGCTTTATACAGCAGTCAGTCAATAAAGATTTTTTACTCACCTCCTATGTGCCAAGTACTGTGCTAAGCTCCAGTGATGCACATATGAAACAGAAAGACAGTCCCTGTATGTATGGAGCTTAAAATTCAAAGGGGGAAGTTAACACAGAAAAGAGAGATAAGGGGAAGGATAGGAAAAATACCTGGAGGTGGGGAGAAGAGTAATATATATTTATATGTGTGCATGTGTGTGTATAAACACATATATGTTATATGTATGTATGTGTATAAGTGTGCGTATATATATTCTGGGGAAGTCTAGTCCAAATGAATGTAGCCAGTGGGAAATGAAGAGACAGTTGGCCTGGAAGCCCCCTTTAAACAGAGGCATTGGGAAGAGTTCTTTGCTCTGTCCCCCCAGTCTATTCTCTCCTATGTCACTTCTCGGTAGGGCAGGATGGATCTCCCAACCACAGTGCCTGTGTATCTCAAGTTCCAGTTGGGTGTAGTCAATAATAATAATAATAATTGCATATATAGATAGAAAGATAGA
>CM053586.1:227696994-227730730 GCA_028646515.1 Pseudochirops corinnae
AATTTATTCATGTATGCATTCAGGGATATAAAACTTCCCCTAAGAACTGCCTTTGCTGCATCCCACAAGTTTTGGTATGTTGTCTCATTATTGTTGTTCTCTTTAATGAAGTTGCTGATTGTTTCTATAATTTCTTGTTTGACCCACTCATTCTTTAGGATTAGGTTATTTAGTTTCCATCTAGTTTTTGTTTATCCTTCCATGGCCCTTTATTACATATAATTTTTATTGCATCATGATCTGAGAAGGATGCATTTAATATTTCTTCCTTTCTGCACTGAATTGTGAGGTTTTTATGCACTAGTACATGGTCAGTTGTGTATGTGCCATGTACTGCTGAGAAGAAGGTATATTCCTTTTTATCCCCATTCAATTTTCTCTGGAGATCTACCATATCTGTCTTCTGTAAGATTCTATTTACCTCCTTAACTTCTTTCTTGTTTATTTTGACATTAGATTTATCAGTCCCAGAGAGGGGGAGATTAAAGTCCCCCACTAGTATAGTTTTGCTATCTATTTCTTCCTCTAGCATCCTTAATTTCTCCTTTAGGAATGTAAACGCTGTACCACTTGGTGCATAAATGTTCAGTAATGATATTGCCTCATTTTCAATGGTGCATTTTAGCGGGATATAGTTTCCTCTCTTATCTCTTTTAATTAGATCTATTTTTGCTTTTGTTGCCACCCCTGCTTTTTTTTACTTTAGCTGTGGCATGATATATTTTACTCCAGCCTTTTACCTTTACCCTGTGTGTATCCTTCTGTTTCAGATGTGTTTCTTGTAAACAGCATATCGTAGGATTATAGTTTTTAATCCATTCTGCTATCCACCTCCGTTTTATGGGAGAGTTCATCCCATTCACATTCACAGTTATGATTACTATTTGTGTCTTTCCCTCCATCCTATTTCCTTCCCTGTTTATGCTTTTGTTTTTCCCCTTCTCCCTTCTCCTTCTTAAGAGTTTTCCTTTTGACCACCGCCTCCCTCAGTATTCCCTTCTTATCTGCCCCCCTCCCTTTTCATATCCTTCTCTCTTACTACTTCTTCCCTCCCTTCTAAACCCCCCTCCATTTTTTGGCCCTTCCCTCCTCCTACTGCCTGTAAGATATGATCGATTGTTATACTCAATACTGTACATTATTTCTTCGGACCAAGACAGACGAGAATAGATCTCATGCAGTGCTCCTCTCCTTCCCCACTTTCCCTCTATTATAAGTTTTATGTCTCTTCTTGATAGAGTCTAATCTTTAACTTTCCCTCCTTGTATCAGAACCAGTGAGGTAAAAGCTCATATAGTTCTCATCTTCCTCCCTTCTTTCTCTCTTCTATGTTGTTTTTATGTCTCTTTGTGTAGTATAATTTACCCTTTTCTGCTGCATTCTTTCCTCTTCTTCCATTACAGTCCCTTAATAAGGATTTTTATCATCATTTTGCATAGTTTATACCCACACCCTCTGTTCGTCTATATCCCTTTTACATGTTGCCATAGGTACAGAGTTCAAGATATTAACAGGTATCAGCTTCCCATATAGGGATGTAAATAGTTTGCTCTTGTTAAATAACAAGTTATGTGTGTGTGTGTGTGTTTTTTCCTTATTTTCCTTTCTATGTCTTACCTGGATCTTGTAGTTGGAGGTTGAATTTTCCATTGGGCTCTGACTTTTTCATCAAGAAGGTGTGGAATTCCGTTATGTCACTGAATGACCATCTCCTTGCCTGGTAGATTATGCTCAGTCTCACTGGATAGATGATCCTTGGTTGTAGCCCAAGGTCTTTTGTCTTGCGAAAAATCATATTCTAGTTCCTCCCGTCTTTCAGTGTTGAGGCTGCCAGATCCTGTGTGATCCTTACTGTGGTTCTGCCATATCTGAATTGTTTTTCTGGCCACTTGTAGTATTTTCTCCTTTACCTGATAGTTCTGGAGTTTGGCCACAATGTTTTGTGGACTTTCAATTTGGGATCTCTTTCAGGAGGTGTCCGGTGGATTCTCTCAATTTCTATTTTACCCTCTGGTTCTAGGATCTCAGGACAGTTTTCCTTGATGAGCTCTTGGAAGATATTGTCCAGTCTCATTTTTTCATCGTGATTTTCTGGTAGACCAATGATTCTCAGATTTTCTCTCCTGGATATGTTTTCCAGGTCAGTTATTTTTCCACTGAGATATTTTACCTCTTGTTCTAATTTTTCAGTCTTGATGTTTTGTTTGATTCTTGGTTCCTCATAGAGTCATTGGCTTCAATCTGGTCGATTCTAGTTTTTAGCAAATTAGTCTCCTCAGTTAGTTTTTGAAGCTCCTTTTCCATATGCTCAGATTTCATTTTTAGTTCATTCATTTTTCTTTTTAAGGAGCTGTTCTCTTCATTGTAAGGTTTTTCTAATTTCACCATTTTGTTTTTATAAGAGGTGCTGACTTTATCTTCTACCTCTCTAAGCCAGATTTCAAAGTTCTTTTTGAGTTCATCTAGAAATGCTTTCTGTGCCTGAGACCAGGTCATAGTCCCTGTTAAGGCTTCAGCTGTGGGTGTGAAGTCAGTACTCTCTCCTTCTGAGTTTGATTCCTCCCTCTCACCATAATAGGATTCCAGAGTCTTTGTCTTTGTCTTTGTCGCCTGCTTTCTTCCCATTTTGAGGCAGGACTTTAATCACACCCTTCCTCTGGGGTTCCTAAGCCTTTACTGCTTAAAATTTTCCTCTGAGGTAATAATTACTGTGTTTTTGGGTTGGGGGGGGGACTGGAGCAGCTGGGGTTCAATCTGTCATCTTGGTCCCTGGAGGTTCAGCTAGGAGCTTTTTAAATTTCCAAGCTATGAATGGGTAGTCCCGGGGGTTAGCTGCTGCCCCTGCTGTCAGTCCTCCCTTTGTTTCTTACCCAGCACAGTTCATGCCTGCCCTGTGGTGATAGGCCTGGGAGTGGCCCTTGTGGTTGGTGGGTCAGCAGGCCATGTCCAACAACAGCCTCTCCGGGCCTCAGTTCTCCGGGACCTTCCTGGTGGGTTGTGCTGCCACCTCAGTGGGTGTCCAGGACCTTCCTCAATAGAAGATCTTAAAGAAGACTTTAAAAATCAAATGACAGAGAGGGAAAAAAAAGAATAATTCGAGAAAAAATAAGAAGGTTATGAAAGAAAAGTCAACCAATTAGAAAAGGAAATCCAGAATCTTAAGGAAGAAAATGACACCTTGAAAATTGGGCAAAGTGAAGCCACTAAAATTATAAGAGATCAACAAATAATTAATCAAAATATGAATAATGAAAAATAGAAGAGAAAGTGAAACATCTTATAAGAAAGACAACGCAGATTTGGAGATCAGATCAAGAAGAGAAAATATAAAAATAATGAGACTAACTGAAAGTTATGCTCAAAAAATAATTTTGATACAATAATACAAGAAATAATTAAAGAAGGTTGTCCTGAAGCATTAGAACAAGGGGGAAAGTAGAAATAGGAAAAAAAAAATCCATCTATCACCATTAAAAAGAGATCCTATAGGAAAACTCATAGGAATATCATAGTCAAATTCCAAAATCCGTAGGCCAAGTATAAAATATTAAAAGCATCAAGATTAAAACAATTTAAATATGGTGGTGCCACAATCAGACTCACACAAGAGTTAGCAGCAGAGACATTAAAGGATTGCAGGTCTTGGAACACAACATATCGAAGAGCAAAAGAACTGGGGCTCTGGCTAAAAATATCATACCCTGAAAAGTTAAGTATTATCCTGCATGAAAAAAAAATTGACATTTGATAAACTCTGTGATTTTCAAGACTTTGTTTAAAAAAATCCTGAACTTAACAGAAGATTCAAAACATAAGAACCAAGAGAAATGTAAGGTATGTATTAAAGAGTGATTATAAGGGATTCATAAGGACAGAATGTTTAATATATGCATTTATAATGTAAAATATGTTTAAGGTTCTTATTTATAATTGGGTAGCTTATAAGAAAGATTGGGGTAAACCTGAGTATGATGTGACTTTAAAAAGTAAAACCATTTAGGAACAGCTAGAAAAAGAAATTATTTTATACAAATAGGATGCAAGAGGAGGAATTAACATAGAAGAATCAGATGGAGGAGGAGGACTGGTAGTTCTGGTAGCCTACTTTCATTGAGAATGGGTTTAAGAGGGAACTATACACATATATTTAAAAGAGCATAAAATGGTAGGGACATAGAGAGGGGGGAAGAGGACAAGGGAGGAATCTTTAGAGGGGAGGGGAAGGGAATAGGTAAAAAGGGAGTTAAACAAGGGTTTTTATGATTTTATTTTTAAGATTTATGGGAATGTCAGGATAGGGGAGGGATCCTTGGAGGTGGGTAGGAAAGCAATAGGAGGGCAAGGTAGTGGGCAGAAGTATAGTAGAGGAGGCAGGAGGAATAGGAAACAAGAGATATTCACAAACATAAAAACAAAGATCAAGAGTAGAATGTGTTTGGGAAAGTATATATCTATATATGTATATGTGTATGTATATACCTACAGTTATAGAGAAACATCTAAACTTTATTGTAGCCTTCTCTATTTGGATTCTGTCATTTGAGTCTAAAATAAAATTTAAAAACAAACAAAAAATAACAAAGGCCAGTAGGTAAGCCAGTATCCCCAGATCAAAGAGTATTTAGGTGGTTGTAGCACAGGGGTGAGGAACCAGTGGTTTTGAGGTCACATGTGGCCTTCTAGGTCCTTGGGCGTGGCCTTTCACTGAGTCCAAGTTTTACAGAACAAATCCTTCTATTAAGGGGACCACATGTGGCCTTGAGGTCACCAGTTCCCTACCTTTGGTTAGGGTATAAAATGTAAGAAGCCTGGAAAGGCGGAGGAGAGTGAGGTTATAAAAGGCTTTGAATGCTAAACAGAGAATTTTATATTTCCTTCTGAAGGTGATTGGGAGCCACTGGAATTTATTGAGTAGGGGGAGTGACATAGTCAGATCCTTTTCTCAAAATGACTGAGTAACAAATGAATGTCTATATTGTTAGGTACAGAGTACACCTTTTATATATGGCTGATATAACAGAAAGGCTGCCTCAGGGTACATGCCCCAGCACATAGAGAATAGAGCTGATCGAATCAGCCTCGTCATCTGCTGGTTATTATCTCTGGTACCTCTCCCTGATTCATGGTACTCCTTCCAGTATGAAGAATGTTGAACATTATGTTTTTTGCAGTGACCTTTTTGGAGAAGTATGTATAGTTTTGGATGTTTATGTTGTCCTGTTACGCCCTGGCTTGTTTTTTAGCTTGTGGATTATTCCCTTACCCAGACTGGGCTGTCCAGAATTGCCCTAGAATAGTGGTGTCAAACTCCCATAGAAATAGGGGCCTCTAATCTGTACACAAGGATTCCTGCAGGTCATGTATCTATTTAGTTTTAACATGTAATGTAATCTCGTATTTTTATTTACTTTGTTAGGCATTTTCTAATTACATTTTAATGTAAGGTTGTGTTTTTATTTATTTTGTTACATATTTTTGAATTACATTTTAATCTTGTTCAGACCATTTTCTGGAATGTTGTGGGCTACACACAGCTCATAGACAACTTGTTTGACACCTCTGTTCTAGAGGGACCGTGAATCTCTTGGTGGTTATCACTTGGAAACCAGCCTTCTTTGTTAGGACTGTAAAGGCAAGTACATTGAGAGCCATACCATATGAATGAAACATAAGGAGTCTGTAGTGATGTTTATACTATTGTCCAGATCTCATAGTTTCTGAGGCATTATTTGTTTGGCCACATATGTGGCCAGATATGTGGGCAGAATGTGCTGAGGACTCTTTGTGGAGAGAAAAAAGCATAAATTTATAATTTTATGTGAATTTATAATCATAATTTTTTTTTTTAGTATATGAGAGTAAGGCAGAGTCTAGTTGCAACCTGAAAGTTAGCACTTAGAGAGAGAAATTAATTCTCACCCTCTGTAATGGAGAATATTTAGTACTGACCTCTGACATTCTATGAATCTTTACTGGCATTTTAGGGTATTGTTAGTAGTCTCATTGATTTGGGAGGCAGATTTATGATTTCTTTAGAGTTGGGAACTCCCAATAAGGAATCTCTTTCTACCAATGTAGATTGACATCTTATAAGTTACTGTTTTAGAGAATTGACTGGACACTTGGAGAGGCTTAATGACTTGCCTGTTGTGACTCTCCAATATGTGTTAGAACTAGGACTCTAATCAGGTCATACTGACTCCAAGGTCAGTTATTTTAATATAGTTATAAAATGGACAGTTTTGAAGTTTTGAAGACTTGTATAAACTGATGAATGTTGAAAAGAGCCGAACCAGATGAAAAATGTATACAATACCAACACTACAGTAAAAACAATTTTCAAGTCATAAGAAGTCTGGTCTATGCCAATGATTCTAGAGGACTAATGAAGAATGTTATCTATGTTTTGACAGAGAGGTGATGCAAAATGAGACAAATGCTTCTTGGATGTAGGCAAAAGAAAAGATGTTTTGCTTTACTATGCATACTTCTTACCAGGAATTTGTTTTTCTTTTCTTCTTTTTAGTGTGCAGGGGGAGGGAGGGAGAGAAAATTTATTTTTGTTCATTAAAAATACATAAATTATACACAAAATTTTTCTTTTAAGACCTATATTCTTCTATTGAGAGGCAGCATGAAGTAATGGTTTTCACTATCAATCAATAGGCAATTATTAACTGCTTATTATATAGCCCAGGCACTGAGCCAGGTCCTAGGAAAGAAAGCAACACAGGGGCACAGCAATCTTTGCCCTCAAGAAGTTTGCCTTCTTTTGGGAAGGACAGTATGCACATGTGCAATTATTTATAGAACAAATGGTACAGAACAGACCCAAAATAAATACTTGGTACTTGACGATATGTACTTGATAAGAAGATAGTTAGGGAGAGAACACAAGCAATTGGGAGATCAGGAAAGTCTTCATGTAGGAAATGGTGACTGAGCAATATTTTGAAGGGATTCTGAGAAACAGAGGAGAGGAGGGAATGCATTCCAGGTATGGGGTATGGTCGGTGCAAAGGCACAGATAGTGGAAATGTAATACTGCTTGTGAACATCAAAAATAATGCTAATCTGGATAGACAATAAAATGTTAGAAGGGAAGTAATATTAAATGAAGATGGAAAGATAGGTTAGTGCTAGATCATGAAGGGCTTTTAAAGCTAAAGAGTGAAACTCATATATTATTCCAGATGCAATACTGAACCACTGGAGTTTGTAGAGTAGGAAGTTAAAGGGGGTAGATCTCACTTTAAAGAGAATTACTTTGTTAGCAGGGTGGAAAATGTATTCGAGAAGGGAGCCATGAAGTAGAGAGATCAATTAGGAGGCTATTGCAATATTCCAAGTGAAAGGGCTAAGATCATTAACTCATAATTTCTTATATCATAGTAATATACCACAACTTGTTCAGTCATTCCCCAACTGATGACTATCTCCTCAATTTCCAGGGTTTTTTTTGCCAGTATAAAGAGAACTGCTATAAATGGTTTAGAACATATAGGTTCTTTTTTTTTTCCCTAATCATCTTTGGGAAGGAGATCTATGGGGTAGAACTTAACTTGAGGAGAATTACTTTCTTAGTATGGTGGAGAATGTATTAGAGAAGGGAACCATGAGGTAGAGAGATCAATTATGAGGCTATTGTAGTAGTGGTATTGCTGGGACAAAGAGTATAGGCAGTTTAATAACTGAGTGTAATTCTATACCCCTCTCCCAAATGGTTGGATCAGTTCATAGACGGGTGCAGATGGGCACCTTCTTTTCAATTTATGTTTAAAAACAAATCTTCCAGTGTTTATGGGAAGCAGCATGCCAGCACCAATAGGGGACTAGACTTGGAGAAGAAACATTTGTATTCAAACCCTGCCTAAGATACTTACTATGTGATCCTGGGGAAGTTATTTAAACTCTCTATAACATAGTTCCCTGAACTGTAAAATGAGGGAATTGAATCTGATGGATTCTAATATCTCTTTCAAATCTGAGTTTTGGTGCTATTTACCATAGACCACTGTGATCTCCTAAGAATCCAAATTGTAGTTGATCCAAAGGGTAATGGAGCAATGTATAGTGTATATTAAATTGGCTTTAGCATGTGGTTAACAAAGATTTGCATATATGAATTGACATTAAGAACACCATTGAGGAAATGTACAGTTGGCAAAGAGGGTTGTTTGGTCCTTGTTCGAAGGTAGAGATCTAAAAGATAGTTTGAGCACTGCAATGGAACCCATATAATGTGAAAAGACTTATAGTTAGACTTCCAGTGTTTTGGGAAGACCCTATTTTGGGTATAAGCAAGATGTACACAATGGGAAAGGTGATCAAGTGTTATGAGCTGAAGGAGAGGAGAGATTACTCACATTAATGAAATCATAGATGCATTCAAATAGTAAAGTAATAAATCTATTAACATGCAATCTTCTGAATTCAATAACTTAATTCAACAAACATTAAGTAAGTACCTGCAATGTTTAGATAACTGGGCTAAGGACAAAAATATACAATTTGTCAGGAGAATGGGATGCCGTGAGAAGAGTAAAGGCAGAAATGTATGCCCTATTTGAGAAGATTGTCTCATTTCCCAACATATGTGAATAGATGGAAGAGGGAAACAGGCACCCATATTTCCAAGATGTGTATCTGGAAATGTCAGTAAATTTCTTTGGGAATAGTTGGTCGGTGGTTTAGGAGACTGGCTTCCAATCTGTGTACAAGCTAAGGTGGAAGATATCAGAGGTTACCCAGAGAATGTGTGCCAGAATGAGTTCGTGTGAGAGTGAGAAGTAGTGGAGCCTCAGAATACAGCCATCCCAACTTGGAAATTCATTGTATAAGAACAATGGAAGTAAATAAGAGGGATTGTGAGTATGTCTCAGAATTTAAGCAACTGCAGAATATTTTGTAAATGCCTGAGAAAAGAAGGGTAGAGCATGAAAGCCTGCTAGTGTTAGAATGAAAAGCTAAAAGATGGGATTCCATCTTGTAGAATGTATTAATTGAATCATGAGCTTCTGAGAGAGGTAGCACCATATAGTGTAGATAGAGCAGAAAACCCAAGTTCAAGTCGCAGAATCAGTTCATACCAGCTGAGTCATCTCAGACATCACTTCACTTGTTAGTGCTCCAAGTAACTCTCTAAAGCTATCAGTTTCAGAGAAGGTACCAATCTGTCTTGGTAGAAGGAGTTTCTTCATTTGTGAGTCCCTATTCCAGTGAAACCACAGAGCCACCTCCTATTGCTGTGGATTTCTAAGCCTCCTTCTGAGTTCTCTTTTGAATAAAGAGTGCTGCAGATGGTGGAGGTGAAGGCTTGTACAGGTGACCTAGGCCATTGGGTGATGTGACAAAATCAGATGCATATTGCCCATCCTTCAGTAGCTTAGAAACTTTTGGATAGAGAAGACACTATTCACAAACATTATATCCTAATTTTTATTTTGGTTAAGGGTACAGGGGTCATCCAGACAAAGCACCGTGCTGCTCAAAGAGGAATGAACTATTTCTAACTAAAGTGATTTGAAAGGCTTCATCAGAAGGTGTCACCTGAGCTGAGCCTTAAATGAAAGTCAGGGTTTAAATGGGCAGATTGGGTGATGATGAGTGCATTCCAGGCATGAAGAGTACAAATGATAATATAAGTCAATTCAAACAGTTATTAAATGGCTACCATGAGACATAAACAATAGACCCTGTAGACAGAAGACCTATGTTCAAGTGCCACCTTTGGCATGTCTCAGCTGTCTGACCCTAGACAAATGATTTAATCTCTCAATGATCAGTCTAGACAGGGGAATAATGAAATCACAGATTTATCCTTATGGATAAATCACAAGAGATGAAGCATGGCGCAATTCTGGTCATGAAGGTTCTTACAATCCACATGGGATATATGCATATTGTTTCCCCATTACAGCAGGCACTCCTTATAAGCAAGGACTTTTTGTTTGTTTTGTTTTGTTTTATTTTAATCTTCCCCTTCTTTGTATCTCTAGTGTTTAGCACAGCAGTTCTCAACCTATGTTATTTCCCTGGCTTGATTCTTTTGGAAACAAATAAAGAAATGAAAGCAGTATTTGAATGGTCCCATAGCATTGATGTGTCTTATTTGTACTGGCTATTCTGAGTCATTAAAGAAATAGTCCTTTATGATAACTGTAAGGAAACTGAAAGAAGGAGGCATAGGCATTTTGTGGATATCCAGTAGGCTAAAGTGCCTACTTTGGGGGTCGAACGACCCTTTCACAGGGTTCACAGGGGTCACCTGAGACCATCAGAAAACACATATTTCCAATGGTCTTAGGACCTGAGACACCGATCCTCTATCCGTCTCCAGGCAGGTCCGCCCACATGCAGATATGCCCACATATGAGTATTAAAGGGTTGTGGCATTAGGAAGGTTGAGAATCACTGGTTTAGCACAATGCCTGACACATAATAAGCACTAAGAAATGCTTGTTGACTGACTGACTAATATTCACAGATAACTACAACTCAAGGCAGAGGTGGAAGATACAAAGAACAAATTCAGATTAAGTATTCTATAAAAAACTGTGAATAATACATAGGTAAATTTTGGAAAGGGATGGGATGGAACATGGAATGTATGAGAGTGAACAGAGTAATGTAAAGTAAGAGAGAGAGAGACCAGTTTGTTAAGTTGGGGCCAGATTGACAATGTCAGGTTGAGGATTTATTGTGCTTCCTCACTGAAGTTCCTAATGTATATCCCCATAGTAGCTTATCATTTATGTAGGTCTGACCTAATGTCTTTTGGAAAAGAAGGCACTTTAGTCTACTGGATATCCACAAAATGCCTATGCCTCCTTCTTTCAGTTTCCTTACAGTTATCATAAAGGGCTATTTCTTTAATGACTCAGAATAGCTCAGTACAAATAAGACACATCAATGCTATGGGACCATTCAAATATTGCTTTCATTTCTTTATTTGTTTCCAAAAGAATCAAGCCAGGGAAATAATATAGTCTCTTAATCCTCATACATTCTTGGAGTAACTGGCTTCCCTTCTCCAAAGTCAATTAAAAAGCAAAATATAGTAGTCTATCCAACTACTGTAAATGCATTAGCCTGTCTCTTTTCTTTGAGGTTGTATTATCTATCTATTAGACCTCCCAGGTTTCTTGAAGGAAGACTATCCAGGGAACTAAAATGCTAACCTTTGTGTATATAAATTCCATTCTGGAATAACTGATTAAAGTGAATTTTGTGCTTGATGGGGAGCTAGGAAAGCTATAGGTCAATGGGACTCACATCTTATTAATGCCACCAGAAGTCTTCTAGCTCAATCCCAGCATGCCACTTGGAAAAGGCACTCAGTCACCCTCCACTCCAGTCCTGGAGCCTCTGCTCCAGGCATGCTGTAATTGTCCAGAAAAGCTTGCAATCAATTGGACAGATATAGATGGAGTGCTGAGTGCTTCCATCACCTGAAAACTAAGCTGCTCTTTCTGACCATGTGAGCTTAAAGTAGGGCTATTGATCAGGCACGATACCATCTATGTCTTTAATGACCTCCTAATTTGGCAAGATGTTATTTTAAGATTGTTCTGATGCTTGTAAAAGTGCCTATATTCAGGTAGGAAAAAAAAAAATCCAACTGTGCGGAGGGGAATTACAGTGACAAAGCCCCTAGTTTCTTGGTGAAATGGGGAGTTCCCTTATTTCTTACTTCAAACCAAGCAATCCTCAGTGCTTTTCAGTGAACAGGTGTTAACCTTTTAAGGTATCCCAACTTTCTCAAGCTAACACAGTGTCTTCTGATAATAATAACTCATATTTGTACAGTACTTAAAATTTTACACAAACATCCTGTGAGGAAGATATTATGTGAGTTATTATCCATACTTTACAGAGGAGGAGATGGCGCCCCAGATAAGTGACTGTATGCATGCTTACTGTACACTTATAGTCTGGAAATCATATGAAGAGAACAGTCAATCAGTCACTCAATTAACAAGTATTTCCAAAATGCCTGCTATGCACCAGGTGCTCTGCAAGGCACCAGGGATACAAAGATGATGATTGAAGCAATGCCTAACCTCAATGAGTTTGCATTCTAATGAGGGAGAAAACAAGGAAATACAGGGTGTCCAAAAGTCTTGGTGAAGTTTTAAGCTATTCAAACTCTTAAGACTTTTTGGACACCCTGCATTCAGCATATACAGAATAAATATGAAGAGAGAAAATACAAAGTAGTTAAATTCAAGATGGTTTTACTAGCAATTCCTAGTCTAGGTCTTCTAGGTCCTTGAGTGTGGTCTTTTGACTGAGTTCAAGTTTTACAGAACAAATCCTTTTATTAAGGAGATTTATGAGAAGGATTTTATGAGAACAGGATGAAGGGCAAGTGCATTCTAGGCACAAGAGACAGACAATGCAAAAGCATGGAGATAAGAGATGGAGAGTTACATGTCAGGAGCAAAGAGAAGCCCAACCTGGCCAGATTGCAGAAAGCCTGGAAAGATAGGTCAGGTTATAATGGGCTTTCCAAACTAAATAGGATTTTTACATTATGTAAGAGGCATCAGGAAGTCACAGGTATTTGTTGATCAGGGGAGTGGCATGGTTGGTTCTTCACTTGAGGAAAATCACTTAGGAAGATTTGTGGGAATGGACAGAGGTAGAGAGAAGTTGGAAGCATAGAGACCAATAAGGAGGGCATTTCAATAATCTAGATGAGAGATGATGAAGGCTTGGATTAAGGTGGTAGCTATGGGAATAGAGAAAAGGGGTTCATATACAAGAGATCTTGTAGAGGCAAAGATGACAAGATCTGGAGAGTGAGTAGATGTGTGGCATGAGAGTGAGGAATAGAGGATAATTCTGAGGTTATTTCCATAACATAGTAGAATAGAAAAAAAGATGGTTCCACGTGAAGTTGCAAATCTATTTGCACAACTTGCTATTCCTTTTAAATATATAATAAAGTTATCACGTAATTTTTTCCTTTTTTCTTCTCTTCCCACCTCTCCCCCAACCTAAAGACTGCCAACATTAGACACAAATATGTGTGTGTATAATCATTCTATACACATTTCTATTTATCAATTCTTTCCCTACATGCAAATAGCATCTTTGTTTTGGGAGAAAGATGAGTTCAGTTTTGAACATGTTGAACTAGAGATATCTCCTGGATATATGGTTTCAATGTCCTGAAGAGAAGTGGTGATACAGGATTGAATCTCAGGACAGAGACTGGGGCTGGATATATAGATTTGGGAGTCATTGACGTAGATTTAATAATTAAACTCTTGGAAGTTAATGAGAGTGTGAAGAGAGGGGAGTAGGAGGCCCAGGAGAGAACCTTGGAGAATATTCAGTTAAAGGGCATGCCCTGGATGTTGAGCTAGCAAAGGAAACTGAAAAGATATTTGATATAGGTTGGAGGAAGGCCAGGAGAGAGCACTATCATAAAAACCCAGAGAGGAGAGAGTGTCAAAGAAAAGATCCTGGTCAATAGTGTCAAGTGCAGCCAATATATTGAGAAGAAATGATGTCTGAAAAAAGATCTTTAAAATTTGTAAAATAAGATATCATTGGTACCTTTGGAGAGAACTATTTCACCCGAGAAGGGCAGGTAGGTTATGCAGTAGATAAAGCACTAAGCCTGGAGTCTGGAAGACCTGTGTTCAAATCTAACTTCAGACATATACTAAATGTGTCACCCTGCCTGGACAAGTCACTTAACCTCGTTTACCTCAATTTTCTCATCTGTAAAATGAGCTGGAGTGGGAAATGGCAAACCACTTCAGTATCTTTGCCAAGAAAACTCCAAATGGGGTCATGAAGAGTTGGACACAACTTAAAGGACTGAATGGCAAAAAACACAGATAAAGTCAGAAATCAGATTGTAACGAGAAATGAATGAGAGGAAAGGGAAGTGGAGGCAGTGAGAACAGACAGCTTTGTCAAGGAGTTTGGCTGAGAAAGAAAGGAGATATAGTGCAATAATTAGAGAGGTGATAATAGGGTCTAGTGAACATTTTTTAAGAATGGGGATAAGTTGGACATGTTTGAAGGCAGTGAGGGGAAGAACTGGGAGGTAGAGAGGTGGAAGATTCAAGAGAGAGAAGATGATTGAAGTTGCAATCTGCTGAAGAAGTGTATTTGTAAGGGAGGCTGGCCTTGATACAGAGAAGGACCTTCTATTTGTCACAGCAAAGAAGAAAGAAGGGGTAAGTAGGGGATGTTATGAAGAGGTTTTGAGCTGAAAAAAGAAGGAAAGAAGAGGATGTTCACATTAAATGGTCTCAATTTTTTCAGTAAAATAAGAATATAGATCTCAATTAAGAGAGGTGGGGGTAGTGGGGGCATGGGAAGCTGGAGGAGAAAAAAAAAGGGTTGGAAAAACTTTTATGGGGAGTGAGATAGGGAATCATTTAGGGAAGAATAAAAAGATCATCTTGTTAGAGTGAAGGCTCAGTTGAAATAACGTGCTTGTTTTATGAGAACCAGTTTATTTGGAAATGTTCATTCCTAGATCGGCCACAAGATGGTGTATTTTGAAGATAGTTTACTACAGAGGTATCAGATACATGATTCAGGGCAACTTGTGCTCCACAGTACTCCTGAGTGTGACCCAGAGTATATTAAAATGTAGTTGAGAAATATTGAACAAAATGAATAAGAATACAATAAAACACAGAAAACATTAATGTGTGGATTTCTAAGAAAATATGTGTTTTCAGGGATCCTTACACATGGATTAGTAGCTCCTGTATCTATTTGAGTCTGATACAATTGGTGTACTGCATTATAGAGGGGTTGCAGTCTGCATCAGTGGAAGGAGGGACCATGCTGAAGAAATCATAGACCCTTTAAGTATGGTTATCATAATTAACATTATTTGGTTGTCTAGTTAAAGTCAGTACCACCAGAGTTTGGAGTTAATAAGAGTTGGGGAAACATAACATGACAGCTACATCTGCTAGAACAGGGTAGGGTCTGCCAATCAGCTCATCAGTCAAGAATTGAGCGGCTAGGGGCCTTAACAACCTGGTGGTGTCTTTACCTTAAGAACAATTTCACCTGAGCCTCACCCATAGGCAAAAGCCTGCCTGCTTGCCTCCCAGGTTCTAACATCATTTGATACTACTTTTAGAGCTGGAAGGGGCCTTAGAGGCCATTGAGTCCAAATCTCCTGTTACAGCAAGGATGTGTCTGAGTTCAGATTTGAACTTAGAAAGATGAATCTTCCTGATTCCATGTGGCTCTCTATCCACTGCACCACCTAGCTGCACACCCTATTCCTATGTTGACTTAGGAAACCATATATTAACATTGTCTATGCTTTGTTATATTTTAATTTATTAAACCATTTCCTAATTACATTTCATTTTGGTTTGGGAAGTACTTAGCAGTGTTGTGGACCATGATGTGGTCCTCAGGGCATAGGCTTGACCCCTTTGCACTATAGACCACAGAGACACAATGATCTGTGCAATTATGAGTGAGATGTTGGTGACTGGACACAAAATGGTTCTTCTGTTCCATCATTTCAATTCTTATTTCCATTTTATTCTCTATGAGACTGAATCAATGTACCCTAGATATAACAAAAAGTCCATAAGGATAGGTACCATGACAAGATGCAACGGAAAGGAAGAAGTAGGAGTATATTTTTGCATTTTCCTGCTCACTTGTCAACATAAGATTTTGAATTGCAAGGAACTTTAGAGGTCACTTAGTTCAATCTCTTTTTACTGCAGGCAACTGAGGCCCCAGGAGGTTGACTTGCCCAAGGTCACATAGAACATTGTTGTTGCTGTTGAGCCATTTTTCAGTTGTGTCCCACTCTTCATGACCCTGTTTAGGTTTTTTTAGCAAAGATTTGAAGAGGTTTGTCATTTCCTTCTCCAACTCATTTTACAGATGAGGAAACTGAGGCAAACAGGGTGAATTGACTTGCCCGGGGTCACACAGCTAGTAAGTGTCTGAGGTTAGATTTGAATTCAGGAAGATGAGTCTTCCTGACTTTAGCACCAGTGCTCTATCCACTTCACCACCTAACTGCCTCAATAGCTGTCACATAAACATTAAGTAGCAAAGTTGAGATTTGAACCCAGGTTTTCTGAATCCTAGTCCAATGTTCTTTCTATAATACCATGCAAGATCGTAATATTAAGAGTTTGAAGGGCCCTTAGATAGCCTTTACTTTAACTTTTTTCATTTGATACAAATGAAGAAACTGAATGCTAGGTTATTTAAGTGTTACACAAAATTGTATAAGTGGTAAGTGGAAGAACTGGGATTTAAACCCAGTTCCTGTGATGCCAAAGGCAGTGTTGTTTCAACTGTACCCTGTTGGATAATAGGATTTAGAATGATAAGGTGTGTTAGAGAATATCTAATGATAGAATTACAAAATAGAAGAGTTGAAAAGAAATTCAGTTGCCATCTGGCCCTGAAAAAAAAAATTCCCTCTACAAATAAAGGGGATTTCCCCTTTATCTCCTGATAAGTAATTCCCAGATAAGTAGGCATTGCCCTTTGCTTGAAAATTTCCACTGAAGGGTAACCCACGATCCTCTGGGCAGTCCATTCTACTCCTAGATAGTTCTGTTAGGAAATTTGTTTCTTTTTTATTCTTTCCCCTGACACTAAGTAGAACTGTTCCTTTTTTCAGTTTCTACCCATAACTCTTATGTATATACACTCTGGATTCAGACATAGTGAATCTATTACCTCTTCCATAGGACAACCTTTCAAATATTTGAAGAAAGTTATGAGGACCTCTGAGTGTTTTCTTCAAGCAACACATTCCCAGTTCATTCAACTGATCTTTATATGACATATACTCAAGGTCATAATCTTGGTTGTGTCTCTACAACTCATCAATATATCTTTTCTAAAATGTAATCCCTTGCACAATCCTCATTTTTTTAAACAAATGAGGAAACTGAGACTTGGAGAATTTAAGTGACTTGTACACAATGGTCTAGGTGGTGAAAGTTACTGTTCAACAAAATATCCTTTAGAGAATATTCTGTCTACCAAGTGCCCTCAGTAGGGGCCTAAATGTCAGTTGGAGGCATTAGGTGAAAAATAATCTCAAAAGAAACTTCACCCCATTATCATTCATTTGCATAATTATCAAAACAGAACACAAGATTTTGTAGTTATTATTGTTGTTGGGGGGCTAGGAATGTAAATGAGAATGACATTTAAGTCTTTACTTCAGGTGTTTAAACTGCAATTAACAAGCTTTAGCATTCCAACTGAGAAGAGATGCATGATAAAAACCAAGACCCTTCACAACTTGAAATGAGTCAGGTTCTCATCATGTTTTATGAGTCCAGAGTGAGATGCCCACTTCCCAGCTTCCCCCTCTGTCCAAAGTGTGCAAGTTAAGTTAGCCCAAATTGGAATCATAGCAGATGGTTATATGCATAATTTCAAAAATGCCAATGTACATGCCTTAGTTGACCCAATGTTCCCCCAGGGGTCCTGTGATTCTTGAGATGGAACAAGTGAGATGATTGAGTGGTTCTTAACCTAAAGTGTGACTGAGAGTGTCAGACATAATCAAAGGTAAAGAAGAATGGTAAGAAGGACGGGTGAGGGTGTTTCTTCCTGTTTTCCCTAGTGCAGGTGACTTATATCAAATGGATAAGAAGAAGCCTCTAACAGAGTAGTGAAAAATCAGTTCAAATGAACTAACTCACTTGAATTATTTTTTTTAATGCAATCTTTGAATATTGTATCCTCTCCATACATAGTTCAAGCTGGTCCCAGCAAGCGATGAGATGATGGGTGAGAAGTTGCCTTCAAACTCACCAGAACAGGTTCATGGGAATAATTTCCCAACTTCAGGGCACACAGGCCTAGAACTAAGTTTTGAGAAGAGTATTGAATTTAGAATTCAAAGAGAGAGATTCAAATCCTCACTCTGTCATTTTACTACCTGGTTGACCTTGAACAAGTCACTTAATTTCCATGGCCCTCCATTCCCTCACCTGAAAAATGAGGAAATTGGCCTAAATTACCTCCAAGTCCCCTTCCAGTTCTAGATCTCTGATTTTGTGGAAATGTATTTGGATTTCTGTTGATAGAAAAAAAAATGGAAAGTGGAGGAGAAGGGGTGTCCAGAGGAACGGCAGATACGTGTTGTGATCTGAAAGTGAAGGAAGCTAGAATAGGGAAGGGGAGGGGAATGAGGATGAGGGGGAGGAAAAGGAAGAGAAGGAAAGTGCTATAGAATTTAAACACTCCTATCCCTAGGAGCTTAGAATCTTCACTTTTATTTCAGGAAATCTAAAACCGTCCAGTGAGAAACATTGCTAAAAAAAAAAATTCAATCTTTGCCCTGTGAAAAACAGGGATATGGGTAAGAACAAATCTATTTTTTTCCTTAAAGGAAGAAAGTAGTTGGGGTGATTTAATTAACTTTGGTAGCTATGAAGTTAAAACAAAGCAACAGAGGTGGGGACAGGGGCACTTGATGATTTTCCCTGTTACTAGTAGAGGTTGAGGGTGGTGAATCCCTCAAGTTCAGGAGCTCTGATCTGCAGTGGGCCATAGCTTATCAAGTGTCTTCACTAACTCTAGCATTAATATGATAAGTTGGGGAGGGGGGAAAGGAAGAGGAGATGCCAGGTTGCTTAATTAGCTGCAAACCAGCCACAGTTAGAAACAGTATAGCTCAAAGTTCCCAAGCTGTGAGATTGGGTCCCTAAGAGTCTACCAAATTTCTAGCCTGGTTTAGATTGAGAGATCCAGTCTCCAAAACAATAAAAACAAATAGAAAACAAACAAAACAAACAAAAAACAGTCACCCCCCCCCACCAAAAAAAGAAAAATTACTTACATAAGTTCAATAAAAATTCATCAGAGCTATACTAGCAAAATCCTCATACTGTAGGGAGATGAGAATGGTTGAGGATGAATAGAATACCCTGGATACAGACCTTTGCTAAGGAAAGAGCCAGAGAAGCATCAGAAAAGATGAAAAGATTTAGGCCTAAAACACAGAGGGCCTGATTCCCCTGTTGCTCACACAGTATGAGACTTGAATTTCCAATTTCTCCCTCCTCCTGCCACTCCCTCCCTCCTTGAGTCCCCATATTTTATTGAAAAGGAATTATTACACACACTGAGTAGCATCTAGGGCAAAAGATATAATATACAAAGCACTTGAGAGCTTAAAAAAAAGCCCTGACAGATCTTATAGATAAAATGCAGCCATATTAAATTAACCCTGCTAAAAATAAACAAAATGTAAAACTAGATTTAACAGCTCACTCAAAATTTAAAAGGCTAGGGGAAAGAAGACTCTGTAGTTTGTGTTTGGAGACTTCTTAAAACATCACTTCTTGGTTCTTTAAAAATGAATTAAATAAGGGGGTGTTAATATTTCCTTCCCCCCCAAATAAATCATTATGAAGGGAGAGAGGGCATTTTCCTGTAATTTTTAAAAATGAGAGCCATTGGGTCAGTTTCAGTTTATTTCTATTCATGCTTGGAGATTACAGTCTTTGATATTAGCTATTTTCCTGTTAGCTGTGGCCCAGGTTCACAAGGAATAGAAAACTTCTTAGAGACCATTTTTTCTAACCCTGCTGATTTTATTGATGAGAAAGGGGAGGCCCAGCAAGGTTTAGAGACTTGTTAAAAATCTCAGGATCATAGATCTGGGTCTGGAAGGAATTTAGAGGTCACCTAGTTTAAGAGGCCTAGAGAGTTTATATGACCTTGTCCACATTCACCCAAGGTGGCAGAGGCAAGATTTGGAGTCTGGCTCCATGACTTCAAAGCATTCTTTCCACTGTAGCAAGGCCAAGCAGGAAGGGAGGGAGGAAGGAAGGAAAGAAGGAAGGAAGAGAGGGAGGGAGGGAGGGAGGAAGGAAAGAAGGAAGGAGGGAAATAAGCATTTATTAAGTTCCTACTATCTATGGGTTCCATGCTAAGAACTTCATGAGTAATATTCCATTTAATAAAATAAAAACAATCCTATGAGGTAGGTGTTCTTTTTATCTCCATTTTACAATTGAGTAAACTGAGGCAGACAGAGGTGAAGTGACTTACACGGACACACAGTAAGTATCGGAGGCTAGATTTGAACTCAAGTCTTCTTGGCTCCAGGCCCAACATTTAATTCACTGTGTCACCTAGTCATTTCATTCTAATCATCATTAAGATTTGAACCCAGGTCCTTAAATTCTAAAGCTACCACTCTTTCTCCTGCATCATACATAATCATAAACTATTAAAGCTGGAAGAGACCAAAAAGATCATCTTTGGCTTTTATTCTTTCCTGTGTCATGACCCTCTTTGGCAGGCTGGTGAAATCTTTGGACCCTTTCTCAGAATAAAATTTGTAAATACATAAGATAAAATATACAGAATTATAAAGGAAACCCAATTCTATGATAATATTTTGTATTATACTATAATAATGTGATACTTTTAAAAATCCGTGTCCAGGCCTAGGTTAGTCCAACCCTCTCATTTTATAAAAAAGGAATCAAATGAAGAAATGAAGTTAAGATTAATTCAATGACTTGCCCAAGGTTATAAAGGTGGGGCCGTGAAATGTAGCAGGTAGAGCATCAGTCCTGGTAGCAGGAAGACCTCAGACACTTTCTAGCTGTGTGACCTTGGGAAAGTCACTGTACCTTTGTTTGCCTTAGTTTCTTCATCTGTAAAAAGGAGATAATAATATGGCACCTACCTCCCATGGCTGTTGTGAGGATCAAACGAGATAATAATTGCTTAGCATGGTCCTCGGCATAAGGTAAGCACTACAGAAACATTACCTATTTATTTGTTTGTCTGTTTATTCATCCAATTATTTATCTATTTTTCTTTAGCCACAAACTTTGGACTATAATCTAAGGACACCTATCTTCTGGAAAAATGTCCTTTGCATGTTGCTTTATGCTGCCTCTTGTTGTCCTCTGGACATACTGTTTATAACCATTATTGTCAATATGTTTTAGCTCCTTATTTTACAATCTCAGTTTTCTTCCCTAAGATACAGACTTTGTTTTGTGCTATGCCTGGATCTGGAGATAAGGACAATGCCAGTTTGTCTGAGTCTCAAGGTCTAATGACCAGCATGTTGAGTGATCTTTTGAATCTGGAATTTGGGAGATATTTGTTCTGGGATTGTGGTTTTTTTTTTTTTTTTGCTTTTGAGTCAGAATTACAATAGCCTACTCAACCCACCATTTTTGACTTGCAAAGAATGAAGGTCTAGACACAAGTCCTGAGTTTTACAAGTATTCCTGACACTTAAGGGACAAGTT
Source organism: Pseudochirops corinnae (assembly GCA_028646515.1). NCBI lineage: Eukaryota > Metazoa > Chordata > Mammalia > Diprotodontia > Pseudocheiridae > Pseudochirops > Pseudochirops corinnae. Next base: position 227,718,264 of record CM053586.1, read on the forward strand.
ATAGTTGCAAAGGTATGAGTCAGTCTTTCAGGCAATCTGCCTTTTTTGGGGGTGTAGGTCTTACAACTGTTCTTTTCAAAGTTTTAGGAGAATATAATCTTGCTCCTCTGAATGGAAGATATATAGGCAGCTCAAAAATTTATATGTTTTGAACCACAGGGCTAGAATGGGGCTTTGGGGATAATAGACATTCCCGCAAGGTTATGAACATCAGGCAAGGGCAGCGGAAATTCCAGACTTAGGAAAGTGAAAACAAAGGAGAGAAATGAGATATCCTTTCAAGATTTTTTCTCTCTCACTTTCTCTTTCACACACACTCAGACAGACACACACAGACATGCAAAAGATGACAATGAATTATGCATCACTTGTTTTTTCTCTCTCCACACTCCCCCTTTGGCTTCTAACTCCTAAGGTTATTGCTGAAACTCATACAAATTATCCCAGCCCATTGTAAAAAGTGGCAAAATGGTGTTCTAACTTACATTGTTCTCACTATCAACATGCAGCTTAATGAAATTCCTTCTCCTAGCATTGGTAAAATGCAATAAAACAACAACAACAACAATGAAAATAATTGACCAGTATTACCTCATTGCTCACTGTCTAATGATTGGTTTCTTGACTAAAGAAAGGGCTGGACTCTGAATGAATTGAATATACTTTAAAAAAGCATAATTTTGAGTGTGACTATCAGGTGGCACAGTGAGTAGAGTGTGGGCCTGAAGTCAGGAAGGCTCTTCTTCCTGAGTTCAAATCTGGCCTCCAGCTGTGTGACCCTGGGCAAATCAATTTGACCCTGTTTGCCTCAGTTTCTTCATTTGCAAAATGAGCTGGAAAAAAATGTCAAACCACTGCAATATTTTTGCTAAGAAAACCCTAAATGGGCTCATGAAGAGTTGGACATGACTGAAAACAACTGAACAACAACAGCATCATATAGTCAACCAGTCACTGTTCAAAGTCCTCTCCTTCTCTCTTCTCTCTGCTGTCTCTTCTCTGACAGTTCTCCTCTCCTCTTTTGGGCAAGATGACTTAGGATCATAGAATTTAGATTTGAAAAGGCCCTTGGAGATAATCTAATTGCCATCCTTTCTTTTTACAGCTCAGGAAATAAGATGTGAAGTAGCTTGTCCAAGTTAATGTAATAAGTAACAGAAGCAAGATTCAAACCCAGGTCTTATGACTCTAAAGCCAGTGTTTATGTATTACATACATGGTACTATCTGATTTGTCAAGGTGCCTAAATATCATCTACAGCTGGGTCCTGCTAAAAAAAGATTGAGCAGAGTAGCATGGGAGAGTGGTACAAGTACTCTCTGGAGTTCCAATCTTCTTTGCCACAGGACTGGAGAGGTCCTGGATTCAAATACCACCTTGGATGCTTACTACCTATGTATTTTGCCAATGGATACCCACAGCAGCTGCTATGAATATGCAGGAATATTCCCAGGTTTGACTCACAAGACATTACAGACTCTTTTCCTTGAAGATAAAACCAAGACATTTATTCAAACACAGTAAGCCAAATCCATCATAGTAACAAAGAAGCCTATACACGTTGCCAATGCAGGGAGCACTGACACCCCAATTGCTCTTTTTTAACAATGCAGGGAAGACAAACATCTCCAAGCCTTCCCTTCCTTAGGTCTCACCACAAAACAAGTTCCCTCAGGCAAAAATCCTCCCTCTCTCACTCAAGCTAGCTGCTCTGCCTGCTCCCTCTCTCTCTCTGGCTTTGTCTCATTCTAACTGTCTGCTCCACCCTTCCTGATCCACCCCTTTGTCAAGCTCCTCCCACCACAGGCTCCATGGGATCACATAGGTCTAATAAGTATCAGGGAAGATCTTCAAATTTCCTTGCCATTACATTCAGCCCCAAGATCTTTTGTGTCCATTAATAGGTCAATGGGAGTTTAGGGGTAACTGGTATTGACATAACTTTACAACAATATAACAGAGAAAAGACAAAATAAACACATAAAACAGTATTTTAGAGAGGGGACTTGGGCACAAGTGCTCCATTATTCCCCCTTCTAACAAATGGGACCCAAAAATCTTTGGGTAAAGGGGCTAAGGTCTCCTCTTCTATAGCTACTTCCTGCTGAGATTGGACATAGAGCTATCCCTGCCTCAAGAGTTCCCATTTGAGGGGGCAGTTCTTTAGCCCATATCCAGAGCTTGGTTGATGCCAGGTCCAGGGGGTAATGTCTCATGGTATTGGACAGAGGGTAATATCCAGCTTAAGCAGTCAGTCATCCACAAGTAGAGGGATCTAAAATTCCCTTACCATTACACCATGTGACTTTGGATAAGTCATTTAGGCTTTTTGGGCTTCATTTTATTCATTTGTAAAATGAAGTGGGTGCAACTGGATTGTAAAATTCTTTCCATTTGTGAGCCTCTGATGGAGCAGAAGCTTGGGTGGTCAGGGGAAAAGAAAGAGACTGTGCAGCATAGTAAGTGCCTTCAGAAGCCATACCTATAATTGTGGTTTGTTGACCCTTTTAATGCTTTCAAGAGATGTGTGTGTGTGTGTGTGTGTATGTGTGTTTGAAGTGTGTGGTTATTTGCAGAAGGATTATTGATGCTTCTGCTCTTCCATGCATTTATTTATATTCTTGTTCTTTATATGAAAGAGTATACCTTGGTAGTTTTGCTCATAAGAATTTAGACAATGTTCCCTGAAACCAAAAGCTATATCCCAGCTGTGCAGTTCTGTGGAAACAGGGAAGTGCTATGTATGGGAAAAGCCCACAGTGAAAAACCTTTATTCCCAGGACTCTCCCTTCACCCCCAGTAGGGCTGGTTCTACTTGCAGAAGAAACAGAGAATTTGATATTTAGGGTATAAATTGAGAGACCCATCTATCCCAAAGCACTGCATCCCCATCCTCAAAGGAATCAGAGTCTGCAATTCCCACCATGGTCATATAGTAGTGTTGATCCAAGGAGCCCTCTGATCAGCTGGACTAAGGCACTTTCCATAGACTGGGTACGAGTGCTTTGGCCTCATAGGGAGGTTTGCCTGCTCTGGCCCTTTATTAAAGGATATGTCTGACTACCAGTTTCTGGTTGGTGCTCACATGTCAATGTAACTGGTATCTTTGCCAAAGAAGTTTGTGACTGATCCAGGAAGAACTACCTACTCTGTGGGCATAAGGAGAGATGATATCTGATCTCTTTCAAAATGTCATTTTCTTTGGAAACATCCAGAGACATCTCTTCTTTGGTTTTCCAGCAAGGGGGTAGGTGGTTTCTCTTACTACCCTTCTTCATCCCTTTCTTTCCAGGCAATAATGACTGCATGTATTTGGAGAGGAGAGCACACGATCACTTAGAGAAATATGAACCTCAATTTCCCTCTTGCCTTTCCTGTTCTATGTTTCTTTCTCTGAGCATGGATGACTGGATAGCACTTCTTAGATAGATGTTACCTAAGAGTAGGTGATTGGGTGATTTCTGTGAGAACTTTTGGGCGAAGAAGATGCCCACAGACAGAAGGCTGCTGAAGCTAAAAGGACAAAGGAGTCTCAAGTCATGCATGCCCTGATTTGCTAACAGATCTAGAAGAGATGAGTTACTCAGAAAATACATGTCCAAGGAGAATGTAAAATATCTGTTGATACTTTGTGCAAAATCATCTTTACTTTCAAGATGAATATAATGGGAGTGATGGGTTATTGTGTCTTATTTTAAGTATTTGTTAACATGTACTTCTGAGGTTTTTGTCTTTTAGGCATTTCCTTTCTGGTGGAATAAATAGCCACCCCTATGCCTGATCCTGATATTTGTACATTGAGTACCTTTCTGGAACACACACTGTCCTCTTACTCAGATTTAGGAGAGACCCTAGACTTTAGCTATACCTGGAGTGCTGTGTATAAAGTGCCAGGCTTAAAGTCAGGAAGACTCATCTTCCTGAGTTCAAATCTGAACCCAGACACACATATTAACTGTGTGATCCTGGGACTAGTTACTTCACCTTGTTTTCCTCAGTTTTCTAATCTGTTAAGTGAATGGGAGAAGGCAACTGTAAACTACTCTAGAATCTTGGTGCCAAGAAAACCCCAAATAAGGTCCTGAAGAGTAACACAGATTGAAAAATGATCAAACAACAACTATAAAGCTTTAGTCAATATATTTTTCCCCAGAACTCCAAGAGAGTGGGGGTCAACAAGCTAGAAAGCGTAAGACTCTATATCACTTTCAGAAGTCAGGCTCCCCTATGACTAAACTCAGTATGCTTTAGCCCAGAAGTGCAGACCTTCTTAAGGGAGAGCACACTTTGGACTCTGAATGGCACTTGAAAAGCCTTACTTGTACAGGGTGTCTCAAAAGTCTTAGTACTTTTTAAAAAAGCTTTATTGACTTAAAACTGCACTAAGATTTTGTAACACACAGTATATTGCCTATATTTCTAAATGACTATGATAATATACTGTATTCTAAAGAACTTTTCTGTCCCACATGTACATGCATTGTTTTCCTAGGTAATAATGCAGACTTAATTTTCTAGAAGAGCTTTGCCTTGTGTTAATTTTAGTCAATCTTCTAAGTAAGGAATCCCCAGGTATATTTAATTGCAAAGCATTTGGGAATGCATAATCAACATACCTACTCCTCCACCTGTATACTTAGGAACTGAAACCTACAAAAGAGGGTAGGCTTTGTTGGTCTTTATTCATCCTCAATGCTTTGTAATCTAAACAGACTGACACATTGTCTTATTTATTTTAACTTCAATGCAAAGGAAACAAATATGAAATCTGGTTTTGGGGTGTAACCTTAAAATTCCATCCCCAAATGTTGGTGCTATTTGAAGACAGTTGGTACATACTGAACAAGTTGTGGGAGTGTGGAGAGAACTTCTGGTCATACCAAATGACTTGCAAATTACAGAGGTAGGCATTTCAGACAACTGAATGGCAATTAGGCAGTTTATATTGCTAAGCAGCCTGCTGACTAAGGCTAATTATGATGTCTAAGAATTCCCTCTCTACTGATTTTTTAAAAGGTGAAAGTTTTTAAATTTTTTCATTAAATTTTGTCAGTTTTTTAATGCCTTGTTTTCATATTGCAGGCATCTCTGGATATACTCTCCTATCCACTCCTGTGGCTGTCAATTGTGTTATCTCTTGTAACAAAATGTTCATGTAACACAGGACCAGGAGATCCACTTGTGGGCTGCTAGGTGGTGCAGTGAAAACATCACAAGGCTTGGAATCAGGAAGACTCATGTCTGTGAGTTCAAATCTAGTCTCAAGACACTTGTTTGCTGTATGACCTTGGGCAAGTCACTTAACCTTGTTTGCCTTAGTTCCTCATCTGTAAAATGAGCCAGAGAAGGAAATGACAAATCACTCTGGTATCTTTGCCAAGAAAATGGTCATGAAAAGTCAGACATGACTGAAAAATGACCAGAATAACATCATGTCTTAGGAAGACAGATCCATCTTTGTAGAGACCAGGAGGATTACTTTGGGTAAGTGATTATTTTCTCATTCTCCTATCTTCAAGAGGGACACTGGTTTGTAATTATGACTATTACATAACATTTTTTTCAGTCTAGAAGAATGGTAATTTTTCTGAAGTTAAGGACAAAAGCCCCTTTCCTTGGTTGCTGAGATGGTGATAGTGGGACCACTCCATTCCTGGAGCACAAGTTAGTTTAATATTAGTGACTTCACTCCCCTCCCAGCAAATGCTTGTTACACAAATGACAATCATGGATGGCAATATTAATCCAAGCAAACAAGTAAACTAGGGTAAGCTTTGTCCTTCCTGTCGGTCACCCCAGTTCACAATCTTGGCATTGTCCTTGTCTCCTCACTGTCTTACCACAAGGCTCATCAATTGCTGAATCTTGTCATTTCTACATCTCTCACCTTTCTCACATCTTCTGCTTTCATTCTTCATACATAGATATTGTTGTTTAGTCATTTTTCAGTTGTGTCCAGCCCCATTTGGGGTTTTCTTGGTAAAGAAACTACAGCGATTTGCCATTTCCTTCTCCAGCTCATTTTACAGATGAGGAAACTGAGGCGAACAGGATTAAATGACTTGCCCAGGGTCACACAGCTAGTAAGTATCTGAGGCCAGATTTGAGTTTAGGAAGATGGTTTCCTGACTTCAGGCCCTTTATTTACTATAGCGCCACCTAGCCGCCCTCACATAAATATCACCTTAATTTAAATTAATCACCTCTCCTCTTGAAGTAGTACAAGTGTCTTAATTCCTCTCCCTGATTTAAGTTTCTTCCCTTTTCAATTCATCCTTCAAGCAGCTTTTAAAGTGATTCTGTGATTCTCTCTCTCTTTGTCCGTCCATCCCTCCTTCTCTCTCTATCTCTCTCTTCCCTCATTTCCTCTCCTTTCTTCTTACCCTTCCCCTTTTCTTCTTTTCACTCTTTTTCTCTTTCTTTCTTTTTGATTTCTTTTATGCAAGAAGCTCCAAGAGAGAGACTCCATTTACCAATGTAGAATACCATGTTTTCTGCAATTTGTAGTCCTAGTGAATTGCTTGGGTCATTGAGAGGTTGTCACTTTCCAGGCATACCTAGCCAGTATATGACAGGAGCAGGGGTAGGTAGACATTGAACCCAGGTCTTTCTTAATTTGGAGGCCAATTCATTCACTGTCCACTCTATCTACCTGCATAATATATATATGTATATACGTGTATGCATGTACATATACACATGTATGTAGAAATACATATATTTATACACATACATATATGTATCTATATATCTATGTGTGCATGCATTTGTATGTATGCATATATGTGTATATATACATATACATACATATATATACTTGCATGCATACATACATACTCACATATATGAATTTTGCATGGAGGCAGTGCTAGCAACCGAGCGATCAGGAACATTTAATGAGGAAGTTGTCTCAAGCACAGTTTTGAAGGAAAGAAGGGGTTCTAAGAGGCAGAGGTTAGATCATAGTGGAATCCAGGAATAGGAAACAGTGCAAGGGATAGAGGTGGGGGATGGAAGGTCGTGATGCAAAGGATTCAGGTGAGTACAAACAAACGCAAGAAACAAAACATACTCACATCCCCCATTGTGCCCATTCTATTCCTCTTACAATATAAAAATTCTTTGTGAAGGTGAAAAACTGATATTTCCTCTCTTCTTTAGATCTGTTCTATCAGAAAACCTCAGGGTAGTTACCATGGAGGGTTGCCAAGGTCCAGATATTCTACACCCTTATCATGTGATTTCAGTCTGACATAGTTGTAGTTATCCTCTTCTCTTTTGAGAAGTGATGCTGATGAAATCCTCTCCTTCCCTGGCTCCTGACTCAAGAACTCAAACTCTCTTTTTCTCAAACTCAGGATCACGTATAACACTCTGCCCAAAACTGGAAACATTTCTCAGGATTACTAGTCACCAGTCAGGTAAGAAAATTAAAACACAGAAGTAAACAACTAGAAATAGCTTGACAAAGAAACTGCAATCTCATGTTCACATGATCAAGCATATTTCCTAATCCTAATGTCTTGTATTTCTGCTATATAGCACCGTTGCTTATCTTGGTGGGGAATGGGCAGAGAAATCCAATCCTCTCCTCTCTTTGATGGAAGTTCAAAGGAAAGAAAGCTCAGAAAATGCTCCAAAAATGACTGAATCATTTCTACAAATTGCTTGAACAGATCACAGAAGGATTAGGTAGCTTCAACAAGTGCCCATCTGCTCTGATTCAGTGGCCACTCATCTTCAGCCGAGGTCCAATCACTGGGGACCATCATCTAGAAGTTCCCTGTGACATCCAGAAAAGGAATAGTATATATGCCAGGCAGCTAGATGGAACAGTGGATACAGAACTGGCCTGCCATGGAGTCAGGAGGCCTTGAGTTCAAATTTGGTCTCAGACACTTAGTAGCTGGGTGACCCTGGGCAATTCACTTTACCTTATTTGCCTCAGTTTCTCACCTGTAATGAGCTGGAGAAGGAAATGGCAAACCACTCTAGCAAAGTTTGTAAAGGTATGCCTTCTTGTATTTTCATCAAGATTAACCTCAATATGTGCGTGGGTAGTTCTGATATTTTATTGAGATAAAGTAGATGTGTAATAGTATGGTCTGGTAGCAATCAATATCTTTTAGATAATTTTTGAGGGTAAAATTCAAAATATTATTTTTTACGATTTTCCCCTAATCATTCCATATTTGGATATATCAAGTATGTACCCCATAATTTCCTCAATATTTTTCTTTGGTGTGCATTTGATCTGATCTGATTGTTCTCATTTTCTTTGTTAATCTGTTGCTGCTTTTTAATAAAGGACATTAATATTTGAGCTATTATGGTGGTTTCACTATGACTGATGAAGAGAGATTTTATAGAAACAACCACAAATCTGTGCTTTTTTTCATTTATTTGTTGTCCTCCCAGGTTCATCTCTAAATGCACCTGGGTTGACTTGGCTTATTGGGTCTCATGACATGTTTTCTCGGCACTCACTTTCTCCTACTCTGTTTTCCAGGCATTTATGATATACCAGTCTCATATTTTTCCACTTCCTATAGTGTTTTGCATATGAGTTTATTTTCTAAATGAGTTCATGTTTTCCGGTGTCACTGGGTGATATACTAGGTAGACTTGAGTTGGGTGACCTTAAGCAAATCACTTAACATCTTTGGACCTCAGTTTGCTTATCTCTAAAATGAGAACAATAATAGCTCATATCTCCCAGGTAATGTTGTGATGATGAGAAAATATTTAGAAAGAGCTGTGCAAACCTGAAAGCACTATATAAAAACTAGCTAATATTATTGCTTTTGGACACCATGTATTTCTGCTTGGCAAAGTTATTGTTTAATTCTCTTTCTAGGTCCTTTTGCTCTCCTTGTTGAGGGAATTGCTGATAGCTTTTTTTTTCTTTATCCACATAACAATACCAAGATTAAATAACAACATAGAACGACAAATGATGTTACGATCCATGTATGGTGAAATAATAATGCATTTCTATAGCACTCACAGGTTTAAAAAACACTTTCTTCAGAACAACACTGTGAGATAAGATAGTTTGAGTTTTATTACTCCCATTTTATAGATAATAAAACTGAGTCTCAGAGAGATTAAGAAATTTCCCTATGGTCTCATGGCTTATAGCTGAACCTCAATCCTGTACTCTTTGCACCACAAGACCTCTAATATTGAATAGTAATTAGTTGACTGACTGAAGGACTAAGAAGGACAGGACTCTACAAATTTCTCCTCTGAACTTATTTTGTCAAGTTTTGGACTTCAGAATCTCTTCCTTCTTCTGTGTGGAGTTAGTGGCTGGAATTTTACTTCAAATATTATTATTACACTCAGTTTTTAAGAGGGCTTTTTTTTTAGTGAGGAACTAATCTATAATTGCATTGCTATAGCTAATTTTCTTGGCGAAATTACCTGTATTAATGCAGATGATCAGATACTCTGCAACTTCTCATTCTAAAGCAGGGATTCTTTTTTAATTAATTGATTTTTTTTAGTTCTCAACATTCACTTTTATAAGGTTTTGAGTTCCATTTTTTTTTCTCCCTCTGTATCTTCCCAACCTCTTCCCTAACATGGCAAGCAATTTGATATTGGTTATACATGTACAATCATATTAAACATATTTCCACATTTGTTATGTTGGGAAAGAAGAATCCAAAGAAAAGAGAAAAAATCACAAGAAAGAAAAAAAAATTGATAGCATGCTTTGATCTGCCTTCAGACTCCATACCATATTTCAGCACATAGCATTGCACCCTTTTTTTTAGTCCAAAAATTAATTTCTAACTTTCAACATGTAATTGTCACATGGTATAATTCTGTTCAACACACCACTTAAAAGGTAAAAACAGAGCAGCAATGTATTCACCAATGGCCTATAGATATGCATCTATCTCTCATACAATGTGAGCCATGAGCCTAGAATTCTCAGCACATGCACATTGTCAGTATTCAACTTTAATGTATATTCACAAGTATTCTGTGCATCCCACTCTTGCACCAAAGACAGTTTAGTAAAAAATGATTTTTAATTAATAGTGGCATAATTTTAAAAAAGTTTCATATAATGGTTGCACCCTGCTTTTTTTGCAAAAAAGATTGACATAAAATCTGCAATGATTAGGTGGTGACATTCATATACAACAACATGTCCAGTCATTCCCTAATTGATGCACATCCCCTCAATTTCTAATTCTTTGCCAGCACAAAAGGGCTGTTATAAGTATTTTTGTACATGTGGATCCTTGTCCCTTTTTATGAGGTCTCTTTGGGATACAGACCCAGTAGTGGTATTGCTAGATCAAACGGTATGCACAGTCTGATGGTCTTTTGGTTGTAGTTCCAAATTGTTCTCCAGAATGGTTGGGTCAGTTCACAACTACACTGACAATACATTAGTGTTCCAATTTTCACACATGTTCTCCAACATTTATCATTTCCATTTTCTGTCATATTAGCCAGTCTGATTAGGTGTGAGGTGGTACCTGAAAGTTGTTTTAATTTGCGTTTTTACAATCAATAGTGATTTATAGCATTTTTCATATGATTATAGATAGCTATAATGTCTTAATATGAAAACTGACTGTTAATATCCTTTGACCATTTGTCAGTTGGAAAATTATTTGTATTATTATAAATTTGACTCAGTTCTCTATACATTTTAGAAATGAGGCCTTTATCAGAAATATTGACTCTAAAAATTGTTTCCCAGCTTTCTGCTTTCTTTCTAATCTTGGTTGCATTGCTTTTGTTTGTGCAAACACTTTTTAATTTAATGTAATCAAAGTTATCCATTTTTCATTTCATAGTGTTCTTTTTCTTTTGAATAAATTATTAATTTTCTTGTTTACATCATTCATTTCCACGAGATTTTGAGTTACAAATTTTCTCCCCATCTTTCCCCTACCCAACACCTCAAAACAACCATCCCACTGTATAACCCCTCCCCTAATCTGCTCTCTCCTATGTCCTCCTCTGACTTTCTGGTAGGGCAGGATGGATCTCCCTAAAACAGTGCCTGTATATCTTAATTCCTAGTTGGATGTAGTAAATAATAATAATAATAATAATAATAATAATAATAATAGTATATATATATATATACATATATATTTTCAAAATTTGATTATAGAACTTTAAATTCTAGATTCTTTCCCTTCTTCCCTCATCACCCACCCTCTCTGGAAGGATAAGCAATTAAATACAGGCTGTACATGTGTAATTACACAGGAGATCTCCAGAGTGGGCATATTGTGAGAGAATGATTATATGTCCCTCCTTCCTATCCCACCACCCCTTGTTCTATTCTCTACCCTATCTCTGTCCCTGTCCCTTTACAGAAATGTGTACTTCCAGCAACCCTCCCCCCCACCTTTTCCTTCCCTCTGTCATCCCACCTCTCATCCCCATCCCCCTACTCTCCTGTATGGCAAGATACCCAGTTTAGAGTTTATGTTATTCCTTCCCTAAGCCAAATTCAATGAGAGTAAGGTTGGCCCTTTCCCTTTTGCCTTCCTGTTCTTCCCCTTCATTATAACAATTATCCCTTGACTCTTCTATATGAGATGATTAACCCCATTCTGTCTCTCCCTGTCACCTCTCATTCTAATCCTCTCCCACCTCAGAATTTTGCCTTTTAGAATATTGTCCCTTCCTATTCAATTGATCCTGTGCTCTCTATGTACTCGTATATACACATACTCAGATATGTGTTTGTACACATATATAAACCCTTTTATATAGACAAATGTGTATGTATAAGTATATATACATTTGTATTCTCTTCATCTACCCTCATACTGAGAAAAGTTTCATAATTTACATTTATCATTTTTCTATGTTGGCATGTAAATAGTTCAACTTTCATCAGTTCCTTATGATTTCTTTTCCATGTTAACCTTCTCATGCTTCTTGTATTTGAGTGTCAAATTTTCTTTTCTGTCCCCTGGAACATTATACTCAATTTTGCCAGGTAGGTAATTCTTGGTTTTGATCCTAGCTCCCTTGATCTCTGGAATATCATGTTCCAGGTCCTTCGATCCCTTAATGTAGAAACTGCTAGATCTTGGGTTATCCTAATTGTGTTTCCACAGTATTCAAATTGTTTTTTCTTGGCAGCTTGTAATCTTTTCTCCTTGATCTGGGACTCCAGAACCTGGCTATAACATTCCTAGGAGTTTTCTTTTTGGGACCTTTTTCAAGAAGTGATTGGTGAATTCTTTCAAGTTCTTTTTTGCCCTCTGGTTCTAAAATCTCAGGGCAATTTTCCTTGAGAATTTCTTGAAGCATGCTTTCTAAGTTCTTTTTTTGATCATGGCTTTCATGTAGTCCAATAATTTTTAAATTGTCTCTCCTGGATCTATTTTCCACGTCAGTGGTTTTTTCAAGGAGATCTTTCACATTGCCTTCTATTTTTTTCATTTGTTTAGATCTGTTTAATAGTATCTTGATTT
>CM053586.1:227731230-227748965 GCA_028646515.1 Pseudochirops corinnae
GGTAATGGGGAGGATATAAGAGAGAACAGATTGGGGGAAGGAGTATTCTGTAGGGTTGCTATTCTGGGGTGGGGGGTAGGGGAAAGAGGGGGAGAAAAAATTGTAACTCAAAATCTTGTGGAAATGAATGTTGAAAACTAAAAATAAATACATTTTTAAAAAAAGTAAAGGTTAGGATCATTGATTACATGAAATAGAAAAGCTTTTGCAAGAAAACACATACACATAGCATATATGAGACCTTTCTTTTTATGATTGACCTCTGTAGGATATATGTCTAGCAATAGGATTTCTTGATCATAGGATATAAGCATTTTAGTTACTTCCTTTACATAATTCCAAATTGTTTTTGAGGAGTGTTGGACCAGTTCTGAGTTCCATTAACAGTACATTAGTATACTAGACTTTCTACATACCCTCCAAGTTCCACTATTTCTATCTTTTCGTATCTTTCCCAATTTGCTGAATGGGAAGTAAAATTTCAGAACTGTTTTGACTTTACTTTCTCTTATTTATTTGTAATATGGAACTATATTTCTTTGGTTGTTAATAATTTGCAAATTTTTTCTTTTAAGAACTATTTGTTTAAGTCATTAGATCACTTATTTTTTAAGAAATGGCTTTTGGTTTTATATATTTGCATTACTTATCAATACATCTTGAGTAGTATACACTTATTAAATAATTGATATATTTTTTTTCTTTTCTCAATCAACCAGAAATACATGCCTACACATGTTGCAATACATACAAACACATATATGTATGTACGCACATGCATGTGTACTGAATACATGTATGCGTATTCACTCATTAGTAAAAACCTGTTCACTAATATCAAAAAGGATGAAATTTATTCCTCTCTTCTTACCTTCCTGTTGCATTAATAGGTATCTGCCATAGCCACCCTTTCTTGATATGTGCCTCTATGACTGTCAGAGGCGCTTTTCCCTCCTGGTCCCTTCCTCCCACTCTGTAATTTTTGAAATTGTCCTCAGAATCTTCATCTTAGGTCTATTATTGCCATATGTACTTCACTGGGTAGTTAATCTACTTAAAGAGATTTGAAGTCATTCTTCTACATTCATTTATGGTTCCCTGAGACAGGATAATGATGATGGTGCTGGTGGTTGTAATAACTCACATTTGTAGAATCTTTTACCATTTTCAAAGTCCCTTCACAGACATTCTTAATTGGCCTTCATAGCAACAACCTAGTGAAAAGTCAGGGCAGGTCTTACTGTCCCTTTCTTACAGATGAGAAAACTGAGGATCAGAAAAGTTAAGTGGCTTATCTAAGATCACACAGTTACTTAGGTGCAGAACTAATCTGAACCTCCATTTCTTCCTGCTATATAGTAGTAGCTCACTTCAGAGCTCCTCTAATGCCAAAGACCTAAAAATGAAGTGGGTTTATCTCCTCTTTTATACGGCTTGCACTGTGGATTTCCGTGGTGTGTAAATAGCTCTTATTGCTGCCTGCCAATTCACTTAGACTGTAAGAATCAGAGTAAATTATTGCATTATTACTTTGAAATTTTTCCTCACTCTCCAAATGTTGAGAAAGAAACTTCAGTACTAATAAACTGCTGTTATTATCAAAATCCAGAGTGTGTGAATTCATTCTATCCCCCAAATTCTGAGAATTTTACTCATATGATGAAATAATTTAATGTTCTAAAATTATTTTTAAAATCTCTGAGCTAACTCTTTATGATCTAAAGTCTCCCTTAACATTTACTAGTTGTTTAGTTGTTAAACAGTGTGTTGGATCTTTGATAAAGCATGGCAACTTCACTATATAATGACTTAAGTTGACATTTTCAACCAACACACATTTCAATGTCCTAAACTCACTCTCTCTCTCTCTGTCTCTCTGTCTCTCTGTCTCTCTGTCTCTTTGTCTACACACACACACACACACACACACACACACACACACATACACAGAGTGAGAGACAGAGAGAGAGAACATATGTATGACCTCCAAATCAAATATAGTTTGTTATATTTTAGTTAGGCTCTAGAAGGATCCAAAGAAAGGGATACTTACCACAAATGTGGGGATAGCACATCCATGAATAAATCAGTTACATATATATATTTTTTTTCCTATCTCCACATCTCCAGATCTCTCATACCTATCCCTTTCACTTTACTAAGATGCTCATCAGTCTAGTTAAGGCCCTTATAATCTGTTCTATTACAATAACATCCTAAATTAGCCTCCATGTTTCTTGTCTCTTTGACAAAGCCATTCTACCCACAAATGCCAAAATGACCTCCCTACAAGACAGTTTTCATTATGTTACCATAATGGTCCAAAACTCAAGTGGATTCCTATCACCTCTACAGTAAAATACAAACTCTTTAGGTTGACATTGAAATCTCTGCATCATCTGTTTCCAAATGAGTTTTCCAGACATTTTACTTGTTCCTTTTCATGGATTCTGCATTTTAGGCAACTTGCCTACTTATCACTCCCTAAACTCAGTATCTCTAGCTTCCTTTGCTGAGGCTATTCCCTGTGCCTGGAATACGTATCTTCCTTTCCTCTCTACCTTTTAGAATTATTAGCTTCCTTTAATTTCAAATCAAGTACCATCTCCCATAGAAAGTTTTTCCTGATCCCATTTGTAATCATGGTCATCATAGGCAACATCATCATTATTACTATTTTAACATAATGATTACATGTTAATATTATACTATTAGCATATGAATATGTTAACCTAATATTGTTATAATACACTAGTCTATTAATATTAATTATATATTCATTTTACTACTAATAATAGTTATTATGTTATGGGGCTTTAAGTTTTGCAAATTGTTTTACATGTTATCTTATCTGACACCATAATTCTTTGAGATAAATTTTATTAATATCCCCATTTTATAGACAAGGAAATGGAGTCTAAGAGAGGTGTTGTTAGTTACCCTGGGTCACAAAGCTAGTAAGTGTCCAAGGCAGAATTTGAACTCAGGTCTTTTGAATCTAACACTATACAAGTACATCACTAGTGCACTAGTCCTCCTAAAATTATCTGATATTTACTTTTGTGTTTAAGTATTGTAGTCTTTTATTAAAGTGTAAGTTCCTGAATCCAGAGACAGGCTTTCTTTATATATCCCCAGTCAGCTAACACAGTCCTGTACACATAGCAGAAACTCAATAAATGCTTATTGATTTCTTGTTAAATTGAATGAGTATGAGTGGGGTAATGTGATATTTAATAAGAAAAAGTGTGTATAGGATTGAAGACAGAAAATAATAAGGGAATGTATGTATTAGTTAAGGCATGAAAAGGACACCAAAAAGAATGATAGGGCTCAAAAAAAAAAAAGAAAAAGTCTGAAACTAATATAAATGTTACTTTTTCTCAGTTTTGCCTAGAGCTTGTTCCATAGGGAGAGAGAGAATGACTAAACCATAAACACTTGGTCAGTTGAATATGTTATTGAAAGAAGATTGTATCACATATTCTGTTTGTGTATCAAATAGCTTGTTATCAGAGAGCAAAGGCAAGGAAATGCAGTAAATATTTTAGAGACCATCAGTTTGTAACAAAAATGAACTGTAAGTTTGGAGATCATGGTATAGAAAGTGTTACTATAGATGAATGAAGAGGGAATCCTCACCCCAGAGAACACTTAACATTAAGTATCATAGTAATATCAAACACTAATAGGAGTTACATGAGTATAAAGAAAGGAGAACGTATCTCTGAATTGCAATAGGAACAGAAAGTAAATTTTCAGTATGTGTAAGAAAATTAAAGTTTAATTATCAGATGATTTCTTGAAGTTGATTTCTCTCAGCTGTCTCAACACACAAGTTCTATATCAGAGTGAGAATTTATAAGTAGGTCGGTTTAATTAGCAGTCTGGAGGTAAATGTTCTGTGAAAAGTTGAGTGGGGCCTCCCGTCACAAAGCTGCACCGGGAAAACACGATGAATTATGAGCCCTGTGCTTACTTACTAATATAAATTTCATCTTAAATTGTTTTTCTGCTTAAAATGCCTGACAGGCAAATTCCCACAGGTGTAGGCTACGGTTCCTGGTAAGCAGGCCCATCAGAGGGCTTGTACTAATCTTAAGGGTAGGTATGAGTGCTGTAAAATGCAACCTGTAGCTTTTTTGCTGCAGTTCCTTCCTTCCTTCCTTCCTTCCTCCCTCCCTCCCTTCCTGCCTTCCTGCCTTCTTTCCTTTCTTTTTATTTGGCAATTGAGGTTAAGTGACTTGCCCAGGGTTACACAGCTGGTAAGTGTCTGAGGCCACATTTGAACTCAGGTCCTCCTAATTCCAGGGCAGGTATTCTATCCACTGCACCACTATGTTTCTACTTAAACTGCAGTTTCTGCTGCTCTCAAACTCAGGGTTTCTGGGATCCCAGATAAATATTTTGGGGAAACCACTCTAGCCCCTTTGAAAAATGCAATACAAATATATCCTCAGAAGGTCAGAGATTCTCTTAACTGTTTGCACTGCCAGAGGTGCTGGATGTTATTGAAAGGTCTGCTCAAATTCTAGTATAGATTCTAAGTTATATGTGTGTGTATATATACATCATATATATTAATTAGTAAACATGTATGTATGTGGCACAGGCAAAAGGTTATTGCATTTAGAGACAGATCTGCTTAAAATCCCAACTTCATCATCCATATCCCCACCTATGAGCAGCTATGATATTCTCGACAAGTTTCTTCACAGTACTAAGCCTCAGTTTTCCTTATCTTTAAATTATACTCAGGCTGTCTGGCTCCCAAGGTTGTTGTGGGCAAAGATACTTCATAAACTGGGAAGTGCCTCATAAATGTGAGCTCAGATTTTTCATCATCATTACTCAAAAGAAAATGAATTTGAGATTTCATCAATTTGGAACTTCCCAAAAATGTTATAAATACCTTGCTATAATGTACAACTCTTGTCCATTTTATCCCATGAGTTCACCACAGGTGACTCTACCAAAAGTTTTAGAGGTCTTCTTTGCCTTCTGACTTAGAAGGATGCCAGTGGAGCTTTGAGATTGTCTTTGTACCACGCCGTGCCCTTGCTATGCAACTGACCAATCTTGTTTTCTTGTCATGCAATTCCTTGATGACTTTTTCATCGCCAACATTGGTACCACTCATCATCATCATCATCATCACCATCAGTGATAGCATCAATAGTAATAAAAATGGCAAGTTGTAATAGTCTCCACGAGACAAGGCACACTTGAGCAAAATCATATCAAGGAGCAATCTATGGCTAAATACAGTAAGAGGCTTGTTTGCATCCTAAAATCAAAGCTGAATGGGAAGAACACACATAAAGTAATTAATATCCATGCATTATCAGTTTTATTGTATACTTTTGGAACTGTAGATTGGATCTTAACAATTTGGAAAAAAAAATTCATAATCTCTAAGCCACATGGAATGAAAACCTTTCAAAATACAGAAACTTGGCAGGGCATATTAAAACTATGTGGAACTAGGATGAGGTCTATATCATGTCTCTTTTCCTATCAGTAACTTGAGTTATACCAAAGATGCTTTCAATGAGCCTATAAAGAATTAACTCATCTCTAAATACTATATTATTCAATGATAACAAGCAATTATTTTACCCACCTCTACTATAGCTATGGAACAATAAGTATAAAAGAATATTAGCATTTTAGTGAACCCTTTCTATCTGAACACCTTTGAAAAAGAGGAGAAGTAAATAATAATAATGATAGTAATAAGAATACACAATTGAAAGGGTAGATTACATACTAAAAGTTTGCTATGGTTCATATGCTTTTTGTTGTTGAATCATTTTAGCTGTATCTGACTCTCTGTGACCACATTCGGGGTTTTCTTGACACAGATAGTGAGCCATTTCACCATTTTCTTTTCCAGCTCATTTTATAGATGAGGAACTGAGGCAACCAGGGTTAAGTGACTTGCCTAGGGTTGAACAGCTAAGTATTTGTGGTCACATTTGAATTCAGATCCTCCTGACTTCAGGCCCAGCACTCTTTACACTGCACAACTTAGCTTCCTTGGTCTATATACTAACAGATGACAAATCTTGAACCATATATATTAACCTGAAAATATCCTTTAGAATTTAACAAATAAACTATAGTGGAATAAAAACGTGATCACAGACAGAACTATTGTCCCCAAATCACAAGCACAAAATGTCATAAAAAGGTAAGAAAGATGTTTTAAATAAATATTATTACACCAGATATTTGTAGTCTCCAAACTAAATGGAATAAAAAATGTTTCCAAGTACAGAGATCTCACAAGAGAAATTCAAATAATTTAGAAATAGGATGAAGAATATGTTATCATCATTATTCTAGTTCTACTGGAGTTATCCCAAAAATATTTTCCATGAATCTAAAGAAAGAGCTATCATTCCAATACTCCCATTCAATTATAACAAGCAATCATTTTTATCCACCAATACAATAGGTCACAGAATATTAAATATAAAAGAAAAATAGCAGGATAGAAATTCTTTATTGGGCTATTTCTATCTGAACGTCATCAAAAAAAATGAGAACAAAAGGAGAAACAAGAGGAGGAGGGATAAAAAAAGAAAAAAATCATTAAGTGCATACTATATGCAAAACATTGTGCAAAGTATACAAAATAATCACAGTCTTCAAGGGGAAAAAATCCACAAGCATATGTCAATGTTTCAAATGATAAACTCCTAGAGAACAGGGATATGAATTATCTTACTTTTAAGAGCATCTAGAACAATGTCATTGCATCTTGGAGTCCCAAAATACTTCTGGATGATTTAAAATTCTAACAAAGCACATTTTTTATGGACTGCTATTAATGAAACCTTACAGTACAGTAGAAAAAGTTCAGAGTCTGAGATCAGAGAACCTAGATTCTAAGGCTTGCTTTGTAATATGCTCCTTGTGTGACCTTGGGCAATCAATCAAACCAGTACTTATAATTGCTTACAATGTGATTTTCCTAAAGTGAAGGATTGACCATGTCACCCTCCAACACATACACACTTAATAGACTCCAGTGGCACCCTATTACCTCCAGGATCAAATAGTAAATTTCTTGTCTGGCTTTTAAGGCCCTTCATAATCTGGCCTCCTCCTACCTTTCTAGTCTTCTCACCCTTTACCCCTCTTTACATAATTTAGGTTATAGCAACATTTGCCTTCTAACTGTTTCTGGAAAAGACACTCTAGCTCCCAACTCTGCAACTTTTTACTGACTGGCCCCCAGAGATGGAATCATTTCATTCCTCCATTGAACCTGCAGATTTGTCTGACTTCCCTCAAGATTCCTCTCAAATCTTATCTTCTGCAAAAGGCATTTCTTCATCCATGCCCATTGTCTAAACCCTCAAACCAGTATCAGGGCCTTGCTTCTGAGATTTCTTCCAGTTTACACTCTATCTTCCATGTACATATTTGTTTACATGTTGTCTCACCCATCAGACTCTGAGTTTGAGAACTAGGGCTACTTTTACTTTTCTTTGTATCCCAACACTTAGCACAGTGCTAGGCATCTATCTATCTATCTATCTATCCATCTATCTATCTATCTATCTATCTGCACATATGCACACATGTATATATACATACACATGCATACATATGTATGCATATATACATATACACATATGGGTATGTGTGTGGGTGGGGGTGGGTGCGTATGTGTGGTAAGTGGTCAATAAAAATCTATCAACTGACTTTGTGCCAGGCACTTACCCCACAGAGCAAAGGCATGAAAATACCTACTGTCAAGGAATTTATTCTGCTTGGGCAAAACCACACGTTTACCAATAAGTAAATATAGGATAGGTCCAAAATAGTTACTCAGTTACACAGTGTGTGTGTGTGTGTGTGTGTGTGTGTGTGTGTGCATACATGCGAACAGGTACACAGGGTGTGCTAGGTATGGGTGGAGGAATCAGGAAATACCTATTGAACTATATAGCACATCAGCTGAGCCTAGAAGGGAGGTAGGGATTCCAAGAGCTGACTTTGAAGAGAATACATTCCAGGCCTGAGAAATAGTCTTAAAGGTGCAAACACAGGGGATGGAATTCCAAATTCAGTCACAACAAATGGGCCAGTTTGGCTCAAACAGAGAGGGCATGAAGGGAATGATATAAAATAATTGTGACATGTGATATAGTAGTCTTCCACTGAACAGCAGGTACTCTAAACACTTCCTCTTAACTCCCTTTTATTATACTTACCTGGAAAGATTTCATTCAACACAAGTATGTATTAAGTGACAAGAACTCTGCTAGGTGAAGGGGATAGACATTAAAGAAAAAGAAAGAAAGAAATCATGTTGGTCCTCAAGATGCTTACATTCTACAGAGGGAAATAACTTGGGGTCCATATCAAAATAAAATATGTCAAAAATTAATACGGCATCATTTGAGGAGTTTTATGGAGAACCACCAAAAGGGGAAAACAGGAAGTCCTCGTACAGAGGTCCACTTTGAGCTGAGTATTAAAGGGAGTTAGGGATTTTCAAGAAGCAGAGAGGAAGAGGGAAAATATTCCAGGAATTAGGGAAATATTATACACAAGGCACAGAGGTGAGAGATAGAATTTTTATGGAGAACATCAAAGCAGCCAGTTTGGCTAAAACATAATGTATAACAGGGTATAATGTGGAGTTGTCCCAGAAAAATAAACTGAAGACCTAGTATGAAAGGCTCCAAATGTCATAAAGAAGGATCTGCATTTACCTTAGAGACAATAGGGACAGGAAGAACATGGTCTGACATATTTTAGGAATATAAATCTATCAGCTTTGGTGATGGTAGTTTGGAGAAAAGTGAGACTGGATACAAGGACACGAATTAGAAGGCAAGAACCCAGATGAGACCCAGTGAGGTCCTTAACTAGGGAATTTGTACTGTGAGTAAAAAGAGGGGTACAGACACAAGATATATTAAAGAAGTATTTAAGTCTTGACAATTGAATGTCGTCACTTCTTTCATAAATCTCAGTTTCCATGTATGTAAAATGAATGTATTGGACCAGATTATCTCCAGTGTGCTTTATAGGTCTAAGTCCTATGATCAAGAAGAAAAAAAATAATAGTTTAAATCTGCATTTTTAAAAATTATAATAGTGCTAGCAGTAGCAGTAGTAACAACAATGACAATAATTCAGATGTCCACAGCGCTTTAGATTTTACAAAGGCACTTCCTCACAACAAGCCTAGGATCATTATCTCCATTTTACAAATGATAGACTCAGTGACATTAAATGACTTACCCATAATTCCATTGCCAGTAGGTAGTACAGCCAGGAATACATTCAGATTTTGAATATGGGTGTTCTGATGCTGAATTTAGTTTTCTTTCTATTGTACTACACAGATTAAAATAATTGCTCAGCCAATATTGGTGCAGATGGTTTGAGAAAGTGAAGCCTGGAGAAACTAGATAAATTGGGTGATAGTCAAATAGTTCCAGAGGAGCCTAGAAACTTCTATGACCTCAAATAAATAGCACAATATTAAATCTTCGCCTACTTGCTCATTTGACAGCTGTCAGACAAAAGGAGAAAAAAAATGTGTCACATACAATTGCTGTCCGCATAAAAAGAAGGGCTTAAAGGCCTATCAGCTAAATATCTTCTCACAGCACAGAATTGCTACTAAGAGTACAAGAATGGCATGAATGAAGGTTGTGTAGAGAGATAAGGATTAAACAATAATACAATTATATGCCTTCAGTACTAGACAAATGGCTAAACTTAAAGAGTTTTCATTCACTCTTCAATATTAGCATTGGCAGGAAGTCTCTAGTGAGTTACCCCAGGGATCCACGTTTGACCTTGTGTTGTTTAGCATATATGTCAGTGACTCAGAAAAATGCATAGAATGCATGCTTATCAGATTTACAGATGACAGAAAGCTAGGAGGACAGCTAACATACTGGATGACTGAATCCAGATCAAAAATCCAATCATGAAATTCAATAGAGGTATGTGCAAAATTGCACACTTTCCATTTTCGCAAGTACAGAATGGGGGAGACATGGCTAGATGGCAGTTTGTCTGAAAATGTTTTGGGTGGGTTAATGGACTGCAAGCTTATTATGAGTCAGCAATAGGATGCAGCGGCCAAGAAAGCTAATGCAGTTCTGGGCTTCAAGTAGAGGGATTTAGCTTCCAGGAATAAGAAGATAATAATATCTCTGTACTCAACCCTAAGCAAACCACATATGGAGTGTTGTGTTCATTTTAGGGAGCCACATTTAAGGAAGGATATTGGAAACCTGGAGGTCATCCAAAGGAAGGCAACTACAACGGTGAAGAGCCTTGAGTCCCTATCGTATGAGAATCATGAAAAAACATCCCCAGAAACTGAGGTTGTTCAGCCTGGAGAATAAAAGACACAAAGTCAATTTCATAGCAATCTGCAAGTGTGTTTATCAGACTGTCACGAGTAAGACAGATTAAATTTATTCTGTCTGTACTAAGAGGGTGAAATCAGAAGCAAAGGGCAAATTTGGTATTATAGTTAGGAGAAACTTCCAAACAATTGGTCCCTTCCCAAAATGGGATGGGATGCTTCAGAAAATGGTGGTTTCCCTTCATTAGTGGGTTTTTTAAGAAGGGTCTGGATGCACACTTTCAGGGAATATTTTAGTGGGAATTTCTGTTGCATATAGATTGACCTGTTCTAAAGGGTACAGAAAACTGGAATAAGAAATGTGTGGCTCGAAGTGCCTTTGGACAGGGATGGAAAGGATGATAACACTATCTGTGAGAGCTCCAGAAGAGACAACTAAGTCCACCATCCCAAATTCTGATCATTACCAACTCTTTATTGTTTGACACTATAGTTATTATTTGGTGTTTATAATTATGATGATATGATTCCAATATGGAATCACTTAGGCTAACTTGTCCTGCTGTCTTTAAGAAGCACATAGGTAAAATATGCAGTTTATGTTTTTCCATTGTTAATTCTATGTCAGGCAGATAAGATTTTTTGTTGGATGAACTTGACCTGATGCAGGGGTCTTTTTCCTTCTACTGCTTAAGTCAGCTCATGAGCTCTTCCCATTAATAAAGAAATTCCCCCTACCAGAGCTTTACCCAAGTAAGGGACCCTGCGAACTTTTCTACCACATCCGGGTCTGATTAGAAATGTCCCCTCCTATATCTGATGCTAATTATCTGTTCTCATCATAGTCCATTATTAGGGTATATGTCTTGCATCTCCCTCACCCTCTCCAACATATCTCCCTCACCCTCAGAGGCCAATGAATTTCTTGTATCTGGGGACAAACCTCTGTCTATTTATGTAGTCATAATGTGTGTATATATTTTGTCTAACTGTTTGTCATGACATATAACAATAAATCTCATGACTGTATCATTTTCCTGAGTATCAATTTTCTAGAAATCCTTGAATCTAGATATTTGTTTTAACCTGACTTTTGAGGCCAAATAAAGAACAGATGACTTGGATTTGAAAGTCAGAAGAGATTGGTGTGATTCATGGGGCACATTCTTATGATGGAGAAGTCACAGAATCAACATGTTGGTATTTGGGTATGTTTCCGTCAGTTTCTTTCCAAGGTGCTATTTGTTCCTTAATTGAGAGAACTAAGCTCTGGTTAGGAGAGTTGAAAAGGACCATCTCCACAAGATTAGTTTCCTCTGTTCCTTGACAATGAGAGCCATATTTCTTTCAGGTTGGAAGGCCTGAGAAAAACGTCTCTGAAAATACTCCCCCAATGACAACCAAAGTCTATGGAAATCTGTTTACATTGTAATTAACGAAAGGTAAAAAGACTTCCTCAGGAAATTTCTGCCCTGTATCCATGGTTTCAACAGACCACTGAGTGAACAGGGCATAGCACTACAAAATGGAATTTGGTAGAACTGATCCTGACTAGCTGAGGAAAGGAAGAATGAGAAGAATCCAAGCAAGAAATGACCAGGAAGCAGACGATGCCAAGCACAACATTCGGGGATGACACGTCTAATTCATGGTTCCTCTGGATTTTCTTTTATAAATTAAGAAGTAATAGAGTATAAGCAGTTGAGTGCAGCTCACAGATTCCCAACTACATTAAAGCTTTACTCCAGTGCCAAACCTTGATGGGATTCTGCATGAGCTCCTGTTAAAGGAAGAATGGAAGCAGAGAAGGATCATTTTAAAAGATGCAGGTGGAAATTCAGAGTCAGCTCTTTTAAAATTTATGAACAGCAGCAGTAATTTAACTTGTGATAGGAACAATTTTATTCCCATTTTAACGAATGCTAATGTTCAAATTTCAGTTATTAAAATTAATCTGGCTCAATTACATTCAGTGGGATTGTGTTCTAGCAGTACTGACTGATAAGGGTGATACATGCTAAGTAGAACTTTGTGATCTGGGGCACAAACATGACTATGAACACACAAATGGGAGATGGTGGAAAGAGTGTCCCTCTGACCCCCAAAAGCAAAATCCATTAGTAATTCATCCCAAGTAATAATCTAATGGTAACTTCTTTTCAACAAATGTTTACTTTGAGAACCAGCTATATGCCCAGAACTACTTTGGACAGATGCCAAGACCTAAGAAATATGATTCCTCTCATTGAAAATCTTACATTCTTACTAAGGAAATGAGATAATCATTTCTTCTGGACCTGGAATGGAAGTGTGGCACAGTATGTGGAAGTCTGGAAGCCTTGAAGTCTAGAAGACATGGATTTGAGTCCTGCCTCTGATATATATTGGCTGCGTGGCCATAAGAAAGTCACTAAATCTTTCAGTGAGTGGCTAGGTAACACAGTACATAGAGCCCCAGACCTGGAGTCAGGAAGACCTGAGTTCAAATCTGGCCTCGGAACTTAGTAGCTGTGTGACCCTGGGCAAGTCACTTAGCCTCTATTTGACTCAGTTTCCTTATCTATAAAATGAGCTTGAAAAAGAAATAGCAAACTAATCTAGTATCTTTGCCAAGAAAATCTCAAATGGGGTCATGAAGAGTCAAACGTGACTGAAAAAAATGACTGAACAACTGCAGAGGAACAATAAAACAACAACAAATGTATCTCTATAAAAATTCTACTTTGCAAATGAGTCGCCAATCTGTATCAATAGAAGGAGTTTCTACAATTAAAGTTACTCATATGGAAGAAATCACAAAAATACACCATTAATAACATACAACTATATATAATAATAATAGCACATGCATTGTTATTAGTATTAACAGTATAATAATCATCAGTAGCATTATCATTATCGTTACTATTAATTGTGACGATAATAAAAATGTCTGACATTTATGCTATGCTTTGGTATTTGCAAAGTCCTTGCATATGTTAGCTCACTTGATCTTCACAAAAACAAAAAATAGAAGAGCTGAAAATAAAAAAACTAAGGCGTTGGCTTCCTTTTTTCATTTAGCAGATTCTCCTACCCCCTAGCTATATGGACAACAACCATCGAATAACTTGCTAATAAAAATCCAGTATTTATTCCTCAGGGTAAGTGTGTATTTCATTTCTGATATTTGCAGTAATTTGTCTGTAATGTCAAAAGTAAATAATACAGTCAAAATAGGTATATTTTGTTATTGTCTATTAAAGTGAAATTTCTATTAAGTGAGTACCTATTATGTGGAAGATCTGATGTGGGGTGTAAAATAGTATAAGGTAACACATGATTAAGTGTCAAATGAGTAGCCCAGAAAATAAATAACTATAGCAGTTTAGAAGAAGCAAAGATAAGTATAGATTGCATATGGCCAGGGAGTCTTCATGGAAAAAGGGGTACTTATAAGGATACTTGAGGTATGGATAGAACTGGGATAGATGGATAGATAGAAAGATAGATAGATAGGTAAATAGACAGACAGACAGACAGATAGGTAGACAGATAGATGATAGACAGACAGACAGATAGATAGATAGATAGATAGATAGATAGATAGATAGATAGATGGATAGATAGATGACAGGTAGACATTTAGAGAAAGGAAGAGAGGAGTGAGGGAGAGAGGGAGGGAGGGAAAGAAGAAGAGAGGGAGAGAGACAGAGACAGAGACAGAGAAGGAGGGAAGGAGAAGGAGAGGGACAGGGATAGAGAGAGAGATCCCAGATACAAATCCCAGGTCTTGCACTTAAAATGGATGTGTCCTTAGACAAGTCACTCAACCTTTCTGAGCTTCAGTTTCCTCATCTGTAAAATGATAGAAGTAGATGTTTTAAGTCTCTTCCAGTTCTAAATATATGGTCCAAGACATGGAAGATTTTCTGGTTGAGGAGTCATGTGATTATCTATGCTTTAGGAAAATCCAATCAATTCAACAACTACTTATTAAACACATTATGGGTAAAGCAATATTACCTGCATTAGAGGAAGGAGCATAACGATATGACATAGAATACATCCTACAAAGCAATACCATAGTTTTTTGTTTTTTTTTTTAAATAAGATCTTAGTAAGCTCAGTGTGGGCAGGTTCTGTATCATATCTTTGTGCTTGTGTCCATGGGCTGAGTAGGCTCAGACAAGAGTGATGTGTCTGGGAACCACACCCCCTTCCTTAAGAATTCTCATCTCAGGGAATGAGCCCAAAAATAAATAGGGAGGGGAGACCATAGTGAAACCTTGTATCTTTTAGTACATGGAAATTCTTGCTGTGTTGTTTTGTTTTGTTTTGCATAATCTTGTTATGCTGTTGCCAGTATTACTGGGTAGCCCTCGCAAAAATTGAGGGGTGTTACTAAATAACAGGATGCTATGTGTATACCTGTACAGTTATGTTCCTCTTGTGTGGGGTGGGGGAGAGGGAGGTGGGATTAGAGCTATACATCTTTGGTGGCCTCTTTTCTCTACTTCTGTCACTTAATTTTCAAAAACCTTTTTGAGCTCTTCCATGGCCTGCGACCAATTCATATTTTTCTTGCAGGCTTTGTAAGAAATGACCCTAAATAGCTTTATCTTTGTTGTGTTCTTCTGGTAGTATGTTTTTATCTTCTTTGTCACAAAAGTAAGATTCTAAAGTCTGAGTTTTTTATGCTATTTACTCATCTTTCCATCCAAATACTTGACTTTCTAACTCTTTGTCCAGGTAGGACTCAGCTTCCAGTGGGGGTAGGGGGTGGAAGGGGGTAGTATCCCAGACTTCAGGGATTTTGTATAAACTCCTCAATCCTCCACCATCTGTGGACCCAGAGCTCAGGAAGCAGCCACTTCTGCTGCTGCTGCCACAGCCACCTCCACCACCCCATGGCTGGGACCAGACCACATGCTCCTCTTTCACCCAGGTAGGGTGGGCAGAATTCCCCTATTGACCTTCTGTGATGTCCTTGGTATTTGTAGGCTGAGAAGTATAGAAACTGCCACAGTTACCAGCAATTCAGTCCCTGAGTCCTGCTCCAGCCATGTCTGTGCTGGCACAGCCCCTACCAGATGGTGCCCCTCTCCCAGCCTGTTATGGGAATCTGAAGATCTTTCCTGCCCCTAAGCCCTTTGATAGGCTTAAGTGGCTCTGAGAATCTTCCCTGATTTGAAAGTATGCTCGACCCCCTAATAGGCTGAATGTGGTCACATGGAGCCTATAGTGGGAGGCTTGTTTTTCCGGGAATGCCCGTGCCTTATTGCCTTGTGATTGGGCAGCAGGTCAAGAGGGCTGTGACATTCTGTGATCTAGGAGAAGGCTATATATACGCCCTGATGTGAGGTTTTCCTTTGGGGCTCACTTTGGAAAGAGTTGTGTGATTTGGCCAGATAAGACTTTGGGAAGCCATTGAGCCCCCCGGCTTTGAAAAACCCAGATGTTTATGCTTCCCTCTCTGGTAACTGAATAGGTATGGATGTAAAGGTCAGATGGTTGGAAGCCTGTCTGTTGATCTGTTTCTTTGTTTTCTTGTAACTTGTGTTGCATTCTCTGAAGTTCAGGGTGCTGACTTTTTCCCCTGAACTAGGTAAATGATATTTGTTTGACTGATTAAAGTAAAATTGTTAACCGATTTTGGGTTGCTTTCCTTTAGAAAAGCAGATCTAAGAACCTGTGCTAGCAGCCACCCTGAATATGCTAGGGTGCTTGCTGATACACAGCCTGGTAAGATACACCCTTCCTGTAAAACTTCCTGGCTGTCTTGGGCTGGAGGTGTATTTCACTCTGTCATTTTATGGGTTCTGCAGCTCTAGAATTTGTTTAGGGTCATTTCTTACAGGTATTTGGAGGGGTTTGAGGGAGAGTTCAAGCAAGACCCTGCTTTTACTCCACCATCTTAATTCTGACTCCTTTTGATGGCCTCTCTGTCCTTGTTCCTTTAAACTGAGAGGCTGTGCCACAAATGTGTGATACCCAACTTTTATAGACTTGTCTCTTCTTAGCAATGCAAGGATCCAAGACAATTCCAAAAGATTCTTGATGGAAAATGATGTCCACATCCAGAAAAAAACTGTGGATTTTGAATGCAGATTGAAGCATACTATTTTCTCTCTTTTTTTTCTCTTTTCTTTTTGTTGCTTCTATTTTGTGGTCTTTTCCATTGGTTCTAATTCTTCTTTACCACATGACTAATGTGAAAATAGGTCCAGTATGAATTTATATGTAAATCCTATAACAAATTATGTACCATCTTGGAGTGGAGGGGGGAAAGATGGAGAGAAAATTTGAAACTCAAAATCCTATGGAAGTGAATGTTAAAAACTAAAAATCAATTAATTAATTTAAAAAAAAAATTGAGAAACTGTCACTGCTTCTATCCATCCCTCTTAACTCACATGGAAAGATGGCTTTGGGAAATAGTAGAGCAGGGTACAAGAACATCATACATTTTGCTGACTTTTCTGTAGAGTTAATAATCAATCTCCAAGTTGTTGTACTTAGCCTCTTCTTTTCCTTCTATGCTCTCCTGATCATTTCATTTACTCCCACGTCTTCAACAGTTACCTCTCTAACTACATAATTTCTTTTTCTCCATTGAACTTAATTACAGATTTTCTCTTTCCTGTTGTGGGCAGCTAGGTAATACAGTGGATAGAATGTTGGGCCTGGAGTCAGGAAGACTTGAGTTCAAATCTGCCCTAAGACAGCTGTGTGACCCTGGGCAAGTCACTTAACCCTGTTTATCTCGGTTTCCTCATCTGTGAAATCAGCTGGAGAAGGAAATGGCAAACTACTCCAGTATCTTTGTCAAGAAAATTCTAAATGGGGTCACTAAGAGTCAGACATGGCAGAAACAACTGAACAATAATTTCCTGCTGTACATCTTAGATTATAGAATCATACATACCATAACTGTAGAGCTGGTAGAGACCTGGGAGGTCAATGAGTCCAACCTTCTTATTTTTCAGGTGAGAAAATGAAGCTCAGAGAGTTTAAATGACTTCTTCAAGGTGACACAGATTCCAAGTATCAAAGATAAAATTTGAACCCAGATCCTCTGACTTCAAATCTAGGGCAATTTACATTGTACTTTGCTTTCCCAAGATATCTTGAGCATACCTAAAACTCAACCATGTCCAAATTGAATTCACCCCCATCATTCCACACATACACACACATACCTATACACACAAAACCTCTGGATTTATGTTCCACTATCCTATTTGTGCTAAAACAGAAGCATCCTCCCAGCCACCCAGTAATTTTTGCCTCTTCCCTTTCTTTCATCTCCTCATTGAATCATTTGTCACATCCTTTACTTTTCCTTCTCAGAAACTTTTGATGGCTCCTCTTTAACTCATAGAACAAAACACCAATTCCCTTT
>CM053586.1:227749465-227760319 GCA_028646515.1 Pseudochirops corinnae
AAAAAAAAAAAAAGAAAAGAGGTTTATGTCAAACTTAAGACTAAAAGTCATTGACCTAATTGAAGGAACACAATACCATGTAGATATAATTTTCGTGGAAATATAAAGAGCCCTGGAACACTTCAGCTAAAGAGGACACAGTATCACCTAGTCAACCAGTGGCTGAAGGTGGTAAAATCTAACTGCACATCAAACAGTAAGCCCAGGGAATCCAACAGACCCGCCAAAAGAAATGTTCTGTCCTAAAAAGAGGCTCAGTGGTCCATTGGCCCAGTGACCTGCCTGTTTCAAGTCAGAAGCAGAAGTTTTGTGGCATAGTAACCTGCTTGGCCAAGTCTAGCAGCAGAGTGGAGTTCAACTAACCAATCCAGCTTTGACCAGCAGTAGCTATGCCTAGCATACATGGCCAGTCAAATCCAGAAGCAGTCAACTCTGGAAGGAAATTAGTTCAGCAGACAAGAGCGACGAGGAGCCAGTTCAGTAGTCAAGCAACTCATAAGGAGAAACTCAGTTGAGATGCTATTACAGTGGAAAGGCTATACCCTGCAAGAAACCAAGCTAGTTGAGCAATGGGGTGATTTCTCCAATGAAGTTAAGGTCAGTGAGACTCTGTGATTATGGAGTTTTGAGCTGCCTTGGAGGTCTGTGCTCTCTACACATTTACCTAACATTGAGCTTCAATTTTGTGTTGACTCTGACACATTCCCTCCTGCTAACAGATTCTATGTGTATTTATGAGAGAATCTGCCCCATGTTTTAGAGAAAAAGCTCTTCTGCTCTTACTTTTCCATTAGATAAAATGTGTTTGGTAAAATAATCTTTTAACAACTAGCTGGTCTACTGTCTGATTATCAAAAGAAAGTGCACTAATAGGGGTTTGTGGACTACAGCTTTAAGGGGATAGCCAATAGACACAAGGTCACCTCTAAACCCTATGAAGTAGCAGGAGGTCCTCTGGGGACCCAGTCTGCTGGTGCTAATCCTGGTTGGGGGAGTGGGCCAAGAGGGAATATTTGGAAAGGACCTTAGAGATTATCTAATCTGCCTCCCCTCCCCCACACACCTCAGCCCCAACAAATTTCTAAAAAGGAAAAAAAAAAACTAAAGTCAATAGAGGCTAAGTAATCTTTTCAGCATGGCCAAGTCAGCAAGTGGCAGAGACCACATTATAACCCAAATTTTCTGATTTCAGATTAAATGTTATTTCTGCTGTGTCACACTTCCTCCAAATACTAATTCACTAGGTTAACAAAAGGCATCTATTGATTCAGTGGTAGCTTATTGTCCTTTCAGGATTTGTTAAAATAGAGAAATGAAAATTTTCAGATTTAAAAACTAATAGATGCTTTCAATTCCCAGACAGCATAAACTCCTTGTGGATAGAAATTGTATCCTTTTTTTTTTTTTTTTTTTTTTTTTTTTTTAGTTTTATATTCCCAGGACATAGTATGGTTCTTGGAAATAGGTAAAGGCTTAAAAAAAATATTGAATATATTTGAATGCTAACACAGCACTTGAGATCATTAGAAAATGTCTCCCCATTTATTATCATTATTGTTGTTAATATGGTTGTATTGTTTTTAGTGCTTACTAGACCTGTATTGTCCTTAGTACTGAGAATACCCAATGAACAAATTTCCATTTACAATTTGTATCAATACCCGTTTTGCCATTGGAGTGTTGAAAGACTGAGACTTGTCCAGGGTGACCCAGACAGTAGTTGTTAGAGGCAGGATTTGACCCTAAATTTTCCAGATTCTGGGACTACTCTGCATGCTTCCTTTTATGCTTTTTTACTTATATTAATAATATCAACTTGTATCAATAATATTCATTTATAATGTCGGGGTTTATAACTTTGAGGGTTTATAGGACTTCCCAGGAAGGGTCAGGGAGGTAGTCTGGATGAGCTTCCAGGTCTACTACTCCCTTGGGGGTCCTTAGGAAGATCTATGTGGGATGCCCCTCAACACAGTTGTGGGGATCACAGGACTTCCAAGTAGGTTCAGGGAGTTAGCCTGGGACAAGCTTTCACTGCCCACTGCTTCCCTTTTTTGGGGACCCTTGGGAAGATTCATGTGACATACCCCTTAAAATCACAAATCCCTTCCCACTGAAAGAACTCAGAAACAGTGTGCAGAGTAAGGAGTTTATTTAGGTTTCTAGCAAGAAAGTGGGTGTGGTGCTCACTAGGTACACACTGACAGAGAAACAGGAGTGAGGGTCTACAAGTTCTGTCCTTCCTGGTAGACTTAGGGTTAGTTAAATTCCTTACTTTATTTCCATATATGTGTATGTGTGTGTGTATATACACACATATATAAATACATATATATACATATTCTATATTCCTTCTCTCTGTATATATGTAGTAGAATTTCTCAAAGGTTAGTCAAATTCCTCATACTCCTCACTTTATTTCTTTCTATATATTCTACATACCCTTAATATATGTAGATTATATGTAGATTACAGTGGTAGTGAGGATACTTGAGACCTGACCAGGACCTGACCTCTTCTCTTCTAAGGTTAGACCTGTGTGTCACACCCAGACCTTTCTAGTTCCCTCTGGCCATTGACATAGTTCCAGGAAGGCCAGGGTTTTAGTAATGTAAGATAAGCGAGCTTCCCCACAGCTATAGATTATCTTCCAATAACTTTTGTGGAAGTAAAACAAGATTCCATTGTATGCCCTCTTACAATAGTAACTATAACTCTTGATAGACAAAAATAAATAAACCTCTATTCAGATAATCTGTTGATTTCTTATTTGATTATGAAGCTTGGTGTGAAAAACACACTTGGTTTTCAAACACAGGACGTCCCAGGTAGGGTCAGAGATTGAGCCTGGAGCTCCCACTGCTTCCCTAGGGGCTCACAAGAATACTCACACAGCTGTGGGGATCACAGGACTTCCCACACAGGGTCAGGGAGTGACTGAATGAATTTCTGCTCTTCTCTGCTTCCTGGGGCCCTTGGGAAAATCCACATGATATACTCCTTAGTATGGTAAACTGCTTTTCACTGAAAGAACTCCTAGACTGAGTGTGCAGAGGAAAGTTTTTATTACACTTCTCATGAGAGAGTTAGTATGGTGCTCACCAGGAATACCCACAATGATACAAAAGCAGGAGTGAGGTTATACAGTTCTGTTCTTCCTGGGAGACTTAGGGTTAGTACAATTCCTCAAATTCCTCCTTGTATTTCCCTACATTCCCTCTATACATGCAGATTATATGCAGATTCTATAGGTTTGGTAGTGAGGCTACTTGTGACCAGGCATGATGTCTAAGGTCCAAGCTGTTTACCACACCCCCACCCTTTTAGTTCCCTCTGGCCATTGTCATAGTTCCAGGAAGGCCATGGTTTTAGTAAAATAAGATAAGTGAGCTTCTCCACGGCTATTGATTTTCTTCCAATAACTTTTGTGGGAGCAAAACAAGATATCATAATATCACCCCTTACATAGATAAAAAAAAAAAAACTATTCAGAATGACTGCGAGTAAAGAAATTTTTCAAAAGCTGTAACATCTCCTATATTTGTTGTGGAGGAGAAACACTGGTGTAACTGAAGTGCAACCCAAGTTATCCTTGTTCCTATCATTTTCTGGTAGCATTTTCTGTCCACAGTTGAGTGTTTGAGAGTTATCTCAGCTCTGACAATGTAACCTTGGATGAATTTCTTAACTTCTCTGGACATCAATTTTACTTATTTGTAAAATGAGAGGTCTGGATGAGTTAACCTGCCAGCTGGAAATCTATGCTTCTATGAACCTATGAATCTGATTCTAAAACCAAGGCCAAAAAAAAAAATGCTAGTTGACAAATCCCTTGTTACAAAGCAGGTACGATCTGTCTAATATATATCTCCATGGTCAGATGACATCTCAGGGGAGAAAAAATGAAATGAAAGATTAGCAATGTTCATTAGATTCAAATTTAATAGAATATAAAATTTCAGGAGCGGAGTTGTATGAAGAATTTGCATGATTGAGGGGACCAAACAAAGTGTTTCATTTCTTTGTGATGAGGATTCATTAACACAGAGGCTGCAGGTTTTTACATACCTCCCAAGTTACCCCAAATTGGAGCTACAAAATACTAAAAGAAGTCAAGGTATATTATGTTGAGACTTTTGTATTTTTTATTTTTCCCTCCACACCAGATCACCCTCTTATTGATTTCAACAGGCCTGTCTTCTCTCCTGGGTTTTTGACAAATGATGATGATGCACTCTTTCTGACAGCCCTCAAGCTCAGATTTTCCTAAACAAAACAAGGCTTTCACCAAACAAGTGGATTTCATAGTGAAAACATGTTCTGGTGGCAGATGTTGGTTTGTTTAAAAAAAAAAATCAGTGTTAAGGTTTTCTCAATATGCAACATTCATTCCTTTCTTACTTCAGTCACTTGTTGAAAGAACTAAGCAGGCATAGTTACAGATTTCTGGCCTACTCAATCTTCATAGTTGCTGAGTTTGCCTTCCGTGAGAAGGAGAAAATATCAATATCTGATTCTTAGCCAAGAGAATCTCAAGGGGAGTAAAGTAAAGACGTGTGCTCCAGACAAAAATCCTTCTAGGTCCAGAATCTGCCCCTCCATTAAACCCAATGCCACTTGTTAGAAATAACTCACTGACAAGAGTAGGAGCCCAATATAATGTAAGGTCCATGAGAATAAGGAGGGTTTCATTTCTGTATTTGGATCTCTTTCCCATTCTGATTATATAACCTTGGGGATAGCAAGCACTTAATAAAGGTTTGCTGAACTGAATTGCAAACCATAGAACTGAATTGAATTGAATTAAATCAAATTGAATTGAATCCAACTGAACTGAACTAAGTTGAAATGAATTGAATTGTACTGAACAGAATTGAGTGAATTGAATTTAAGAATTCTTCAGTTTGATTTCACTGCAAGTAGACATGCTATTTCAACTCCTATTTGAATTTTTAAAACAACAGTGAAAAATGGACCAAAAGGCATAGGTAGATATCCCATTACTCTAGAAATATCAGATCTTCACAGTAAAGAAACCAAATATTATTTTTTATTAAAGGAAAAAATTCTAACAAGTTCATTATGCAGAGATATGACTATCGGCATACATATGGTGCTAGTATATAATGAAAATTGTATTTATCAAGGACAATATGCTTTAATGGGCTGAGAATTAAAATCTAGTTTCTACAACCTCTTTGCTCCAATATAGTAAAGTAAATTTAATGCTGATAGAAGTAATACACACCAAACTGCATAGCAATAAATTTAAGCATAGAGTGAATGCAATTGGGCTGAAATGAGGGGTCTAGAGAGAACATTACAACCCAAGCACACTCCTTTAAAGAATGTTCTTTCAGCAATGGAATAAAATAAGATCTAAGTGGTAGAGATGTGAAACCACCTGCAGACATATAAGCTCTGTGGAATAGTTGGTATTTGTCTTGTGGGTTACTGGTAAACTCCCATTTATAAAATTCAATTTCCTTATAGTAATCATATTTCCTGAAAATTCACATGTCCTATTTGGAATGCAACAAAGCCATTGCCTAAGAAAGGTGAATAAGTAAGTAGTAAGTAGGGTATTCTCAGGGTCCTGAATAAAATGTGAGGGGCGAGGGGAACTAGTGTAGAGAGAGGAACTATAGGGTATTAATTCTAGTGATTGCCGTTCTTATCATTTTAAAAAATCAGCGTATAGACAAGGAGCCTTATCCTTTAATACTGAGTGCTCACACATCATTCATAAGGGTTTCATTTTTTAATATCTACTAGGGCTAGATTTCCAGATGGTCTAAGTCGAGTTCTTTCAAGTCAAATTACAAGATGGTGACCTTAGCATTTGACTTTATATTCTACAGTGTTCAGAAGAGGTGAAAGAAAATAAGTGGTAATAGGATTGGCAAAGATGATAAAAGATGGGAATAATCAATGGTGAAGGGGTTTCAGGAAAAGAGATTCTACTGTTAGTGGAGCTGTGAAATGGTCTAATCATTTGGGGAAGAAATTAGGGACTATGCTAAGAAAGTATCTAAAACATTTATACTTTTTGACCCAAATATTGCACTACTAGGCATATGACAAAAAGAGAAACTCCCATATACACTAAAATATCCATAGCAGCACAGAACTGGAAAGAATGTAAAAACAATAGCTAATGCTTACAGAGATTTGTGTAGTCCTTACAAATGTTGTTCATTCTATCTTTACAACAATTCTAAGAGATAGGTGCTATTCCTGTCCCCATATTAAGGATGAGGAAGCTGAGGTAGAGAGGTTAAGTGATGTACCCAGGATTACACAACTAATAAGAGACAAGATTTGAACACAGGTCTTCCTGATAGGTCAAGCAGTATAGCCACAGAGCCCCCTAGCTACATCAAAATAAATATTCATCAATTGGGAAAGATGGAACAAATGTTGTTGTATAAATGTGATACATTATTATTATTTATTAAACCAGAAGGGGCAATGAATATGAACAATTCAGACATTTACAAGATGACTTTTATAAACTTACATAGAATGAAGTATACAGAAATGGGAAAATTATACTCACAAGGATGACAGTAATAAAAAAAAGGAAGAAAGGAAAGAAAGACAGGAAGGGGAGGGAAGGGAAAGGAAGGGAAGAAATAAAAAAGAAAAGGAAAGAAATGGAGTGCTATATAATTATAGTGACCACACTTGGCCTCCAAGAAAAAATGAGGAAATCCCTCTCCTTCCCCTCTTTGAAGAGGTAGAAGACTGTGGCTGTGGAAAATTGCACGTACTGTCAGTCTTGGTGATGCTTTAGTCAGTTTTGCTGAACTGCTTTTTTCCTCTCATTTATTCTTTGTTATAAGGGATGGTTCTTTGGGGGAAGGGAGAGAAGAAGAGGATACATTTGAAAATGAAGGTGATAGAAAAAGATGTTAATATAAACTTAAAATTAGAAAAACAAATGTGTGAATATATCCATTTCAACAGAGATAGGGAGGGAGGGAGGTCCTGGGTTAAAGGATATTCACATTGACAAGGTTTGGGCAATGCCTATAGAGAAGGTCCAGTCCTTCCCTTGAACCTTGCCAGATGAATATCCTTATAATATTTGTTTTCATCATCCTAATCTCCTGACTAATAATCTAATGTGGTTCTTTGTTACTCATCAAACCAACATAAAACTATTTGGCTAGGCAATCAAGGTTCTCCATGAGCCCGCCCATCCTACTTGTTGAAACATCACTACTCCCAAGACGAAAAATTTACTGTGTTCAGGTTGACCTCATTAGTATCTCCTGTAAATAACATAAGTATACTTTTCCTTTTTCTAATTAGCAATACTAATAATAGCACTATATTTAAAGTCAAGAGATCAGACTGCTGGCAGCCCACACCATGCCCAGTATCCCCTATCTCTTGTCTTAGTGTCTCCTGGATCCAGTCCTCCCAGCTTTGCCCTTTCTTACCACCTTGTTAACCTCATAGAAGTCATTCTGCTTCTCTAGACCTCAGTTTCTCCCCTGAAGAAAGAAGGAGTTGGAGTTCCCTTGAAGCTATAATCTGTGAGTGGGGAAGCCTCTGTGGCCCCTTTAGCAGGCATTCTCAAGTGCTGGGGATCTAGGCAGTGGTGCTGCATCCTGGAGTCAAGGACCCGAGTTCAGATGCAGATCCACTACTTGTATGGACTTGGACAGGTCTCTGAGACTCAGTTTCCTCTTCTGAAAAATGAAAAGAAGGGCCCTTTATTGTAGTATTTTAAGTCACACTGATTCAAAGACATTGGAACTTGGTCCAATCCCCCACCTTCTCCATTCCATTCATTCCCCTCATTCTGAAGGCTGCCTTACCTTGGTCAGTCACTAGTCCTTGTTAAGCTCCCATTGTGTGCCAGGCACAATAGCCCTTGCCACTCCTCTTTTAAAAGCTCTCTGCAGCCTGGTGTCACCCTCACCTTGTTTAATCCCATATCTTATTACTGGTTATACACCCATGTCAAATGTGATAGAAAGGACCTCAGTCATTCATTCTCAGGAGAGAATGAATCTATTAAGTACTTAACTATGTGCTAAGTGCTTTGGATCCAAATAGAAAAATGAGACAATCCTTGCTCTTGATACACTTTTCTCCACACCTGCAATGCCCTCTTTCCTGTCTTTACCTTTTGGAGATCTCCTTCATATTCCAACTCACATGTCACCTCTTCCATGAAGTCTTTCCCAATCCACCACCCCTTGGGCCAAAGACAGATCCTGAAACACTGCATTAAAGACCTCCTTCCAACATCTAGTCATTAATTACCCATAGTGTCCAGTCATTCAACCAGTTCCAAATTCACATCAAGAAACAGAGAAACATGAAGGACTAGTTTCTACTTCTGGGATCGCTGAATAAGAGTAGGAATTATGAAACAACACTTCTCAAGCATTCATGACTGGGAATTATGATATGTGCCTCCACCGCCTTGCCTGCAAGCAAGACATCAACAATGATGATGAGAAGCTCATTCTGAACATGGTGGTGGCTGAGTTTTATTAAAATGAGCAGACTATCACCAATCATTTGAGAGCAACACCAACCCAGCTGAAGAATCAGGTCCATTCAGCTATTGAAGAAATGGATGGGTTTAGATCAGTGGCTCTCAACCTGTGGGTCACGACCCCTTTGGGGGTAGAATGACCCTTTCACAGGGGTCACAAGGGTCGCCTAAGACCATCGGAAAACACATATTTCTGACGGTCTTAGGAACTGAGACACTGCCCCTCTATCCGTCTCCAGGCAGGTCAGCCACATGCAAATGCACCCACATACGAGTATTAAAGGGTCGCGGCATTAGGAAGGTTGAGAACCGCTAGTTTAGATGATGTAAAAAATAGCATAATCAAGCTGTTATTCTCTATCACCTGCACTAGCATACTAACGCAATATCAGTGCAAGAAAAATTCTTCCAGTTCATAGAACTTTTAAAAGAGAAGTTTGCACAGGCCATGCATTTATTGCTTGTGGATCTTTATATTCTAACTACCAAGCTGAGAAAGCATTGTATCTCCTTGCTGTTCTAGAAAAAAAATGATCTCACAGGGCAACAGTAATAAAAATTGGAAAAATAACAAGTGAGGAAATGCTACCAGCAAAGAGGGATCAAACCATAAAGCTGAAAGTGGAGTCTTAACAGAAGATGCAGAGTCTAAGATTCACCAGTATAAAGTGAGAGCCTATATCCAAATGAAGTCTCTGAAAGCTTGCAAAAGGGAAATCAAATCTGTCATGAATGCAGCTGGAAATTCCACTCCTTTGTTTCTTAAAAGTAATTTTGAATATTTAAGGGTATAATTATCAAAAGTCAGTGAAATTATTTAATAGTGCAAACATTGCTAAACTTCCTGGCTTCATGAAAACAGACAAATGCTTAAGGTACATGTTCTAGAACAAACTGGGTTGCATTCATTTTGCCATGGGAAAACATAATTCGGGAATTTTCTATTTTAAGAAGACTCTCCAAGAAAATGACAATGCCTATGCTCAGCTTAGAGAAGCCAACACAGACCCAGGGAAGAAATTCTCATGGAGGCCCTGTGTACCTGGCTGATGAATGAGCACTACAAGCTCCTGTATAACTGGTATTCAGATGCTACAGGTTGGCCCATCCCTGGTGGCCTTCTTGTGTTTGATTGAAGCTTTTCAGGTCTATCATTCCAATGCTCACCTTTGACTGAGACTAGCCAAGTGCTGAATTGCTGCCAACAAGGGAATCTCAAAACAGGACACTAAAGTTCTCCCAAGGATAAAAGGGATTGTACAGTCCATTGTGGGTCAAGGTTATCATCAAAAGATAGGCCTGGCATCTCAGACCATACAGAATACCATAAGTAATAAAAGACAGTCTTCTGCTATTCCTGTAGCCGGTATAGAATTTGCAGTCATTTGTCTCAGAAATGCCTTGTTGCTGTTACCGGAAGACCAACAGGAACCGAGGCAGGAGAATGGGTCTAAGATGAGTAATCATTTGGGCAGGAGTGCAGAAAATGCTGAAAGCCAGAAGATTCACAGCGGTAAAAGTTATGATGGTAAAAAATTCATTCCGGCTCCACCCTCCACTGTCTTCCTCTTTCAGAAAGCAAGAATTAGAAAACTTAAGGTGCTCTATTCTCATCTATATTGCTTATGTTGTTCTGGCCTTGGGTGACAAACTCATGGTTTTGGATCATGCAGACAAACTACTTCAACCAACTTAGATGTCAATATCTCTTAAGTCTGGGGGCCATTTATATGCAGAAGTCCTCATATATATCTTTTTTTTTAAATTTATTTAATTTTAGTTTTCAACATTCATTTTCATAAGATTGAGTTACAATTTTTTTTCTCTCCCTATCTTTCCCCTACTCCCCACCCCAAAATAGCAAGCCCACTGAATATCCCTTCCCCCAATCTGTTCTCTCTTATACCCTCCGCCTTCACCCCCCCCCCACCCCCACTAACTTTCTGGTAGGGCAAGATGGGTTTCTATATCCCAGCACCTGTAAATCTTATTTCCCGGTTGCATGAAAAAAAAAACAATTTTTAAACATTTGTTTTTAAATCTTTGAGTTCTAATTTTTTTCCCTTCTTCCCTCCTGACCTACTCCCACTGGAAAGATAAGTAATTCAATATAGATTGTACATGTGTAGTTACCCAAATCATTTACATAGCAGTTAAATCGTGAAAGACTAACTATATTTCCCTCCATCCTATCCCGCCCCCCACATATTCTATTTCTCCTTTGACCCTATTCCTTCTCAAAAATGAGTGCTTCTAACTACCCTCTCCCCCAATCTGCCCTCCCTTCTATCCTCCCCCCTCATATAATATATACTCCCTTCAGCTATCCTCATAAG
>CM053586.1:227766714-227782349 GCA_028646515.1 Pseudochirops corinnae
AAGAAGGGGAGAAAATATGTAACTCAAAATCTTGTGGAAATGAATGATGCAAAGTATAATAAAATTTTAAAAAAAATTTAAAAATAAAAAAAAGAAACAGCCGTGTTAAACCCCAATGCATCTGTCCAAGCCACGTCTGGCACTTTTCAGGTCTGATGCTAAACATATATCATTAATATACTTCACAAAAAAATAGCAGAAATTGGGAAATACTGGAGTCCCTCCTTCTCCCATTTTAACTGAAATTGTGATGCCGAAGTGACACTCTCCCATCCTGGCCACCTGTATCTCAGCCGACAGAGACCGCATCTCCTCGTAGGTGATGGGTACTTTAGCCTATAGCCACTTGTATAATTTATTGCGGGATCCACAAGAGGAGTGGAGCAAAGTGACCTGACCTGCTACAATCAAAGCAAGCCCAATCCTCAAACACCCATAAGCTTTTATGCAAAGCAGCAGCCATGGAGAGACCTGCAAACTATCTTTCACAAATTTTTGTGCCCTTTTGGGCGAGACATTCAAGCCTTGCTTTTCAAACATCTCAGTCTGTTTAACATACACCTCCAAATCCTGAGCCATACGTGTTATCCCCTACCCTGGGGCTCTGGGCTAAGTCCTGCAGCAACTATTCCCAGGCTCTTCAGTCCTCTCAGAGACAATCCTCTTTGAGAGGTCTCTCCGCAGGCCTTCCTATCATCTCTGCTCCTTTCCCAATTCCTGGCATGCCTGTTCCAGGCACCATTTGTCAGGGTTCTCTCTTAGAGTGCCCTAACTTACCAGCAGAGGCAACCAGTTTCACACAACTCAACGATGCTAGCGTACCTTTCAGGAACAGAAGAGTCACAGCTCTGAGGTCCAAACAGAAAAGTTTATTAAGGTCTCTCCATGGGGAAGCCTTCAAGCCATATACTAAGGTAGACAGGCTTCCAAAGATGCCTCCCAGCCCTAGGTCTTAAATAGGCCCCAGATCCACCTACCGCACGTGATAGAACCCAGATGAACAGAGTTGTGAGAGGGGGAGTGCAATTACAAGGGTATGAAAGCCCCAAGATGTGGAGACGTCAATCAGGAACAGAGGGTGACACCACACAAGAGAGTCCTGAGCAATGCAGTATCCCCTGGCCGGGGACAGTGTGATACACCCTGACCTCCACATGACCCAACTAATTCCCAGGCCTCAAACACTTCCCTGTGGGATGACACAACCACTTGCAATGTGAACCTCACAGTTTTACATAATTGTATATGTATAATCTATATTTGCTTACTGTCTCAGAGAGGGGAGAAGCTAGGGAGTAGGAATGGAATAAAACTTGGAAATCAAAACTAAAATAAAAGTTTATAAATTGGAGAAAAAAACTAAAAAGCATAAAAATACAAATTAGACCAAAATACAAATAATTCTTCCTACCACAATACCATTATTTACATTGGTCAGCAGGAATACCCACATTGGCTGTGATACCTGCAGTCTCACATCATTCTGGGATATTAAAAGAGGATCCATCTCAAGCATAATGATAAAAAGGAATCAGTGTGACCTGATGAGTTAATAATTATGAGGACAGAAAACCAGTTCGAATTTTCTTTAAATTGTCAGGAATTCAGTGGTCTTTTCAATCTTACTTATTCAGTGCCATGGGCCACAGAACAGCTCGATCAAAGAATAAAGAAATGTATTAACTAACCCAATATAAATACAAAAGGATGGGTCAGAGTTTCTTATGTATTTCTTCAACCCAAGAGTCATGTCACATTCCCTCAACTCACTGTATACCCAGATATTATGATAAAACTAGAGCATGATATATTTGCAAGAGAACTCAGAGGTGGTTGGCCAATCTCTTCCTCCCCTGGCCCATATAATTTTATCAGAAAAGAAGTCAGAGTCCTAAGAGAGGAGCTGACATGTTCAAGGTCATGTAGTAAAGCAATAACGGGGTCCCACCAAGACCATTTTGAGCAAATTTTCCAGAGTTGAATGGTCAAGGTATTGAAATGCTCAGCCCTCAGTACTAGCTTTGAAGTCAGAGCTTAAATCTCTCTGTCTCTTAGTATCTATGTAAAATTGGACAAGTTGGTTAAATATTTTGGTCTCACCTTCCTCAACTATATAATACAGAAGAAAAAAATTAATTCAATTTGATTTCATTAACAATTATTAAGTACTTACTGTGTGAAAAATAATGTACCAGTGCTAGGGTTACAAAAAGAAAAATAGTTTCTGATCTCAAATAGCATATATTGGTTCAACATTAGCATTGTCAAATTTAGATGGTGCAGGCAATAGAGTGTCAGGCCTCATAAAGCCATGCACAAGCATCTTTCCAGAGGACTGCTGATGTGAATAGCTTTCAAGATTCTGATTACATAGTAAAGCGAGCTCTCTATTTATTCAATAATTAATCGGAGCAAAACATTCACAGGAAATCAAGGTACAGCATTCACAAAGTTACAA
This sequence comes from Pseudochirops corinnae, assembly GCA_028646515.1. Lineage (NCBI taxonomy): Eukaryota > Metazoa > Chordata > Mammalia > Diprotodontia > Pseudocheiridae > Pseudochirops > Pseudochirops corinnae. The sequence continues at coordinate 227,769,173 of CM053586.1, forward strand.
CTTATGACAGAAAATCAAGATACAGCATTCACCATATCACAACTCAACAATTTATCACTAAAATGGTCACATAGTTTTCACCAAAGTGGTCAAATAGTTTTCAACAAAGTACAATCATTTAGTCAATCACAAAATCCTTAATTCAATCACAAAGTATAAAAGTCAAAGTTCTCCACCCCTAGGTCGCAGTAAATCATAATCTTCTCAGTCAGTACACAGTATCTAAGTAAAGTCTTCTTTCAGCTTGACTCAGCTGGTTCTCAGCTTCCATGGTTCCTCTTCCATTGTCTCATCTCCTACTGTCACCTGGGTTCAAAGGCAGGCAGCTCCCAGTTCGTTGTCCTGCTCCTTGTCCAGTTTTTCATCCAGTTTTCATTCTGTATTGAAGTTCACAGTGTCCAGTCTACCTCAGGTTCCTGTTTCTGGGAAGACAAATCTTAACAGAGCCACAATAATATTCATGCACATTGCCAGCACCATCATCAATTCACTATCTTCCTGTGAAATCAACTCAGACTCATCAACAAAGTCTGAGAACTTAACACAAATCATCAACATAGAAATCAACACAGACCCAGAAACAAGATCCAAGAGCTTAGCACAAATCATCAGTAAAGTTCCAGGACCTCCAAAACCCTCCTCCAGGACTTCAGTAAACATACAACCAGAAAATCCTCTTTCAGGGCTCCCATTAAGGTCCCAGGGCTTCTGTACAAAATATCACAAACAAACATCAACACAGACAGAATAGACAAACAGTGCCAGGATACCACAAGTTTTCTCCTTCTTGACTCTGCAACCACAAGAGTACTCTTTTCAGTCCTGCTCTCTCCAGCCTGGGGCTCCCCTTATATATAGTCATTAGCTCCTCCCCAGAAGTTCACAAGTTCTAGTGTTCACAAGTTGTGGGGTTCACACTTTTTGTTTCTTAACAGATTTGATACAAGGCTCAAAAGAAACTTGAACTGAAACAAGGTGTTAATTCAATAGCTGAAAGAAGATGTGAACTACTTCTGTGCTTGCCATTATAGGCCTGGAGTTAGGAAGACCTGAGTTCAGATTTGACCTCAGACACTTTGTAGCTGTATTACCCTGGGCAAGTCACTTAACCCTGTTTGCCTTGGTTTCCTCATCTGTAAAAATGAACTGGAGAAAGAAATGGCAAACCATCCCAGTATCTCTGCCAAGAAAATCCCGAATGGGGTCACGAAGAGTGAGACATGACTGAAACAACTGAACAACAACAACAAAAGTCACTTAATCCCTCTAAATCTTGGGTTCTTCATTTGTAAAATAGAAATAGTACTTATAAACTCACAGAGTTTTCATGAGAGTCAAATGTTTATGTGAACATACACACGTTATAAAAACATATATAATGTGTAAAATACATACCTACATGTTTATATTGTGTTTGAATGGGTATATATATATGCATACATATATATGTATACACAAATATAAGCACACAATTTCGCATACTCTAAAGTGTTATATAAATATGAGTATAGAGCGGGTTTGACTGGAACACATCTGATGGAACTAGTCCCTCTCTCTGGCTCCTTCAGTGGCTTTTAATCGGTCCCTTGGTTCCATGACTAGAGAATTGTATTTAAAATTATTGGTGACAGAATCAGGAAAAACACTCCTTCAGTAGGTTATTAGAAGAGCTATAAAGAGGTTTCAGCCTCTGCCTTTTGAACATGTTACTTGGGATACTGACAGCTCTCCCTTAGAATTCTAATGAGAAGAGTTTTCTCACTCCTCCATCTCCCAAAAGCAATGGCGGGTACAAACATATGGCAATAGGAACATATGTTTGTCTGAAACTATACTTCATGTCTCTTGCTACTTCTGTTCTAAATTTCTTTCCCTGAACCTAGTTGACCAGAGCTTCTGAGAGATGAAAATTTCTATCCTTAGGGGTAATATTACATTGTGAGTTTGAGAAATCATTGCTGGCTGCCCAGAAAGTGATGCTTTCTATAATAACACAGCTTTTTGAAGTCAGGTAGTTAGTGAACAGGCATGTATATATGCTTCCTATGTGCCAGGTACTGGATGTCCAGAGGATCTAGACTGTGCTAATTAATCAAACAGTATAGAGCTAAAGTGAATGTGAAATAGCTGTTCAGCAAGTCCTATAATATTTCTTTTACCTTCCAACGGAGTATAAAAAAGTGAAGGGTCATTGTTTTATGTTTTATGTCTATGTGTATTTATTAATCTTTGTGTTTTAAGAATTTCTTTTGTGATGGAGGAAATAGAAAGCTCTCCTAAACCTGATATTGATTTTGCACACTGAGTACCTTTTCTAGAAAAAATTCTGTTAATACCTTCAAGGGAAACCCTAGACCTGTGTCATATCTAAGCTCAATGGTAGAGATTTTCCCTGAAACTCAAGTGTAGGGGTATAATAATCAGCTTAAAAGCTAAGGAAAAGACTTATTACTGCCTCTTTCACATCAAGTTGCCCCAAATATTAATCTAAGTTCTGTATGAGTCAAGAACCAGAGCCCCTTTACTGGGAATTAGACCATAAGCTCCCTAATTTTCCAGCAGAAGCAGCATCAGCATTGCGTCCTCCTCATCATATCATCCTATTCCATGAAACCAGACTTCTGAATAGACACAGTAAGTGGTCACCTATACCCATTAGACTATGAGCTCCTTGAGGGCAGGGACTGTCTTTTTCCCTTTTTTGTATCCCTAGTTCTGACACATAGTAGTCACTTAATAAATGTTTAATGACTATTGACTATATAATGGGCTCTTGAAAGTTGTCAGGAGATTCTCCACTTTCTCAGCCTTAAAATAGCATCAGTATTTTTTCCCCAGTTCTGACCCTGCTGATAAAATAAGTGGGTCACACTAAGAAACTCCAAAATTGCTTCTCTTTTAATTATCCAAGGGAGAAGAAAAGTTGATAGAACAGAAAGAGATACAATCCTTTTCCATCTTCTTGCCTAGAGTCAGGAGTGGGGCTAAGAACTGCTGTTTCTCTCATAACATTAATCACCCACCACCATCCCACCATCCCCATCCCACTCCCCAAGATTTTTAAGGCAGCTTCTGCTCAAAGGCCTATATCTGTGATTCAGGAATCTAAGTGCTTAAGAGAACCTCTCCTCTGCTATAGGAGCTGCGGCAAAGTGGGTCAATTTACTTTTGAAAGTTACTTTGCCAAATATGCCCAAGTCCCCATACAGTTATTGCCTGCTAGCCCACTTCCCCCTATATAGGCTTTTGGCTCTTACTCTAAACAAAGTCCAACTTTCTTCCCTTACAGAACTAGAAAGTTCTTGTTCTTACCAAGAACCCTTTAACTTACAACTCAGGGGTTTATTTTTTGCGTGTTCTAATACATTATTACCAAAGCAATCCCCTTAATGTCGCCCACACTAGTTTAAAATGTTAGAAATCATTACGGTCTCCATTATAATACTTAATTGGATGATTGCATGACTAATATTCAAGATAAAATGTCAATTTATTGTCTAATGCTCCTTCATTTGGCATTGTCTTCACAGCCATATATCTCAGTGGCTCTTATAGGTTCCCGCACACGCAAATTGGGGTTATGGTAATGCAGAGAGGCCTAAGACTGGAAAATGGTTCACTGAGGAGAATTCAATATTTTATTCTCTGGTACAGTAGGCTGAATGCCCACTCCTTCAGGGACAGTAAAAATCTATCCTGGATCCAATGACTTAGAGCTGAAAGAGGCCTCAGACATTATTTTACCCAACTCCTTCCTGTCCTTTTTTGCTTTTTAAAATATTTTATTGATGGTTTTCACATCTTTTTATATCACTGCCACCTCCCTAAATTCTACCCCCAACAAAATACTCCCTTGTAACATAAAGAAGCAGTTTAGCAAAGCAAACATATGATGAATGCCTAACCATTCTACTTCTTCACTATCAAGAGGACAAGTATGGGATTGGTACCACAGGATGGTAGAAAGTAGAAACACTGTATAGTAGACACTGTATTTAGTCAGGAAGACCTGGGTTCCAATTCTGTCTCGATCAGATACTAGCTGTGTGACCCTGAACAAGTCACATAACTTCTCTGTGCCTCACTTTCTTCTTCTGTAAAATGAGGATGTTGGACTTAGTTTCTATTGTCCCTTCTAGATATAAATATCTGATTTTACGACTCAGAAAATTTGCATTCAAATTCCACTTATGATAATTACTGTGTAACCTTCAACAAGTCATTTTTCTTCCTTAGGGTTCAGTGTCCCCATCTGTAAAATGTAGTTATACTAGAGAGCTTTTGAGATCCCTTCCAGCTCTAAATTTATAACTTTCTCATTTACCAAAGGAATAATCTGAGACCTAATAGGATTAGGATTTAGGAAGTTAGATTCAGAGCTAGAAGAAACCTTAAAAACCATTCTATACTACCTTCTCACTTTACAGAGGAAACAGTTACAGAAAGATGAAAAGACTCACTCCAAAGCACATAGGTAGTAAGGAACAGGACTCTGATTCTTCCATAAGCCCTGACTCCAAGTTAAAGGCTCTTTCTAATATGCCATATTGGCTTTGTGGGTAGTTAGTCTCAGGTGCTAATATCATTTATTTTACTAACTTTACACTTTCTGGGCAGCTGGGTGGTATAGTGGACAGAGCACTGGACTTGGAATCAGGAAGACTTATTTTCATGAGTTCATATCTAGTCTCAGATAACCTGCTGTCTTCGTGACCCTAGGCTAGTCACTTAACCCCATTTGCCTCAGTTTCCTCATATATAAAATGAATTGCAAAAGGAAATGGCAAACCATTCCAGTATCTTTGCCAAGAAAAACCTAAAAAAAGGTCATGAAGAGTCAGACATGACTGAAACAACTCAACAACAACAACAAATAACTTTCTGGAAAAAGGATCAGTGTACAGAGAAAGAGAACAATGTGAATACTTGATATTAATTTTCAAGACTGTATTAGACTATCCATTTAAACTTTTCCATAGATAAAACTTTTGATAAGTAAATAATTAATTCTAGAAAAGCTGAGAAGGGGGAGACATAGAGATTGGTCTTAAAGTTTTCATTCATTTAACACCTAAGATACCTGCAAGAAGTAGTAGGAGCTTATCATGATTATTAGATTGTGCTATGACCAAAGGCTAACACTAGCTGAAAATGTCAGCTAGCAAACACAGGCAAAGTCTCATTTCCATTTCTATTCTGAAGGATAATGATTGCTTAACTTAAATGTAAGAGACTATATAGACTGTTGTTTCTGAATCTTTAAGAAGCAATCTATTGTTATGCTAAGAGTTTAATTGTCCTATGAAGAGTCTATGAGACAGGGTTTACCAGTCATTCTGGAAAGGCTGTTAACAGAGTAAGAGGAGTGGGGAGGAAAGAAAGGACTTAGAGAATTTATTTCCTCAGAACTTGTCTTGACTCTTTTCTTTTCAAGAAAAACAAAGCGAATTCTTGAGAAAAGATGTCAATTAGTAGCCTGAGAACTGTATAGTAGGATTGTTTTCAGAAGTGAGAAGTCAGCAGATATAGTGACAGTTAAACAGTGGTGTACTAGTAAATGTTGAACAACTACATTATGTATATGTGCGTATACAGCACATTTATGCATGTGTGTGTATATATAAATATGCTTGCATATACACAGATATATAAGGTGATTTATTCATTGAACAATTTTAAGTTTAATCTGCATTATTAACATTTTCCATCACTTTTTTAAGTCTATATAATCAATGAAATAAAAATTAAAAGGCCTGATTTATATTATTTGTCTATTTCTGAGGTTTTAACACTTAAACCAAAGATTTAACAATTTGTTCTCTCAGGCCAATTCAAAATGGCTTCAATAAACCCCTGGTTAAAGGTGACTTTGGCTATGATTTTTCTCACAGTTCACATACTGCTAAATTTTATTTATGCTTTTGTTTAATTATATGTCCCACTGCTAATAAATAGCATATAGTCAGTTTGCTTATTTTATAACCTTAGGGTTTATTTTATTTATCTAATATATCTAAGAGATTAGAATGTTTGGAAGGGAGGGAAGGAGGAAGACAGAGACAAGGAGAATGAGACAGAGAGGTAAGCTTTTGGTAGAAGAGGTTTCTCCAGTTTGTTAAATAAAGACAATATTTAGCAAACTGAGATGAGACTCAAAATTATTAAATTAATTGTTAAATCATTTATTGTTAAAAGAATGGAATTGTTAATTTTTGTTAAAATTGTTAAATAAGTTATTAAATTCATTATACTAAATTTGACTAGTAAAATTTAATAACTTAAGTCATTTTAAAATTTAATAATAGTAAAACTAGGAGGTAGTTAAAATTGCTAAATGAATGAAAAATATACTGTGGAAATATCAGAACATACCCCTTGATTGCTTGTTAGAGATAATACAATAAAATCATAAGAGTAATATACATTTTGTATTTTTTTCTTGCTTTTTGGAGGGGGGAAGGTAGGGCAATTGGGGTTAGGTGACTTGCCCAAGGTCATACTGCTAGTTTTTTGTAGTAAGTGTCTGAGGCTAAGTTTGAACTCATGTCCTCCTGACTCCAGGGCCAGTGTTCTATTCACTGAGCCACTTAGCTGCCCCAAGAGTAATATAAAAAAAAGTTTTTTTCTCAATAAAAAAATGAGAAAGAAGAGATTGCTTAATTAGTGTAAGATATTATATACAAATAATTGCATGACAATGAATAAGGAAAATTAGTTACAGGTTGATCACTTTTCCAAGGCTATATTTTGGGAATGTTTACTCCTAAAGTCTTTTACATAAGTAAGGTCCTGTAACTGCATAATGACATTATAAGAAGATATTAATGAAATCTGGATCCCTATGGTGAATCACAAAACATGTGGAACTCCTAAGCATATTTTAATTTACTCATAGATGTCAATTGTTGTGAAAAATCCTGAGCATTCTACTTGAAGGAAATAATGATGCTTCACAGTGAAAGGCATGGCTCTTGGTTTTGTTAATATTCTTTTCTCTACTTCAGATATTAGCCACATTGTATGTTCACCTATGATAGTTGCATCACTTTTGATTACTAAAAAAAATACTTTCTCTTTGTATATTTCTCTATGCTCTTCAAAGTGATTTTACATATACTATCTCATCTGATCCTCATAACAACTCTCTCTGATAGGTAGAAAAATTATTAGAAATTGTTATAATTAGGAATTATAAATAATTAGAAATTATTTCTATTTTATAGATGGGAAAGTAGAAGCACAGAAAACTTCGGTGTTTATACACACACACACACACACACACATGTAGCCTCAGGAAAACTTCAGATAAATGGAGATTACTGTATTTGGCAACCTCAACTACCTAAGGCACAGATGAGAACCTGGAAATAAGTCAAAATTCCTTCTTCCAGCCAAAATAGACATGGTAATCTAAAACTCATTTGTTTAGAATTCATTTCTTTTATTTTAAACAAACGTCTGACCAACTTGGTTTTCTGGTTTCCTAGTAGATTAGAAATAGTGGATGTCACATGGTGGATTAGAAGTAGTGAATTAGAAAGTGGGAAGAAAATGCTTGGAATAGATACTATAACAATAGCAAGAAGTTTTAGTTGACAATGGATATTGACGTTAGCAATTTGTTTTTGAAGAGGACCAATCACATCATGGGATGATATCTTGACTTGCTCATGAATTTGACTTAAGTGAGGCAGAATTGCACAATCATCAGTCTCACTCTCTCTTCCAGTCATCGAAGTCCAGTGGCAAGACAAAAGTCAAGATGACTGACTATGGCCTGGGGTGCAGTGGATGACCTTGGCATCTTTGAAATCTGACAATAAGAGAGGGACCAGAAAACCACTGCAAAAACACAAGAACACACCAAGTTTAGAAGTTTGGGGATACTTAGGATAGAAGCAAGTATACTCACATACATCAATGACTTCTGTGGACATTATTATACTGCAGAACAATAAATTAATTATCCTTCCTAATGATGGGTCTGCGTTTATTATCATCTATTAAAAATGGCAAAGGGGCAGCTAGGTGGCACAGCGAATAGAGCACCAGCCCTGGAATGAGGAGGACCTGAGTTAAAATTTGGCCTCAGACACTTAACACAAAAACTAGCTGTGTGACCTTGGACAAGTCACTTAACCCCCAATTGCCCTCCAAAAAAAATGAATAAATAAAAATGGCAAAGATATGTAGAAGACAATTTATAAATATTTCTATCAGAGAATGATTCAAATAAATGCAAACTTTGGTGGGCTTTCGGTGTCTGAAATATTCATTTACATGGGACATTTTATTCTCAGAGGAAGTTAGATATATGAAATGCTATTATCTTTAGTCGAGACTAAAATTCAAGTCCAATCCTCTTCATGCTATTGCAGCCAAAGCATACGCTTTCCAATGGCCTGGTCAGTTCATTCAAAATAAGCTAAGTAAGAGCCTGCTTTGTTTCTGGTTATCTTATGGATGCTTACTTGCTTCATGGACCAGATGCTCTGAAATTTGCACTTTGACCTTTGAAGTTTGAGCACCTTTGACACTGTCTTACCCAAATGGCACACTGGGAAGAAGACATGACTGGGGAAGATATCTTCCTGCTTTCTGGGAGGAGGGGTGTGCTCAGGAGCATGTCATTAATCAGAACTTCCACAATGGCAGAGTTTTATGGACAACTAAGGGAGGATGGGCAAAGTAATTTGGATCACATCTTTTGCTGATTTCTAAACTCTTTTTTTTATAATCTTGAAGAAAATAATAGCTTAGAATAGCTCACATTTCTGCAGTGTTTTAAGGCTTATAAAGCCTTCACAATAGTTTGATAAAATAGTACAGATATCATGATCCCCATTTTACATCCTCCCACCCTTTTCAGCTTCCTTTTCTGTGTTGTTTCTCTTTGTTAGATCATAAGTCCCTTGAGGGCAGAGACTCTCTTTGCAATTGTGTTTGTATCCTCAGCACTTAGCATTTCCTGGTACCTGGAAGGTGCTTAATAAGTGTTTTTTCACTATAAGAGGAACGTGAGGTGCAGAGACAAAGTAACTTAGGGTCCTAGATAAAGATCCGCAAGAGACCTGCTGGACCATCTAGTCTCGCTCTCTCCCATTTTACAGATTTGAAAACTCTTCAGAATTTATTTATTTATTTTTAGTTTTCAACATTCATTTCCACAAGATTTTGAGTTCCATATTTTCTCCCCATCTCTCCCCTACCCCCACCCCAAGATGGCAAGAATACTGATTACTCATTCCCCCAGTCTGCCCTCTCAAATATCCCCATCTTTTTCTTCTCCCCCCACCCCTTCTCCCTTACTTTCTTATAGGGCAAGATGGCTTTCCATACCCCGTTGTCTGTATATCTTAGTTCCTGGTTGCATGTAACAACAATTTTTTTGACATTTGTTTTTTAAAACTTTGAATTCCAGATTCTCTCCCTTCTTCCCTCCTCACCCACCCTCACTGGGACGATAAGTAATTCAGTATAGTTTATACATGTGTAGTTATCCTCTGGAGTGCTGGTGTGGTGGATCTTGTTGAGGCTGTGGAGATACAGATTTGAAAACTGAAGCATGAGGAGCTTAATTGTTCAAGGTTATATATGTAAGAACAACCAGAGGCAGAACCTTAATCCAAGTCCTCTGACTCTTAAGACCAGTTACCTTTCCATTATACCATCAAGGAACAGGTAGGGACACTCAGACCTAGATCCTCTGACTCCAGGACCTCCATCTACCAAACCATGTTGCCTATTGGAAGAAAATGATTGTATTTTTAAAGGTTCTTGGCAATGTAATGCCAAGACTCAGTCTAGTATGTGATGTGTGAAAGAAGAATCTAAGTTATGTGGATTTGAAGCCTGTGAGGAAACAAAAGCATAAGTTTAACAATTAATATAATATACACATAGAAGTAATAATACTTGATGTCAAGCCGTGCGTAATAGTAACAGCAGTGACAATATCAATAGCTAACATGTATGTAGTACATATTATGTGCCAGGCAATGTGCTAAGTACCTTACAAATATCTCATTTCATCCTCACAACAACTCTGGAGGGTAGGCGTTATTATTTAATCCCCATTTTGTATATGAGAAAACTGAGGCCAATAAAAGAGGTTGAGTGACTTGCCCAGGATCATAAAGTTGGCAAGTATCTGAGGCTGGATTTGAAATCAGGCGCTCCTGACCCCAGGACTGGAGCATTATCTGCCATGCCATCTAGGTGCCCCAATAACTACATATATGATACATACATAATGCAGGCAATAAAGTACCCCTGCAATCACTCAAAAAGCTGTTAGGTGGCATAGTGCATAAAATGCCTGGGGTCAGGAAGACTGTCTTCTTGAGTTCAAATCTGGCCTCAGACACTTAACTGTGTGACCCTGGCCAGGTCATACAAGCCTGTTTCCCTTAGTTTCCTCATCTGTAAAGTGAGCTGAAGAAGGAAATGACAAAACCACTCCAGTATCTCTGCCAAGAAAACCCCAAATTGGGTCACAAAGAGTTGTATACAGTGAAAAATCAATTAACTGAATTAAGCTGAAACAATCAATTAACCATGCTGATAAAACCCAAATAAAGACACAAAATCAGCAAACAGGTGACTAGGATTCAACTAAATCACATCGTCTCTCGACAAAATAGACATGAGATATCTCCCCCTCCTTACCTCCACCACCACCACCTGTTTCGGATTGAAATCTTATCTAATCACAAGCAGGAGAGTGAGGCTAGAAATCCAGTCTGGAAGATGACAGGCCTGGACAGCTGGGCAGAGTTTGGTTGATATGACTAGCCAAGGGATGATAAAAAACAAAGGCATGATTGCCAACAGTTCTTACAAATATTGAAAGAACAGAGACATCTTAGATGAAGCAAAGTCAAGGATAAAAAGGAACATCTCTGTCTGACCGTCTCTAAACACTAACAAGAGAACTCTTTCCATATTGATTGAATTGGGAGATGAAAAGGAAACAAACAGTTCCAGGAAAGATGACAGAATTTGGTGTGCAGAAGGTGACTGAGTCATTTCCAGTTAGCTTTTTGGTCTTATGAAACTTGACAACATGCTAGTTATGACAATCATTCAGTTGCAGTTTCATTACAAACCAGGAAATTCAAACCCAGTAAAATGAAATCAAGTTCAAAACTAATATCCATGTCAACTTCTCTGCTCAAGAAGCTTCAGTGACCCCCTACTGCCTTTAAGATAAAATACAGAGATTCCTCTGCTTTGATGCTCAAAGCCATTCAGTATGTGCCTCCAACCTATCTTTCCAGGCTGATACACATTATTTCCCCTCCTGTACTCAACGCTCCAGTCAAATTGTCCTATGTAATGTTCCCCACACATGACACTCTAGCTCCCGCCATGATATCTTTGTATAGGCTGTTCATTCCCTGTTGCCTTATAGAATTCCTAGCTCCTATTTCATGGCTCAATTCCCATAAAGAGGTCTTTCCTAATTACTCCAAATTTTAATGGACCCCTCCCCCATAAAAATTAACTTTGCCTGTTTGTGTATAGATAGATAGATAGATACATAGATAGATACATAGATACATAGATATATGATAGAAAAATAGATGAGGTAGGTAGGTAGGTAGATTAGATAGATAGATAGATAGATAGATAGATAGATAGATAGATAGATAGATAGATAGATAGATAGACAGAGACAAATGATAAATAAATGATGGATATATATGCACATATATACAAGAGTAATTTTATGGAATTGGGAACAGTAACAATGTAATACATCATAAAAACATAATTTATATACAGATATATACATATATCTGTGTATATGTAAGCATATATACATGCATATATGTGCTGTATGTGCACACATAAATAATGCGCGTGTTGTTTTGAATTTTAAGTTTTGTTTCCTCCACTAAAATGTAAATTCTTCAAGGGAAGGGACAGTTTATTCTTGTTATTTATAACTCTATTGCCTAAAGCAATAGCTGGTGCACAGTAGATAGAGTTCTGGGTCTTCAGGCCCAAAAGAAGACTCATCTTCCTGAGTTCAAATCAGGCCTCAGATACTTACTAGCTGTGTGACTCTGGGTAAGCCACTTAGCCTCAGTTTCCTTGTTTATAAAATAACTGGTGAAGGAAATGGCAAATCACTACAGTATCTTTGTCAAGAAAACCCCAAATGGGGTCATGGAGAGTTGGACAAGACTGAAAATGACTAAACAACAACTCTATTGCTTAGCACAGCCAAAGGTATCTAATCAGTGCCTACCACTGAAGAACTAATAGATCAATAAATATCAATTAAGCACCTACTCTGTGCCAGGCACTGTGCTAGGTGCTAAGGATACAAAAAGAAGCAAAAAACAGTCTCTATCTTCAAGAAGCTCACAATCTAAGGTGATGGGGGAGAGACAAAATACAAATAAATATGTCCAAACAACCTATGTACAAGACAAATAAGAGAGGAAAAGCAGTAGAATTTAGAAAGTTTAATAAAGGCTTCCTGTAGAAGACAATATTTAAGTTGTAACTTAAAGGAAACCAATAGATAGAGAGGAGGGAGAGCATTCCAGACATGACAGACAATCATAGAAAATGCCTAGAGTTAAGAGATGAAATGTCCTCTTGCAATAATAAGGAGACTTTTGTAACTGGATCAAAAAGAGTCTGTGGCGGGGACTGAGCTGTATGAAGACAGAAAGATAGAAGGGAGCTATGTTATGAAAGGCTTTGCACATCAAGCAGTTTTGTATTTGATCCTAGAGGCAATAGGGGGCCAAAGGAGTTTGTTGAGTAGCATGGAGGGGTGACATGATAGGAATTGTGCTTTAAGAAAATCAATTAAGCATCTGAATGGAGAATGGATTGGAATAAGGAAACACTTGAATCAGCAGACCCACCAGCAGGCTATTAAAATAGTCAAGGTGTGAGGTGAGCAGGCACTAGAGTGGTGTCAGTGTCATGAGAGGAAAGAGGGAGCATTCTTTTTTTTTTTTTTAATTTTATTATAGTTTGCATCATTCATTTCCACAAGATTTTGAGTTACATATTTTCTCCCCCTCTTTCCCCCACCCATTGCCCCAAAACAGCCATCCCAGTGTGTCCCCCCTCCCCCAGTCTATTCTCTCCTATGTCACTTCTCGGTAGGGCAGGATGGATCTCCCAACCACAGTGCCTGTGTATCTCAAGT
>CM053586.1:227788349-227803639 GCA_028646515.1 Pseudochirops corinnae
CTCCTCAGTGGCAACTCAGGATAAGTGCTTTCCCACATGTACATTGGGTGGTATAATGTTTCCTTGTTCTGGTACTTGAGGTAAATTGCCACAGTTAGATTGTGCACCTGACTTCCAGCCAACAGACAAAAAGAGTCAGAAGGGGAATGGGGTAGAATTCCATGTTAGGGCTTTATAATTTTGCCATTTCCTTTTGTAAATTGCTCCTCCTTCCTGACTGTTTGTCAGAGGGAGGGTTGCCCTTTCCTGAGATCATAATAAACCATTCTTTTCTGCTTCCTACCTTGGGAAGCCTCTGAGTATTATTTGGGTAAGTATCTCTGTTGCGCACAGTTTGGGTTGCACACACTGTTATGTGAACTCAGGATGTCTTGTGAGCTCCCACACGAGCTCCCATGTACTTCCTCTTCTGTACCAAGTGTCTTCTCACCAAACCTTCCCTACCACTTCAAAAATTTCCCTGTTCCCATGAATTCTGTCTTTGACTTCTTTTTTTTTTTTTGTATTTTATTTATTTATTTTTTAGTTTTCAACATTTGTTTCCACAAGATTTTGAGTTACAAATTTTCTCCCTGTCTCTCCCCTACCCCCCACCCCAAGATGGAAAGCATACTGAATACTCCTTCCCCCAATTTACTCCCTCTTATATCTTCCCCCATACTCCCCTTACTTTCTTGTAGGGCAAGTTGGATTTCTATACCTTAGTGCCTGTATATCTTATTTCCTGGTTGCATGTAAAGAACGATTTTTAACATTTGTTTTTAAAACTTTGAGTTTTAGATTGTCTCCCTTCTTCCCTTCTCATCCACTGCTCCTGGGAAGACAAACAATTCAATATACATTATACATGTATAGTTGCACAAAACATTTTCATAATAGTTATATTGTGAAAGGCTATATTTCCCTCCATTCTATCTTGCCCCCCCCCATTTATTCTATTTTCTTCTTTGACCCTGTCCCTTTACAAAAGTGTTTGCTTCTAACTACCCTCTCTGCCAATCTGTCCTGCCTTCTATCATACCTCCTCTTATCCACTTACACACTACTTTCCTGTAGGGTAAGATACCCAAATGAGTGTGTATGTTATTCCTTTCTTAAATCACATCCAATGAAAGTAAGGTTCAGTCATTCCTTTTCACCTTCCTGCTCTTACCCTCCATTGTAACAGCTTTCTCTCGTCTCTTTTATGTGAGATAATTTACCCTATTCTAGCTCTCCCTTCTCCTTCTCCCAATATATTCCTCTCTCACCTCTTAATTTCATTTTTGATATATCATCCCTTCTTATTCAACTCATTGTGTGCCCTCTGACTATATATATATATATATATATATATATATATATATATATATAAACTATCCTCATACTGAGGAAAGTCTCATGAGTTACAAATACCGTCTTTCCATGTAGGAGTGTAAATAGTTCAATTTTAATAAGTTCCTTATTGTTTCTTTTTTCTGTTTGCTTTCTTTGCCTTCTTTCTCAGAGAAAAAAAATCTTTCTCCAAAGGTTGCTCCACCTTGCTCTTGATGCTATTCCCTCCTATATCTGAGATTTTGTTCCCCAATAATTGTTCTCATTCTCTCTCTCTGCTTTTCCTCTTTCTTTATCATGCTAACTTTGTCATTCAGTCTATCTCTATGTCTCAGTATTCTCTCATCTCTCTTTATCTCTTTTCCTTTCTTTTTCTCTTTTTCTGCCCCTCTCTGTCTCTTTTCTACTATCTCTCTCTGTATCTCTCATTCTCTAACTCTGTCTCTGTTTCCCTTTCTGTCTCTTTCTCTCTCCCTCTTAGTTCTCCATAATCGCTCTTTCCACTTTACTTACAAACCTGTCCAGAATTGTTCCTATATTTCAGGGGGTCTGTGACCTTATCATTTTGGATTCTTCCTCCAGTTGTTCAGAAATTACAGCTGACCCACACCATTTTTTCCTTTTATACCTCTCTGTTCATGTCCTTGTATAAATCCTTGATGTAGAATCTGTCCACTTTACTAGATGTTTTTCTCTGGGGTCTTTTAATTTTTCATAGATGCTAGTACCCCACTCACGCTATCCATTTGTTAACACTTGCTCTTACTACCTGAAAGCAAGCACACTTCCTTTACCTATCTTTACCTCTCCCAGGTGATATATTTTATGCCAGTCCCTATGTGTAAGTCCTCATTAGTAATAGGGTATAGCCTATTTATGTCTAGCATACATGTATCTTTTGCCTTTTGGGTCAACCACAATTTTGATTGTTAAGCAATTGTGGTGTTCTGTAATTTAAATGGGTTTAAAAATGAAAATATCTATAAAGGAACAAAAGATAAAAAGTTGTTTAATTCATATATGTGAGTAAATCTGACAAAAGCTGGCTGGCTGACATTAGAAAGCTGGCTATTTGCAAATTAAGTAAGTAAAACCTTCAGAAGAATATTGCTGTTGAAAATAGGAATTTTTTTAAAAAAGCAAATAAAAGAAAATATGAGTTGTATGTCAGGAATTGACTTGGGATTAGTATAAACAATACAAACTTTCTGAAATGAAATCCAGTTCTCATTTTTCTCTTATTAAATTCTGGGCACAACCTACTGTCCGTCTTCAGAGTCTGTCCAATTCAAATGCACTGATAAGTCAGGTCAATTTGGTTACATATATAGTGGTCTGGATAATAGGTCTTCTTTGTCCATTTGGTTTTTACTTTTGTCTGTCAGACACCTCCCCCTCACTCCCTGTTAAAAACAAATGGCTATTGATGTCATTTTGGAGTCTCTGTATTATCCTATGGCTGGACAGAGTGAACACAATATCATTATAAACAAATACTTATGGTCATCTTCTTCATATACACATAATCTCTCTTTAATTCAGACTCTGAGCTAGGAATCCTTCATGAAAGTGATAAGTGCTCTTTCCTCATTGCATTGACCAAAAGTTCTGGGAGTTTCTCATAGAATCAATTAGCATGATTGTACTTTTTCTGATTTCATCTTATTGTACCAAACATTTTCTCTTCCTATCTGCCTTAGGGAAAGGAAGGTCTAAACTCTCAGTCATAGACTCATTGCTCTCCAAGGCTCAGGTAGATCACTGTTGAACTTCCAATAACATATACCTCTACAGAAGTTCCACACTTATTTTTCTTTTTGTCGTGGGGATAACTCTGAGTTCACGAACATTATATCATTAGGGAACTATTTTTGGAAAATTCTAACATACAAGAAATTCTTCTAATAAGTTACCACCAACATCCTTTGCCTACTATCCAAGGACTAGTTCCCAAGAGATGAGTATGGAGAAGCTTATCACCAGTAGGATATCCACTAGATTATGAATTCTTTGGCCATGGCGACCTATAAAACCAATAAAAATACTAAATGTCCCTTATCCCTATGTAGACCCTTTCAATTTTCCTAGTGACACTGGTAGAGTATATTAAAGAAGGGCAGAGGGTACTAATAATCAAATTTCAAATATATCTACAAATATTAATAAAGCTTTTAGTACTCTATGCATGTCATTTTTGACCAATAAGTAATAGACAACTGGAGGTACTATATTATGTGGACATTGATATTCTTACTGAAAAGAACACCAGAAAATACAAGGAAGTTATACCAAAATGGAAAGATGGAGACACATTCACCTTGGAGAGGAAATAA
Organism: Pseudochirops corinnae; assembly: GCA_028646515.1. Classification (NCBI taxonomy): domain Eukaryota; kingdom Metazoa; phylum Chordata; class Mammalia; order Diprotodontia; family Pseudocheiridae; genus Pseudochirops; species Pseudochirops corinnae. Next base: position 227,791,997 of record CM053586.1, read on the forward strand.
GGCATTGACGTAGTTGGTTTAATTGCATGTCCAAAGGTAATGAAAAGCATCATTTCATGGAACGTTGGTCACCTTGCTCAGAATGACCATAAGCAAAAAAGACCATCATAAAGATAATTGCAGCCTATGTGCCAAGAAGAAGGAAAATTCTTTATGTAAAGAATTCATAAAACTTCTTAAATTTAGATAAAATATACCTTAATATTTAGTGACATCCAAAAAGGGTGCTTCTGAGGGATGATGCTAAAAAAAATGTTTTCAGAAAAAATTCATTAGGAAAAGTCCAAAAGCTTATTCACAAACCTGAGTATCATGAATACTTAATTCAAGAAAAAAGTTGGAAGGAATTAACTTGACATGGTGGACACTGAACTACATTACTAAAAATAAAAAATTGACTGTATATTAATAAATAAGGAATCACTGGTTACCAGTGTGGGAGTCATTTCTAAATCAGTTGTCTCTGTACTGTCAGACCATCAATTTATTAGAGTAGAGATCAAAGTTGACACCATATTAGAAGAAATGGTAAAGACAAGAACCATGAAATTATAATAACCCTAACCTGACATTCAAACAAGCTAGTGTTGCTGAATAATTGGATGTAGATAAAGAAAAAGGCACTGATGCAGTATATCACCATGTCCTTTGGAGGCTTAACCAACATAAAATAATTCCTGCAACAAGGAGGTCAACCAACAAAAATAATTCAGTAGCAGAAATAGTCTCAAATATAAAATACCTGAAAACATGGAAAGTACTAGTTTAGAAGAGAAACTCTCCAAAACTTAACACAGGAAAATGGTAGAAGATTATGAATGGTATTAACTCATAAAAAAGCAAGAAAGTACAGAGGGAAAGTGAATTAAAGTTGGGCATGAAACCAAATCTAGACAGTAGTAGTAGCAGTAGTGGTGGTGGTGGTGGTGGTGTCTTTCATTGTGGCTCTGCCCAAACCTTTGTTACTAGCTTAGCCCTCCTTTGTCCAGCAACCTCCCACCCTTGATCCTCCCAAAATATATATACCCAAATCTGTTACAACTGGCCTAGCCCACCACTGTCCTCCTCTCCAGGTAGCCTCCAGCAACTCCCCACCCTTAATCTCTCATTGCTGGACTCTGACCTCATTGACTCCTCCTGAAGACCCTCCCCAAACTCCTCCTCTAGACCACCCCTAGATTCTTTCCTCCCACAACGTTTCTGTATATCAGAACCATCTGGCCTCCATGAAAAGAGGGAGGACAGAGAATGATGTAGCACAGACTCACTCTGTGTCAGATGATTCTGGCCCACTTGCCCAATGCAAGCGTAACAGATACTGAGGCTCCTTAAGAGTCTACCTAATATGGCGAACTTTTAATAAAATTTGTTTTCTTTGGCTGAGAGGAGACTTGAATTGAATTCATTCAGCAGGACCTGGTATGTTGGTTTTTTGTGGTCTCAAGCACCCCTAACCCTATACCTCAACATTTTATGGAACCCTATCCTCATCAGTAGTAGTCATAGTCACAGTCATAGTTGCTATAGTAGTGGTAGTGGTGGTAGTAGTAGTAGTATTAGTATTAACAATACTAATAATGGCAATTATATAGTGTTTTAAGATTTGCAAAATGCTATCCATACATTATCTCATTTTATTTTTATAACAATTCTGAGAAGTGAGTGATATTATTACTTCCATTTTATGGAAGAGGAAACAGAGATAGATGGAGGTTAAATTATTTTTGCAGTGAGCATTGGATATGAACATGCCCATATCCATGCTCTCCTAAGTTTTAGTTCCAAATTTCTATCTGTTTGGTGACTCAATATGAAAATGATGATCTTGATAAAACTACTGACTACATTATTGTCCTGTATACTGCTCAGTAACCTTAATGCAGCGGTTCTTAACCTGTGTGTCGAGACCCCTTTAGGGGTCAAATGACCCTTTCAGAGGGGTCACAGGGATCACCCAAGATCATCAGAAAACACATATTTCCAATGGTCTTAGGAACCGAGGTACTACTAGTCTATCTGATTCCAGGTGGGTCTGCCCACATGCAGATACGCCCACATATGAGTATTAAAGGGTTGCAGCATTAGGAAGGTTGAGAACCACTGCCTTAATGACACAGTTATTTTTTCATTCTCTTCCTTCCTGTCTGACCACTCTTTCTTTGTCTCCTTTTGCTGAATTGTTATCTATCTCCACCACTTAGTGTTGTTTGACATCAAGAAGGTGACATCTTGACTTGCAAGTGAATTAGATTTAAGTGAGGCAGAGCTGTGGAAAAACATCTCTCTCACTCTCTCCTCCATAGCCAGCTGGGTCTAGTGGCAAGATATAGATCAGGATGAGTGAAGATGTGAAGGTCTTTTAAGCTAAGGTTTTTTGAGTTGTCATTTTGACTGAGGCAACGCCCATTCAGTGATTAAGATTAGGTAAGATATGAGCCAAAAAAAATGTCCTTTTTTACTTACTAAAAAAAATCAATCTGAAATGGGAAGACCCTCAAGATTTCTGGCCAGAACTGAAGCAATTTCTATTTACCTTCACTCTGAGCCGTCAAAACACAAAACAATGACCAAGAGAGTCTTGGGCTGGGACATATTGTTGACTAATCATTGACAGCCAGAGTGATTTGGGTTTAAGGCATGGTCAAGTGGCTCCATTTGAATCCCAGTAGCTTTATCAAAGCCTGAGTTTCTAGTGCTGTATTTCAAAAAAATCATAAATGAAACTTCATGGGACAAAAGAGTTAACTGTCCCAGTTTGTTTGTTTGTTTGTTTTTTAAGTGATAGAATAAGTAGCAAAGAGGAAAAAAAAAACAACTAACTTGTAACCCCTCAAATATCTCATGAGGTTTCAATGGGCAAAATTTATATTCCTTCGGGCATAGCACCCATAGGTAAGAGTATGATTGCTTATGTGGACAGAGGGAGAGAAGGGAGAGGAAGAAAGGAAGGAAGCAGCATTGCTTAATTGGAACTGGCCAGCTGGGTTCCCAGTGGGGCAGCTACTATTACTCATAGATTGTTGTTTGTCCTTCATTCTAGAAGAGGACAATTGACATCAAGAAGATGATGTTTTGACTTGCAAGTGAATTGGATTTAAGTGAGGGAGGGCTTTTCAAAGTCATCAGGCTCACTTTCTCCTCCAGAACTATCTAGGTTCAATGGCAAGATATAGATCAGGATGACTGGAGACGGCCCCAGATGCAGGGGGCAACCTTGGTCTTTTCTATCATATAGTGTAGGTCTTCCCTCAAGTTCTATCCTGGGCCATTTTCTCTTTTATTTCTATACTCTTCCTTGGAGAACTCATCAGCTGTCATTGGCTTAATGCATAGTTACTATATAGACAACTCCCATAACTATATATTCTGCCTTAATTTCCCCCAACCTCTATTAACTTTAATTTATTTTCATGTCTTTTGTATGAACTTTTATGTGTATTTGTTGCCCCATCCTCACCTCCCATAGAATATAACGAGGGCAAGCAATCTTTTGTTTTTGTTTTTGTATCTCCAGCACTTAATGCAGAGACTGGCACAAAGTAGATGTTTGTAGAATGATGGATTACTTTGCAACAACACCAACAACAAAACAATTTTTAGCTAACAATTTTTCAAAATGGTAATGGGGATTCTTCCTCTTTTAATGCCATTCTCACATTATCAACTGTCTAGGTATCTCCTCCTGGATATTTCCTTATGAATGTCCCGTGTAGACATTTTAAATTCAACATGTCCAAAACAGAATTTGGTATCTTCCCCGTTAAACCTATTCTTCTTCAAAGCTTCCTTATATTTGTTAAAGATGTACCAACATCTTCTCAATCACAGAGGTTCATAATCTGATATATCCTTGCATCTTTCCTCTCCCCTGACACCTCTTGACCCCCAACAAATTGTAAAGACAGTTCTTCTTCCACAACTTCCTTTGTAACCATTTCTTTCTACTAAGAGATTCATTGCTGTAGTTCAGAGCATATATCACTTAAATTATTATGAACCCTTTGTACAATTATTTTCTTAATTTCCTTTCTATAAAGCAAAAAGTTGGGGGAAAAGGCACTAGCTTCTCTTAATAAGTGCCACGCTGAAGTCTTTCATAGATGTGTCTTTTCTTTCTTCCCCATTGACTTGTGTGTAAAACTTCCTTCAAGCCTCCTCAAAATTCCCATCCTCTCACTACTATGATACTTTTTTCCATGTTCTTAATATACTATGCTGCATTTTATAATGTATGAAACTCTACTTTTTCATATCTCATTTTGGAATTATTGTCCAATTAATTTATACATGTGTTTTTTCCTCCATTTTCTTTCTCTTTGTCTTTTCTAGCTTCACTCCAGCTATAAGAGGAAAAGTTTATTCATTTTTTTCTCAAACCATTATGTGAAATCTTTCTGAAAGCTGACATCATAAATTTTTTTTAAATATTATTTCTTCATAAAATGATAGGTGAAAAATTTCCCAAGCAAGAAGTTTGTTCATTTGTTTTTTCTTCTCATCTTCTTTTTCTCAATTTTTTCCATGGTTTCTCTTATTTAAAAAAATTATCTTTTTGAACTATAGAGTCTGAATCCAGATAGAAGCAAGCTACTTGCTCTCTCTCTTTTGTGTTTTGTTTTGTTTTGTCCCTTCTCTCTCATTGTTCACTCTCTTGGTTATAATCCTTCTTTATAACTTGATTAATGTTTAATATGAAGGTATTTGTAGAACCTATATTTAATTGCATGCTGCCATGGGGAGAGGGGTAGGAGAGGAAGGGGGAGAAAATTTGAAACTCAAGGATTGTGGAACTGAATGTTGTAAACTAAAAGTGAATAAATAAATTTTTAAAAAGTCACCTTTTTTTAACATGTAAATATTTTGAATTCCAATTTTTCTCCCTCTCTCCAGCCCCTATCTCACCTACTGAGGAGACAAGCAATATGATATCCATTATTCATTTGAAATAATTCAAAAGTATATTTCCAAACTACCTGTCACAAAAAAGCAAGAAAATATAAAGTGAGACAATTATACTTCAATTTGCATTCAGAGTTCATCAGTTCTCTCTCTGTAGATATATAATAATTTTCATCACGTGTTCCTCTGAATTGTCTTGGATTGTTGTATTGATCAGAGTAGCTAAGTCTTTCACAGTCAATCATCATTACCGTATTACTATTACTGTGTACAATGATTTTCAGGTTCTGCTCACTTCACTTGGCATTTGTTCATATAACTCTTCCCAGGTTTTTCTAAAACCATCTGCCTCATCGTTTCTTAAACCACAATACTGTTTTATCACTATCATATATCACAACTTGTTCAGTCAAAAAATTGATGAAGAACCCCTCAATTTCCAATTCTTTGACACTAAAAAAGGGGTGCTATAAATGTTTCTGCACATATAATTCATTTTCCTTTTTCTGTTTTTTTGCTTTTTGGAGGGCGATTGGGGTTAAGTGACTTGCCCAAGGTCACGGCTAGTAAGTGTGTCAAGTGTCTAAGGCTCGATTTGAATTCAGGTCCTCCTGACTCCAGGGCTGGTGCTCTATTCACTGCACCACCTAGCCACCCCATTTTCCTTTTTCTTTGATTTCTTTGGGGTATTGTAATGGTAGGCTACATCAAAGGATATGCACAATTTTATAGCCCTTTGAGCACAGTTATAAATTGTTTTCCAGAATGGTTGAACCAGTTCATTACTCTACCAGCAGGTCATTGGTGTATCAATTTTCCTTTCATCCCCTCTAGCATTTATCATTTATGGTAGGTTTGAGATGATGCCTAGAATTTTTTGATATCCCTTTATTATTTATGGTACCTTTTACCAATGCAATTTTCCTGATTATCTTTGAAAAATTAGGTCTCTTTTTGCTTTTGCTTTATCTGAGATCATGATTGCCCCCCCTGCTTTTTTTTTATATCAGCTGAAGAATAATTCTGTTCTAGTCTCTTATTTTCTCTCTCTCTCTCTCTCTCTCTCTCTCTCTCTCTCTCTCTCTCTTTGTCTCTCTGTCTTGTAAATAATTTGCTGTTGGATTCTGCTTTCTAATCATTTCTATTATCTTCCCTCATTCTATGGTTAAATTAGTCCCATTCACATTCACAGTTATGAATATTAACTGCGTAATTCCTTCTATCCTATTTTCTTCTTTTTATCCTTCTCTTTCTCTTCTAACCCTGTCCTTCCTCAAAAGTTTATTTTACTTCTGACCACTGCCTCCCTTGATATGCCCTCCCTTTTATCACACCCTCTTTTGCTTATTCCATTTTCCCTCCTACTTCTATGTTGACTAAGATAGATTTCTACACCCAGCTGAGTGTGTATATATTTTCTTCCCTTATTGAATCAATTTTAATGAGGATGAGGTTTGAGCGTTATCTGTCTCCTCATCTTATTCCTCCCTCCACTGTTAATGCTCTTCTGCGAGCATCTCTTTTTTTGCCACATAATTTTCTTCATTCTCCCTTTCCCTTCTCCCTTCTCTCTTCTCCCAGTGCATCTATCTTTCTCACCCTTCCATTTAAAAAAAAGATCATTCCAACATAGTTGACTCATACCTATGCTTTCTGTCAGTGTAGACTCCTTTTAACTGCTTTAATAAAGTTCAAGTTATTGGAGTTATATGTATCATTTTCCCAAACAGGAATGTTTATTGGTTATCTTTTTTGACTCCCTTATAATTTCTTTTTTATACTTCTCTTTTTATCCTCTTATTTTTTTGTATTTGAACATCAAATTTTCTATTCAGCTCTATTCTTCTTTGTAATCCTAGCTCCTTTGCCTTCTGGACTATCATACTCCAAGCCCTCCTCTCCTGTAAGTGGAAGATGATAAAAATTGTGTAATTCTTACTTTGGCTTGATGATATTTGGATTTTTTCTTTATAGATACTTTCATATTTTCTCCTTGACCTGGGAACTCTGGAATTTAGATATAATATTCCTGAAAGTTTCCATTTTGGGATCTCTTTCAGGAAGTGATCAGTGGATTCTTTCAGTCTCTATTTTACCCTCTGGACCTAAGAGATTGAGAAAATTTTCCAACATAATTTCTTGATATATAACATTTAGGCTCTTTTTTTGATCATTGTTTTCCGTTACCCCAATAATTTTAAAATTATCTCTCAATCTATTTTCCAGGTCAGTTGTTTTATCTGACAAGGTATCTCACATTTTCTTCCTTTTTTTTTCAGTCTTTTGACTTTGTTTTATTGTTTCTTGATATAGCATGGAGTCATTAGGTTTTCTTGCCCAATTCTAATTTTTAAGAAATTTTATTCTGTGAGTTTTTGTATTTCTTTTTCCATTTTGCTAATTTTGCTTTTTAAGGAGTTTTTTTCTTCAGTGACATTTTACACCTTTTTTTTTCCATTTGACCTTTTCAGTTTTTTCAGAAATTCTTTTCTTTGGTGAATTTTTGTGCTTCTTTTTACCATTAGACCAATTCTTGTTTTTAAGGTGTTATTTTCTTCAATATTTTTGTGCCCCCTTTTTAGCCAAGGTGTTAATTCTCTTTTCATAAATTTCTTACATTTTTACTCATTTCTTTCTCCAATTTTTCCTCTACCACTCTTATCTCTTTTATTAACATTCCAGCAATTCTTTGTTGGGCTTGTGTCCAATTAATATTTTTCTTTGAGGCTTTGGTTATAGTTGTTTCCATGTTTTTGTCCTCTTCTGAGTTTGTGTCTTGATTTTCTCTGCTGCATAGTAACTTTTGATGGTGAAGTTCTTTTTTTGTTGTTTTCTTACATTTTACAGATTATTTATTGAATTCAAACTTCATTTTTAAGTTGGGTTATATTGTCTTTGGGGTGGGGAGGCACTGCTCATCAGGCTGTGTGTGTGTGTGTGTGTATGTGTGTGTGTGTGTGCTGCTTCTGGTTTTAGAGAGAGTTTCTGGGTCTACAGGCTTTCAGTGTTTCCAAGAAGGGTTGCTACCTCTACTGTCATCTTGGCTTCACATCCCCATGCATGTGTTTTTGATCTCCCCAACTAGATTCAGGGCTCTTTAAGGTTTGTATCATATATTTTTTCCCCTTAAAATATGCCCACCAAATAGTCACAGATGAGAAAATTGATGCACAGAGAGTTTAAGTTATTAGCTCAGGGTCACATGGATTGAAAATGTCTGAAGTAGAATCTGAACTCAGTTTTCCTTGACTCCAAATACAGTACAGAACCTTACTAACACCAGGGACTCAGCAAATGCTTACTGATTGAAATGGACACATTTTCAGTTGTTACCTCCATTGTGACCCAGCAGATCAAAACAGTGGAATGGAGAATGCTTTTCTTTTTATTTTTCTGTTTAATTTAATTTAATTTAAATAGATCTTAAAGATCAGCAGGCATATGAACAATCAAATTTGAAAGAGGAAGAATCAGTTCTAATAATTTTTTCTATTCCTGATATGCAAGGGGAAGAAAAGAGATATAGCAATCATGAGAATTGAGCATGAAAATTTCTTTATCTTCAATACTTCCATTAATAAAATAGGAATTTTTAAAATTCCCTTTATTATTTACTAGACCCCATGTAATGATTACAAAGTGATTTTAGAGGTCAGAAAATTATAAATAAATATCCCATTTTATTCATATTCATTTAATTAGTATTCTGACATTTCATTTTTCCCATTAATTTTTCTCTGGTTATATTTTCTTTGTCTCTTCTTCCTGTTTTTCTATTCACATCTCTGTATCACTGACTGCTTCCCCAGTATTCCTCCTGTATTTCTCCATTAAAATTTAATCACTTGCTAAATATAGGAGGCAAAGTTTTGAGATTATAGGTTTAACCCAGGACTTTACTAAATAACTATAACATAGGTAGGCCAGCAATTTATTTTACATTGGAACATTATGTTTTCAAAACATAAAGTACCATTCCGGCTTCAAGATTTATATTCTTTTGATGATTAAAGTTTAATCCCTATTTTCAGCTTGTCATCAATAGAACACATGATTACCTTCCTCATACATAGATGGGGAAGAGAAAGAAAATAAAACTATGTATAAGCCTCAGGATAATTTTTGCAGTAAAATCTTCTCTGTTAAAATGAGAGGGTTGGACCAGATGACCTCTGAGGTTCCTTCCAACTCTAAGAATGTTTGGTTCTGTGGAATTTGAAAAGAAGCAGCTGGAATATGTATTTCTCTGTAGAGCTGAGATAGAGAGCAATGGTACATCAAGAAGATAGGAAGGAAGATAGACCTGAGAAGCCTCAGTCAAGACTGTAGATGAAAGGTAAGGGTGAGATACAGGAGTGGGCTAGACAAAGGGAATGTTCAGGGAGGAAATGACATAATAGAAAAGGCAATGGACTTTGTGTCAGGGACACCTTGTTTCAAATACTCCTCAGACATTTACTAGCTATGTGACCTCAGGCAAATTATTTAAACTCCCAATACTTCCATTTCCTCAACTGTAAAAGTAGGGATTGTATTGGTAACTTCTAAGGTCTTATTTTATCTCTCAATCTATGATCTTATAAAAATGCTCATCAAACTGAATTCATGGATCAGAAATTAGGTAAGCATCCAGGAATTTGGGGCACATAGACAGTATTATTATAACTTGAGTTTCCTGCTGAGCTCATTCACTCACTGGAATAATCAGTCTCTCTCTAACCTGCTATTTCTGAAATCAGTGCAACTACCATTGTGATGGGGTAAGGTATGTTACAAGGGAGGAAGCAGGCTTTGTGGAAGATAATGGGATTTCAAAACTCAAGGGAATTAGGAAATGCTGTTGACCAGTAGCCCCTGTTGTGTAAGAAGTTAGAGCACTGAGGTTTTTTGGTTTGTTTGTTTCAAGAATAAAGAAGGCTTTGCACTTGATGATTTGCTTCTTGACAGTCTCATGGAGATATAAAAGCATTTTGTGTATGTATGTGTTAGTGTGCGTGTGTGCGTGTGTGTGTGTGTGTGTGTGTGTGTGTGTAAGAGGGGTGTGTATCTGGATCTCCTCACTTCAGACCTGACATATGTCCCTCAATGATGTCTTATCTAGTCACCTTTTTGGGGATTGTGCTTAGTATAGTGTCTAACACAAGGTCTCTTAACAAATGCTAGTTGACTGACTTCCTAAGTGTCTCCAAGGGGATAAGGGAGACAAGAGAAAGGATCTTTTATGAATGAAGAAACTGAAACTGAGAGAAATTAAACCACTTGCCCAAAATTACAGTTAGTAAGTGACTAAGGCAGAATTTGAATTCAGGTCTTCCTAAGTACAAGCCCAGCACTCTGTGCACTATATGACCTACGAGCCTCCACATAACTTTGGTGGAGAGGTGATTATATTTTTTGGAGGTGAGGATGATCAGAGGACATTAAGGCAATGCCTGGGAAAACAATCACCATGGGTAGGAAGCAATCCCAACTGAATGTTTTGTTTGTCTTATTCTAAATGTGGTTCCATTTCGTACTTAAAATAGGAGGTTTTCCTTCAGAGAATTATGTTCTAAGGGGAAGGGTTTTTTAAAAAAATATGAAAAATTCAAAATTTTTCTAGTTGCAGACAGGCCAGCTATGGTGTCTAGTATAGTCTAGTATACTACACAGGTGTTGAGGTGAATAAATGGGCCACTGAACATGGAAAGAATTTTAAGGGTATCATTATCACAATTATGAGGACACCTGCTTCTAAATATGTGTGCTAATCTGATGTGGGCTGGATGGTCACTAGGCTTTCAAAAATGTTCCTAAGACTAAATATGCAAAGGCCCAAGTTGAGGAGAATGAATCTGATGCTATTCTGAAGTAAGATTATCTGCAATTCAGCTCCTGTAAAATCAAACAAAAGAGCAATTGACCACCATAATTTTGTGGAAATTGAGCAATTATTTCTGCCTCATGGTAAGAAGGTCCAATGAACTACATGTGTGTGAAATTATTTCAAACCATGGGAGAATCAGAAAACAAAGCCATTATAATATTCTAACTCCTGCCCCCTCATATTGGAGGTCTCTTCCTCCTCCTCCTCCTTCCTTCTTTTTCTCTTTTCCTTCTTTAGCCTTCTCCTCCTCCTTTTTACATTTAAATTTTTTTTCAGTTCTAAATTCTCTTTCCTTCCAGCCCCCCACCATCCTTAGAGAAATGGAAATGATACAATATCCATTATACATGTGTATTCATTGCAAAATGTATTTCCATATTAGCCATGTCATGCACAAAAAGCAAAAAACATTTAAAAAAAAAACATTAAAAAGTGGAAAAAATACACTTTAGTTTGCACTCACAGTTCATTAGTTCTCTCTCTGGAGGGGGATGTCATTTTTCAATATGAGTCTTTTGAAACTGTCATAGATTATTATATTGATTAGAGTACCTAAGTCTTCCACAGTTGATTATTTCAATATTGCTCGTACTGTGCACAAAGTTCCAGTGCTGCTCACTTCACTTTTCATCAGTTCATATAAGTCTTTCCAAGTTTTTCTGTACCAAATAGCTTGATGGTATTAAACAGAAAATTGTGGTTTATCTAGTGAAAACCTTTATCATGCTTTGATCATGATACACATTCTTTCTACCTTTGGCATTGTTCCAGTGGGTTCATCAAGCTGTCAGTTCTTTTCTGTTTCTGACAACACATTGCTCCATTTTGTAAACTCCCTGAGGACAAAAACTATTTTGCTTATTTTTCTATCCTCAATG
>CM053586.1:227804139-227814417 GCA_028646515.1 Pseudochirops corinnae
CATCATATTTTGAAGGGAGCTTTCTCTTTGCCCTTCTTTCTCATTTCACTTCATTCAGACATCTTCCTCCATTATGCCCTCCTTCACATTGGCCCCAGATCAAGAAGATGAAGGCAGTTCTCCTGACCAAAATAAAACCCTCCAAAAGACGCATTAAGGCAAATGCTATCCACATCCAGAGAAAGGATTGTAGAATCTGAATGCAGAACAAAGCAGACTATTTTCTCTTTCTTTTTTTTTTCTTTCTTGTTGTTTTTCTCTTTTGTACTGATTCTTCTTTTACAACATGGCTAATGTGGAAACATGTTTAGTATGATTGTACATGTATGGCCTATATCAGATTGCACACCATTTGGGGGATGAGGGAGAAGAAGGAGGGAGGAGATTTAGAACTCAAAATCTTATAAAAGTGAATGTTGATTGCACGCCACCATGGGGGGGGGAAGGGAGGGGAGAAAATCTGAAACTCAAGTGATTGTGGAACTGAATCTTGTAAATTAAAAGTAAATGAGTAAATAAAAAAAATTTTTAAAAAAGTGAATGTTAAAAACTAAAAATAAATTAAAAAGGAAATAAAATAAAATTAAATTCTTTACATGTGCCTTTGATTCCACCTCTCTTTTATTTCTTTAGCATATTGTCCCCATTCTTTCTTTTTTCTTCTTATCTCCAACCATGTCTTATCTACTGAAAGCTTTGCTCCTTTGTTGCATACAAATATATCTATATCTACATCATTCTTAATTATAAATAAACAAATAAATAAAACCAATAAGTAAATTAATATATAAATAAACAAAAGAAAAGAAAAAAAAATTTTCCTCGATTCTGTCATCCCTGCTAACTGTCTTCCTATGTTTTTCCTCCTGTTGGGTGAGAGAACACTTTCTAGAATTGGTATCTCTACTTTGTCTCCCCTCACTCTTTTCTAAATCTCTCTGTATTCTGGCTTCCGACTTCATCAGTACATAGAAACTATACTGTCCACAGTTACCAGTGATTTCTTAATTGCTCAGTCTAATAGCCTTTTCTCAATTCTTAACCTCATTGATCTATTTGTAGCATTTGATGTTGCTAATTAGCCTCTTCTGGATACTCTCCTCTCTAGGTTTTTGTGTCATTGATCTCTCCTGATTCTTTTCTTGTCTCTTTATTTCTTCTCAACTTCTTTTACTGCTTCTTCCTCCATGGCACACCCAATACCATGGGTAACCCTCAAGACTCTGTCCTGGGCTCCTTTCTCTTTTCAATCTACACTTGTTTATCTCATCAGTTTCCAAACAATAAATTGTCATCTCTATGCAGATGACTCACAAGTCTATGTATTCTGATCTGAAACTATCTTTAGTTCTGACTGCCTTATTCAAAATTGATGAATTATAGATACCTTAAACTCAGCATGTTTGAAACAGAACTCATCACTCCCCAAAAGCCCTCCACACTTCTGAACTTCCTATTATTGTCACAAATATCACCATTCTTTCCATTGATCAATCCCTCCATTTCAGTGTATCCTCAATTCTTTCCTCTCATTGCACATACCAAATCCATTGACAAATCTTGTATTCTCTATTTTAAAAGAATGTATTTTCTCAACTCATATCACTATAGTCCCGACTCAAGGAAGCCCTCATTAGCTCTGTGCTGAACCATAGAAATAGCCTTTTAATTGGTCTTTCTGCCCCGTAGCACTCTCCATTCCAATTCATCTCCATGTGGCTGCCAAAGTTATGATTATTTTTTAGCATATAGGTGTAACTGCGTTGCTTTTCCGATCAGTGAACTCCAATTTATATCCAGGATCAGACATAAATTCCACTGTTAGAACTTTTAAAGGTCCTCACAACCTCATCCACTTCCTTCCTTTGTATTCTTCTTATACTTTATACATGGTCACACTCTACAATCTAGCTATATTGGCCTGTCTGCAGTTCTTCAGACCTGTAACACCATTACCTTTTATGCACCCTTACTTCTATCTCTTTGGTTTTCTGGCTTCTATCAGGGCTCAGCTCAAAGCCTACCTTCTGCAAGAAGCTCTTCTTGGCATCTTTAGCTTCAGTTTTCCTCTTAAATATTGCTTTCCATCTACTCATATATGTCACATATGTAAATAACTATGTTCATGTTATCTCCACCATTAGAATATGAGCTCTTTGAGGGTAGGTACTTTCTAATTTGCCTTTTCTGAGGAAGACCTTTGCTCAGCAGATTTTGTGGCTAAACCTTTCCTCAGTGACCTGAAGTAGGGTTCTAGTAATAGAAGTCTTTAAACATAACATAATATATTTGACACTTTCACATATTATATATAAATATCAAGGTAGCTAGGTGGCCCTCAGGGTATATAAGACACAGGGCCTAGAGTCAGGAAGGTAAGTTTAAATCCAGTTGCAAACACTTACTAGCTGTGTGACCCTGGCCAAGTCACTTAACCTCTATTTGCCTTAGTTTCCCCATATGTAAAATGGGGATAACAATAGTTCCTACCTCCAAGTGTGTAGTGAGAATTAATGAGATAATAATTGTAAAGTGCTTACCACAGTGCCCGGCACATAGTAAACACTCCATAAATGTTAGGTATTATTACCTCTTGTTATTATAATTAATAATTAGAATATTGGTATCTTAATTAAAGGAAAGGTTAACCATAGGTAACTTATGCAGTTTAATACTTGATTGTTTTGCCCTAATTCTCATCATTATATAGCCAGACAATGTGGTAGTAAGAAACTTTGGCGCATACCAATCTGTTTTCAATTTATTTAGTTATCTTTCATAGATGCCAAAACAGCCAATAATTTATATGATCATTCATATATTACATAAGCAACCTTTAGTTAAATGTCATATATTTCACACTCTTTTGGGGATATCACTTAAAAAAGTTATAGTGTTTTTGAGTGATACTTCTAACCAAATGATAATTACCTTTCTGCTTGTCAGAGAGAGAAAGGGCAGTTAGCATATATATGCCAATGTGGGTGGGACTCCTAAGGATTATAGTTAAATATTTAAATTTACAAATTCTATCTAGGCTTTAATAATATAACACATTTGAATCATTTAAAACAGAAAGGCTAATTTAGTAACTACTCTCAAGGTTCAAAATTCATAAAAAAAAACCTTATTCTCATATACATATCTTTATATCCTTTGAAAGATTGGAAACTTCCTGCTGAAAAAGTCTGATTTTTTTTTATCACCTCTTTCCTTTGGTTGATCACATCAAGGTAAAAGGAATTTTATTCATATAAACAGACAAAGAATACAAACAGACACTACTGACTGAAAATGCTCTATGCATGTGTGAACACACACACACTCTCACACGATAAGACAAGGCATCCTTACTTGAACTGTTCCTGATGTTGAAGGGGATGAGATCATATTTGGAAAGGGATGAATTTTTTATTTTTCCTAAAACCAGATAGTCCTCTCTTATGCTTTTTTTCTTTTGAACCCACTGTACCACTCCCTAAGGTTTGGCAGGGTACTCCATCTTGTCCCATTGATGGGTTTTCTCCAAAAGTTGATTTTCTGTTTGCAGATGATCATGCATTCAATCCATCCTCTGAAACTAACATGCAAAAAAGTATGGGTCTATTCTCTGCTTCTTGTGCTAATTTTGGCCTAACAATTAACACCAAGAAAACATAGGTGCTCCACTAGCTACCATCACACCATGCATATGTGGAATCATCAGTTACAGCAAATGGAGAAGTTTCGAATACTCCAGGAAAGTTCACTAATGAGGTTGACTAGGAAAGGGTCTGTGCAAAGAAGAAAAGAAAGAAGACAGCAGTAGGCCTGCTGGGAGATAACACTGCCATTACTAAAGTTTGGCTAGTGTGAGTAATGATTGGGACATGCCATCAAAGTGCAATGAACTGACCAGCATCTGTATTGCTGATCATATTATTCCTTTCCTTTCCTTTGCCTTTCTTTCAAGGAAAGAACAAAATGTTATTGTGGGTTACCCATTTATTTCCACTCTTTCCTTCCAAACAGGCCTGCCAGGTTGTTCTAAAGGTCACCCAGAGTTGGGGGAGTTTTGTTCTTTTCTCAAATGTTACCTTTCACTTTTAAGACTTTAATATGTAGTAAAAACAATTGGCCAACAAAACCCCATGATGTTTGTTGTATCTTATTAATTCACTAATATAGGAAAGATTTTGAGAGTGGAGAAATTTCTCTTTCAGAGGCAGTAACAAATTTTGCCTGGTGAGTTTGGTCCAGGGAAACAGTTACAGGGGAGCAGAGAGATAGTGAGTTAACTTTCATAAGCTTGCAAAGACACCTCTCTATTCCTTCATTTTTGTAAATTCAGAAGTGAGCACAGAATGAAATACTTTGTGGGTTAAAATGAAAACAAAAATCCATAACTTCAGTGATAGATTTAGGGCTTCTCAGGCATTTGTTTTTGGGGAAAACCAAAATCTAGAAGGAAGGAAGGAATAAGGACATTCCAGTGCAACAGAAGACTAGCTGGAGGGTATCAACTACACATATCTTGTAATATGTCCATAGAAATATTACCATAGCAGCCCAGTAATGCTAGCAGTGTTTAAACTTGATCAGGAACTCCTCCAAGTGGTTATTACTATACATGCACATTATGATGATGATAGTGCTGATATTATTATACATAAATGGTAAATTAAAATACATGAATATAATCGGTCTTTCTTTTACAAAGCCAAACCAAGTGTTTCTGCAGTCGGCTAGGGCAGGGTTATAAAACTCAAGTAGAAATAAGGGCTATTAAACCACACATAAAGATACCTACAAGCCACATATTGACTTAGAAAATTGCATATTAATGTTATCT
Source organism: Pseudochirops corinnae (assembly GCA_028646515.1). NCBI lineage: Eukaryota > Metazoa > Chordata > Mammalia > Diprotodontia > Pseudocheiridae > Pseudochirops > Pseudochirops corinnae. The sequence continues at coordinate 227,808,971 of CM053586.1, forward strand.
ATTTTTATTATATTTTAAAATTTATTTTGTTGAACATTTCCCAATTACATTTTAATCTGATTCAGGATACACCTGGGAGTATTGTGAGATACATATGGTTTCTATAATATATTTGACAACTCTGAGCTAGGAGATGAGAAAAAAGGTAAAAAGGCAAGTCAGGAAGCTGTTACCACAAGAACTTTTTTGGAGTATTAGCATCATCCAGCTTCACCCATGGGTAAGGAAGGCCCTAGAATGGTAATGCAAAAACTATTGTGAAAAAAAGGGCACCTGGAAAGGTCTGGAAGCTGCTCTGATTGTTATGTTGTACTGATCCAAAGGGAATTTGCGCATCTGTACTTAAGAATGTTCAGTTCTCAATGACTGAAATTCTAAAAAAACTGAAATGTCACTTAGGTTACCATGTAGGTACCCTTGATGGAGGCTGGAGCTTAATGAGTAAGGGAACTTTGGTCCATCACTTTGTTAACTTTTAAAAAAAATCAATCCATAATGAGGTACATTGAAGGAAGGGAGCTCTGATGTTGGAGTCAGGTTGTGGAAAAGGAGAATAGGAAGTAATTTTAGAAGATGGGCTCTTTTGGGTATGGAGGAATTTGAGGATAGTAGGGGGCAACATGAAATTACTAAGAACCTAGGAAAGAGGAGGAATGGAGCAGAGGCAAGTGTAGTTGTCACTTAATTCTTATCAGGTTCCTATTTCTCATGTGAGGGAGCAGGGGAGCATGAGGAAACTAATACTCTGCTCTACAAACCTCAAAATTTCCTTTCTCCCTCCAAAATGAGAAATCATTTTTGGTCTTCTCCATTTCTATTCCCTGTATCCTTCATCTGGGGTGAGAATGGGGTGAAGATAAGAGACATAATTAGGGTGGGGATTTTCAGCCTTTCTCTCAAGCTTGGTGCCAGGTTCTTCTCTCAGTCACATCCCTGCAACAAGAAAATAAAGGTTGGAGTCAACGAATTTGGTCATATTGGGTACCTGGTGACTAGGGCTATATTGACCTCATATGGAGTAGACATCAAGGCCATCAATGATCCCTTCATTGACAACAACTACATGACTTCTATGTTTCAGTATGATTCCATCCATGGCAAGTTCAAGGGCACTGTCAATGCTGAGAAAAGAAAGCTGTGATTAATGGAAAAGCCATTACCATTTTCGAGGAGCAGGATCCCACAAATGTTAAATGGAGAGATGATGGAACTGAGTGTTTTGTAGAGTCCACTGGAGTCTTTACCACCATGGAAAAGACTGGGACTCATTTGAAGGGTGCAGCCAAGCCAGTTATCATCTTTTCCCCTTCCCAATGTTCATGATGGGAGTGAACCATGAAAAATGTGATAATTCCCTTAAGATTGTCAATAACGTCTCCTGCATTGCCAACTGCTTGGCCCCTTGGTCAAGGTCATTCATGACAACTTTTGCATTGTGGAAGAATTCATGACTACAGTTCAAGCTATTACTGCTACACAGAAGACAGTGGATGACCTCTCTGGCAAGCTATGGTGTGATGGGCATGGTGTTGCCCCAAACCTCATCCGTGTTTCTGCTGTTGCTGCTAAGGCTTTAGGCAAGGACATATCTGAACTGCATGGGAAGCTCACAGGCATGGCCTTCCATGTTCATATTCCCACTGTATTTGTTGTGGATCTGACATGCTGCCTGGAGAAACCTGCCACATATGATGATATCAAGAAAGTAGTAAATCAAGTGTCAGAGGGACCCTTGAAGGGCATCTTGAGCAATACAGAGGACAAGGTTGTATCTTGCTACTTTAACAGCAAATTCCACTCTTTTGCCTTTGATGCTGGTGCTGGTATTGTGCTCAATGACCATTTTGTCAAGCTGATTTCTTGGTATGACAATGAGTATGGTTATAGCAACCATGTGGTAGATCTCATGTTCTGCATGGTCTCTGAGGAGTAAAGTGGAAAGCCATAGACTTCTTCCCCAGGCAAAAAAAAGGAGATCCACCACTGGGGACCCTACATTCCTAACCTATGTTCCTATACTGGAGATACTGTGTCCCACTCACATCCTTGTCCCAAAGCACCCCTGTAGTAGGGGCAGGGGGAGTCTAGAGTCCTGTATTGTGTACCATCAATAAAGTCACCACATTCAGTGCAAAAAAAAAAAAATTAGCCCCTAGGCAGGGCTTTGTTACTAGAGAAAAATATTTAAATGAATTCACAACAGTTGATGGATAAAGAAGTACTTCTTACCCTTCTTTGTTCTGTCTCCTCTATGATGATAGAAGCTTTTTCCAAAGGTCCTTCAACAGTTTAGAAACCTCTTAGTCTGATTTAATTAAGTGGAGAAATATTAATTGTTTATGGGTGGACAGAGCCAGTCTAATAAAACATGACAATTTTACCCTAAACTAACCTACTTACTGAATTCTGTCCCAATTAAATTTTATATATACATGTGTGTATGTATGTATGTTTGTATGTATGTATGTGTGTGTATACATATATATGTATTTTTTTTGAACTTGAAAAATAACAACAAAATTGTTTTGGAAGAATAAAAGATCAAGAAGATCAAAGTGATTAGTGGGAAAAATTGTAAAGAAAGGAGGTTTAGCAGTACCAGCTCTTAAATTATATTATAAGGTGGTAATCATCAAAACTATCTGGTACTGGCTTAGAAAGTTGGATCAGTGGAACAGAGTAAACATACAATGCATATAGTATTAAATGAGCATAGTACCCTTGTATTTGACATATGTAAAGGTTTAAACACAAGAGAAGAAATTACTATTGGGCAAAAAAAAAAAGTTGGGAAAAATAGAAAGCAGTAAAGCAGAAATTGGGTATAGACCAATTTCACATACCAAGATAAGGTTTAAATGGATACATGATCCCGATATAAAGGAAGATATCATAAGTAAATTAGAAAAATATGGAACATATTACCTATCAGACTTATAGATAGAAGAATTTATGAACAAACAAGTGATAGAGGAAATCGTAAGATACAAAATGGATAATTTTGATTACATTAAATTAAAAAAAGTTTTGTACAGATAAAGTCAATGTAGCCAAGATTAGACAGGGGGTGGAGCCAAGATGGCAAAGTAAAAGCAGGAACTTGCTTGAGCACCCCCTCCAAAAACCTCCAATACCTATAAAAAATTACTCTAAACAAATTTTAGAGCTACAGAACCCACAAAGTGATAGAGAGAAACAAATCTCCCACTGAAGGCAGCCTGGCAGGCCAACAAGAAGGGTCTATCACACTGAGCTGGGAGCAGAGTGCAGTACCACCACCTAGCTGAGACCAGAGGAACAGACTGGCCAGGACAGACTTTAGGAGAGTGAATAACTAGCAGTTGTGGTGGATATCATACTTCTCAAGCTATAAACACCAAAGAGAAAGTAAAAGGTCATTGGAAAACACAGCTAATCCTGGATGAGAGAAGAGTAGGGTCTGGTCCCTGCCCCGGGGAAGCAGAGGTGACAGCAGCTACAATTGCTGCCACTGCTGCTTTTTCCATCTCCAGCTCTACAGATCTTGGGGAGACCAAGTGACTGTCCAGAGTACACTTTCAGGAATCTCTCTGATGCCACTGAGGCAGGAGTCTCTTGCTTTGCCCTGCTTGGATTTGGTAGCAGTCTTCAGAGACGGTCCTGGAGTGAGGAGTGCTGGAGTGGAAGAGCCTGTTGAGGCTGTGGAGAGAAAGTGCTCCTCACAGTTCTGAGGCAGGTGTCTAGAAAAAAAAAAACTCTGACAACAGCTATACAGACCCCTAGAAATTTGGGACACAACACTCTTCATTCTTGAAAAAGAGTTCTACCATGGCAAAGAGCTCAAAAGTCAAGTAATTGGCTGGCAAGATGAGCAAACAGAGGAAGCACAATCAGACTATAGAATACTTTTTTGGGGGCATAGAGGATCAAAACACAGAACAAGAAGAAGACAATAAAGTCAAAACTCCTGCATCAAAAGCCTTGAAGAAAAATGTGAACTGGTTGCAGGCCATGGAAGAGCTCAAGAAGGATTTTGAAAATTAAGTGAGAGAAGTAGAGCAAAAATTGGGAAGAGAAATGAGAATGATGCAAGAAAATAATGAAAAACGGGTCAACAGCCTGACTGAAGACAATAACATCTTAAAAAATAGGCTAACACAATGACAAAAGAGGTCCAAAGAGTCAATGAGGAAAAGAATGCCTTAAAAGGCAGAATTGATGAGATGGAAAAAGAATTTCAAAAAACTCACTGAACTGAATAATTCCTTCAAAATTAGATTGGAGCAAATGGAAGCTAATGACTTTATGAGAAAGCAAGACATTATAAAACAGATCCAAATGAATGATCATTTAAAAATTATTGAACTACTTAAAGCCATGATAAAAAAAGAACCTAGACATCATCTTTCAAGAATTACACAATTACAAAACACTTTTCAAATAAATAAAATCAGGTTTAACTAGTTGGAAAAACATCAATTGCTCATGGCTGGGTTGAGCTAATATAATAAAAATGACAATCCTAACCAAATTAAATTACATATTTAGTGCCATACCAATCAAGCTACAAGAAAATTACTTTGCAGAGCTAGAATAAATAGTAGCAAAATTCATCTGGAAGAACAAAAGGTCCAGAATATAAGGGCAAATAACAAAAAGAAATGCTAGGGAAGGTGGCCTAGCCACACCAGATTTTAATCTGTACTAAAAAGCAGCAGTTATCAAAATTACTTGGTACTGGATGAGGAATAGAGCAGTGGATCAATGGAATAGATTGGGTATACAAAACTCAGCAGCCAATGACTATAGTAATCCACTGTTTGATAAACCCAAAGACCCCAGTTTTGGGGATAAGAACACACTATTTGACAAAAACTTCTGGGAAAACTGGAACACAATATGGCAGAAATTCAGCATAGACCAACATCTAACACCATACACCAAAGTAAAATCAATATGGGTGCATGACCTAGGTATAAAGATTGATACCATAAGCAATCTGGGAGAGCAAGGGATAGTTTACCTGTCAGATCTTTGGAGCAAGGAAGACTTCATGATGAAACAAGAGCTAGAGAACATTACAAAATGCAAAATGGATAATTTTGATTATATTAAATTAATAAGCTTCTGTACATACAAAGCCAATGTTATCAAGATTAAAAGGGAAGTAGAAAACTGGGAAAGAATTTTTACAATCAGTATCTCTGATAAAGGCTTCATTTCTAAAACATACAAAGAAGTGAGTCAAATTTATAAGAATACAAGCCACTCTCCAATTGATAAATGGTCAAAGGATATAAACATGCAGTTTTCAGAAGATGAAATTAAAGACATCTACAAGCATATGAAAAAATGTTCCAAATCATTAGTGATTAGAGAAATGAGAATCAAAACAACTCTGAGGTACCACATCTCTCCAGCCAGACTCACTAAGATGACAAAACAGCAAAATGATAAATGCTGGAGAG
>CM053586.1:227814517-227827238 GCA_028646515.1 Pseudochirops corinnae
ATATATATATATATATATATTTATATTTATAGTGGCCCTTTTTGTGGTGGCAAAAAATTTGAAAACAAGGGGATGCCCATCAATTGGAGAATGGCTAAACAAGTTGTGGTATATGAATGTAATGGAACACTACCATGCTATAAGAAATGAGGAGCAGGGGACGGAGTCAAGATGGTGGCATAGAAGTGGGAAAACTCCCCAGCTCCCCCCATAACCACCTCAAACACCTATTAAATGTGATTCTAAACAAATTTTAGAGCTCCAGAACCCACAAAAGTACAGAGAAACAATGTTCCCGCTGAAGGCAGCCTGACAGGGAGACGCAGCATTCTGGGAGCTGAGACCGGCTTTACCCCAAGGGTGGTCAGGACAAGCCATGGCTGGAGTTTTCAGGAGAGCAGATCACCTGCAGCTGTGGTGGTTTCCAGAATTATCAATCCATAAGAGACAAGGACAAAGTAAAAAGTCAGTGGAACTCGGCTAAATTTGAGGGAGAGAAGCAGGTCTTGCCACCGGCCCCCAGGCCAAGAAAACAGCAGAAGCAGCCCCTGCAGCCACCTCCATGTTGCTGCTTCAGAGCTCTCAGCCTGCAGATTGCAGGGGGACAAGCGATCATTCAGAGGCTAAGTGCTCTTGCCTTAACCAGCCTGGATCTGGATTGTGGTCTTGTGTGGTGCTGCTGAGATTTGTGACCGGTGAGCCAAAGCTGGTGGGGGTTGCAGAGACAGAGGCCTCCTAATAGCTCTGGCAGCTGAGAAAACCCCAGTGATTTGTGACAAAGCTCTCCTCCAAGGAAGCAGAGATCTGCTGTGGCTCAAAAACCAAATTAATTGGCTGGCAAAATGAGCAAGCAAAGGAAGCAAACCAAGCTCAGCAATCCAACTTTAGATTCCCTTTTTGGGGACAAAAAGTATCAAAGCATGGAACAGGAGGAAGACAACACAGTCAGAATTCCTGCACCAAATGCTTTCAAGAAAAAGTAAATTTGTTACAGGCCACAGGGGAGCTTAAGAAGGATTTTTGAAAACCAAATAAGTGGAGGAAAAATTAGGAAGAGAAATGAGTATGATCTGAGGAAATCATGAAAAGAGAGTCAACAACCTGACTGAAGAAAATAACAGGGTATTTTACCCTACAGGAAAGTAGTGGGGAAGTGGATAAGAGGGAGAATGATAGAAGGAAGGGCAGATTGGAGCAGAGGGTAGTTAGAGGCAAACACTTTTGAAAAGGGAGAGGGTGAAAGGAAAAAATGGGGGGGTGGATGAGTATAGATATATGAAAATAGAATAAATGGTGGAATAGGATAAAGGGAAAGATAGTCTTTCACAATATGACTGCTATGGAAAATGTTTTGCGTAACTACACATGTACAACCTATATTAAATTGCTTTTCTTCCCAGTGGCCGTGGATGAGGAGGGAAGAAGGGAAAGAATTTGGAAATCAAAGTTCTAAAAACAAATGTTAAATTTTTTTTACATGCTACCTGGGAATAAGATATACAGGCAATGGGATATAGAAATCCATCTTGCTCTACACGAAAGTAAAGGGGGGTATGGGGGAGGACATAAGGCAGAATAGATTGGAGGAAGGGGTATTCAGTATGCTTGCTGCTTTGGGACAGGGAGTAGGGGAGAGAAGGGGAGAAAATTTGTAACTTGAAATCTTGTGGAAATGAATGTTGAAAACTAAAAAATAAATAAATCTATAAAAAGAGATTAGAAAGGAAATGGAAAATTGGAAAAACATTTTTAAAAGCACTTTCTCAGATCAAGATCTCATCTCTCAAATATATAAAGAACTTTGCCAAATTTTTAACAATATGTTTCATTCTCCAACTCATAAATGGTCAGATAATATCAAAAGGCAGGATTTTTTAAAATGGAGGAATCAAAGATATACATAGTCATATTAAAATATGCATTAAATCATTATTGACTAGAGAAATACAAATAATACAAATTAAAACAACTTTAAGCTATCATCTCACACCTATCAGATTGCCTAAAATGATATGAGGGAGAAGTGGCAAATATTGGAGGGCATGTGAAAAAATTAAGGACACTAACACATTGCTGATGAAATTGAATTGATCCAATAATTTTGCAAGGCAATCTGGAATTATGCCTAAAGAGTTACAAAACTTTGCCTATCTTTTCACTCAGCAATACCACTGTTAGATTTTCACCCAAGATAATCAGGGAAAAAGGAATTTATAGCATTTATAGCAGCTCTCTTTGTGTAGATAAAGAATTTTAAACTGAGGGGAGGCCCATCATTTGGGGAATGGCTAAACAAGTTGTGGCATATGATTGTGATGGAAAAGTACGGTGCTAAAGGAAATGAGTAGATTGATTTTATTTTGAAAAATACTTGAAAGAATTGCATGAAATAATGAAAAGTAAAATGAGCAGAACCTAGAGAACCGTTTGTAGTAGCAACAATATTGTTCAAAGGATAACTGTGAATGACTAAGTTATTATGAGTATTACAAATATTCAGCTGAACACCATGAGACCCATGAAGGAAGATGCTATCTACCTTCAAAGAAAAAAACTGGTAAATACAATTTTGCATAGGATTTTCTGTTTTGAAAATTTGTAGATGTATGCAGTTGGAAATTTCCAGAGACCTGGACAGTAATAGTCTTTACCTCTAGGAACTAAAGTCAAGAAATTATTGGAATAAAATAACCCTCTGCTTTCTTACTATTGCACTAGTATTTTAATGGAAACATTGGGGCTTTTTAGTTTCATCATCCTTTCTATTAACTACAACTGTACGTTTCTCCAATTAAACTCCTTAACTCTTGTTTTACTCTTCTCTGCTAAACAAAATTGCTGTACAAATTTTGTTTGCTCTCATCCCATGTAGCTCAGTCCTTTAATTCTGCAGATTCACTTTGTCTTGTCGCCTTCATTACTAGTTCCTTGATTTTCAATCTTTAGAGTAATAAATGGAGGTCCATTGCCCTCCATCCTTGACCTTTTTCATTCCTTCCTTTTCCTTTTTCCCTGCCATTAAGTCTTCTCCTTAAGCTCATTCCAGTGGAGTCTACTTTTCTCTTCTCTCTTGTTTAAGGACATGACATAGGTGTAAAGATGCTGGAATTTGAAATATAGAAACTTGTCTTTTTTCTAATCCTGTAGTCATATTCTAGTTTCCCAGGCTTTCCTAACTAGACTAGACTCCAAGGGCAACCATTAGTTGACAACTCTTATTATATTACTGTAACACCAATGTGATACCCATAGCAGCTGCTATGAATATGCATATGTATTTCCAGGGTAGATTCACAAAATATAATAAGCTGTCTTCCTCAAAGGCAAAAACAAATTATTTATTTGGAACATCACTATTAGGATACCAGGAGGTATCTCATCTCCAATCCAAGGAGGACCAACATCTCAAGCATTCTTTCTGTCAGGCATCCCCACAAAAAAGTTCCCCTAGGCAAATTCCTCCTTCTGCCCACTCAAGTTTGCTTCTCTCTCTGTTCTCTTTCCCTGTTCAAGCTCCTTTCAACTGGGCTCCATGTGAATCATGTTGTATCACAGCTATGAGTTGGGCCAGATCTCAAAGCAGGTCACAAAAGCCTAGTAATGGGCTGGCAAGATCTTCCAGTTCCATTAACATTGCAATTACCTCCTCTCATTTAAAAAGAAGAAAAAAACTTTAATGATTCACTAAATTAATTTCAAATTCTTCAGTGTGCTTTTCACATCCCTATATAATCTGGTTTTAATCTGTCTTCCCATCTTTATCTCATACCATTCTCCATGATATAATCTATGTATAGAACCCATTGTTGTTTTCAATGGGAACATTTATTTCCTGGTTTTCACCAGGAAGTGGTGAACACTTTAACATCCATTCAAAGCACAGGCCATTGACTCAGTAGAATTGTCCTCATTTAAAGTTTTCAACCTGATATTTTAACTTCTTTTGTTCTAAGTGTATTTGCATTTGAGCTGGGTAGGAAGCAGAGACCACAATAAAGAAGCTGAATCTGCAGTGGATAAGGAATTGAGGGAGTTATTCATATTAGATTATATTTTCTCAGAAAGGTCAAGTACAAAGGATGAAATGTAAGGGATTATGGAATTGAGGAGTAGGACTCTCAGAAGTAGTACTCCCAGAATCAAAAAAACGCAAACCCACTGGCATAAGCCAGAGATCAGAACTGAAGTGGAAGCCAAAAGTTAAACAGAGGTAGCATCTAAATTTCTTTAGGCTGTATACACAGTACACACTTAATAAATGCATTGGACTGGCTTTGATTTAATTTTTTGTACCTTTATTTTGGAAAGATACTGATCAATGATGGAATTTCTTCAGTGAGTTAGTCTAACAAACAAGTATCTAGCTTAAAAATGGTTAATTCCAGCCTCTGTCAATCAGAATTAAGAGCAGGGTATCCTGACACATGTCTTCCTTCTCTTTGACTCTTATCACAGGAAACTGCTTTCCAGCAAAGTACCAAGACATCTGATATTTTCTTCCTACAACAAATATCTAATGTGGGACTTTAAAGATTAAAGTAAAAGACAGCATCCTCATCCTTTATAGTTAAGGCTTTTGACTTTGTAAGGATAAAACTAGTTTTATGAAAAGGCTTTGTTGGTTACCAGGGCTCTAGCCTTGCCAGTAATTAGTTACTGAAACACTAATGATATTCTCACTGTAAATAGACTGGACCTTCTTCTCATTGTCATCACTTTGGTAAATTGAATGGCCTTTCTTATGGTAATGTGGAGAGGAAATAAATGGCACATTAAGGAGCTGCCTGAATAGCAAAATGGATTGACATTTCAGTATTATCTGAATTGTATGTTAAGTGGTGGCTTTGTCAAATTAAAATGAATGACAGGCAGAGGCAAAAATTATCAGTTCTTTCCTTCCATGCAGTATGAATCTTAAGTGACCTTTAAATTCTGATCATGGAAAAACACTATTCAATTTGGGTTACATAGATGAGATAGAAGTTTATTGGGAAAAGAGAGGAGTGCTGCATTCCAATCCTGAATCTATCAGTTCTCACTTGGATAGCTATTTTTCTCCATCCAAGATCTCTTTACTTCTCTCAGAGAGGAGTAAGGGTATAGTGGGGAAATTCCATAGGATTGATGATGAAGCATGCTACCTACTTCTTGGCTAAAAAGTGAATATCTTGGGGCAGCTATATGGCTCAGTGAATAGAGCACTGGCCCTGGAGTCAGCAGGACCTGTGTTCAAATCTGACCTCAGACACTTGACACTTACTAGCTGTATGACCTTGGGCAAGTCACTTATGCCCAATTACCCTGGCTTTCTCCCTTCAAAAAAGCCAAAAAAAGTGATTATCTTGATCAAGATGCACTATGAGACATACCTTTTTAGATATGGCCCATGTATACATTTTGTTTGACTGTATTAATTACAAGGCACTTTCCCCCTTTTTTTTCTTGAAAATCTTTGGGGATATTTTGGATGGTAGCAACAGTAAAGAAAAAAAAATCATAAAAGAAAGAAAAGAGAGTTGGAGAGTATTTTTGTGAAGATGAAAAAGTTCAGAAGGAAACAGGTCAGAAAGGTAGCTTTGAATTTAGCACATCAAACTTATTGTATAATTATAAGGAAAAGAAAGTTGTACATAATAGAACCATTGTTTCAGATGCAATCCTCATAATTTGCTCTACTTTGTATATGAGAATGGTAATTTTATTTAATGTTCGTAAAGTTCTGCTCGCTTCATTCAGCATCAGTTCATATGTCTTTCCAAACTTTTCTGAAATCCTCCTGCTTATTATTTCTTATAGCACAATAGTAATTCCATTACATTCATATACCAAAGCTTGTTTAGCCATTCCCCAATTGATAGGCATCCCTCAATTTCCGATATTTTGCCACTACCAAAAAGACTACTATAAATATTTTTGCACATGTAGGTCCTTTTCATTTTTTTATGATCTCTTTGGGATTCAGACCTAGTAGTGGAATTACTGTATATAAAAGTATGCACAGTCTGTTTGCCCTTTGGGCAAAGTTCCAAATTGTTCTCAAGAATGGTTGGTTCAGTTTACAACTCCATTAGCAAAGTATTAGTGTCCCAATTTTCCCACATCTTCTCCATCACTTATCGTTTTCCAATACTGATGAGTGAAAAGTTCAAGTGATGCCAATCACCCACCCTCCCATCTTTCCTGTTATTATAATATCTTTTTTGTGCCTCTTCATGTGCAATAATTCACCCCTTTTCTACCTCTCCCTTCCTTCTGCACCTAGTGTACTCCTCTTTCTCCTCCCTTAATTATTTTTTATGTCATTCCCTAAGATTTACCTCATACTCTTTCCATCTGTCTTTGTGTGTTCCTTCTAGCTGTACCATTAATGGTACAATTTTTAAGAACTGCAAATATCATCTTTCTATGTAGGGATGTAAACAGTTCTAATGCATTGAATCTCTTATGTTTTCTTTTCCCTTTTTACCTTTTTTAAGCTTCTTTTGAGTCTTAATATTGGAGATCAAATTTTTCTTCAAGGGGGCAGAGTAGAAGCAGAAACTTGGCATGGGATCTGGCTCCAAACAATTCTAATACCTGTAAAAAACTGACTCTAAACAAATTTTAAAGCTACAGAAACACAAAGTGACAGAAAGAAATAAATCTCCTGCTGAAGATGGCTGACAGGCCAAGAGGAGATGTCTATCAGAATGCACTGGGAGCCAAGAACAGTCCCACAGGAGCCACGTGGTTCCAGCTCCAGGGAGGCCCCAACCAGCAGCAGCCAGAGTAGACTTCAGGAAAGTGAATAGCCAGCAGCTGTGGTGTCTTCCACACTTCACAACCCATAAGCACCAAAGACAAAGTAAAAGGTTGTAACACCATGCACAATCAGATTCCCAAAAGAATGCTACTGTGAACAGCTTTTAAAGTTCCAATTACACAGTTATAGTGAACACTCCACTTGACATAAAAAAAAGGGGTCTTCAAATTTAAATTAATTAACATTACATTCCAAGCCTCCAGGATTCTTGGCCTTACAATTTCAATTTCAATGGCCATGGATCCTGGATCCTGGAACAAATAGAAGCACTATACTTTGTAATCCCATCCTTGTCATCAAATGTAACAATAATGCAATATTCACAACACCCACTGTGGTTGTGAATATGCTGGTATAGTTGTGAATCACAATATGTAGCAAACTCTCCACATGGAGGGCAGAATCAAAGTCTTTATTCAAATACCAGCAAAATGAGTCCTAGAACCAGAAAGATGAGTCCCAGAATCAGAAAGCCAAAGTCATTACAGTAGTCATGAAGTTGATACACATGGTTAATGTAGTGAAAACCCACATTCCCAAGCCTTCACAATAGAACAGGCTACCTCAAGCAGGGATCCTTCTCTCACTCATGGTAGCTCCTCATCCTGGTTCTTGGAAGTTCTCAGCAAAAGTTGCAGAAGAAGGTCCCAGAAAAAAGTTTCCAGAAGGAAGGTCTTGGCAAAAGCTGCAGCCTCCAGGTGTGCAGTGAGAGAAAATCTGACTGTCCTGCTGGTTCTTTTCCTTATATACAGCATAGCTCCTTCCCATTCTGCCCCTTCCTGTTACACCAGCAAATTTTCCCCAAGGTGTTAACTACTTCTGTGCTAATTAAATAGCTTAAACAAAGTGTTAACTTGAAATAAGGTGCTAAGTACCTGCTTACTTGCCAATACAAAGGTGCATGGAAGATCTCCAGATTCCATTAACACTACAGGAATGGAACAAAGTGTGAAACTTTGTTGGAATGCGGGCATGGATGGAAGAGCACAATCCAGCTGTGCTGTGTGGCTGCCTCAGGAGTTCCTGGCCTACATATTGTATGGGGTCAAGTGACCATTCAGAGGGTAGCTGCATTTGCTTTAACCTGCTTGGATTTGGATTGTGGTGTTCGGTGATGGTCCTCCGATTGTGTGACCAGTGACCCAGAGTTTGTGGAGGCTGTAGAGACAGCACCCTCCTAATAGCTCCAGCAGCTGTGAAAAACCTCAGCAATTTGGGACAAAGCTTTCTACATTCTGAAAGCTGAGTTCTACTGTGGCAAAGAGCTCAAAGGACAAGTAGTTGGCTGGCAAGATGAGCAAGCAGAGGAAGCACAAACAGACCATAGAATCCTTCTGGGGGAGAAAAAGGATCAAGGCATGGAGTGGGAGGAAGACAGCTAAGTCAGGACTCTGGCATCAAAAGCCTGCAAGAAAAAAAATATGAGCGGGTTACAGGCCATAGAGGAGCTCAAGAAGGATTTTGAAAATCAAGTAAGAAGAGTGGAGGAAAAATTGGGAAGAGAAATGAGAATGATGCAGGAAAATCATGAAAAGAGAGTCAACAGCCTGCCAAAAGAGACCCAAAAATACATCAAAGAAAATAACACCTTAAAAATAGACTAATTTAAATGGCAAAAGAGACCCAAAAAGCAAATGAGGAGAAGAATGCCTTAAAAAACCAAATTTGCCAGACAGAAAAGGAATTTCAAAAATTCTCTGAAGAGAATAACTCCTTCAAAATTAGGTTGGAGTAACTGAAAACTAAATGCTTTATGAGAAATCAAGATATTATAAAACAGATCCAAACAAATGAAAAAATAGAAGGCAATGTGAAATATCTTATTGGAAAAACCAGTGACCTGGAAAATAGAACCAGGAGAAACAATTTAAAAATTATTGGACTACCTGAAAGCCATAATCAAAAAAAGAACCTAGAACTCATCCTTCAAGAAATTTTCAAGGAAAATTGCCCTGGTATTATAGAACTTGAGGGCAAAATAGAAATTGAAAGAATTCACCAAGCACCTTTTGAAAAAGATCCCCAAAAGAAAACTTCTAGGAATATTATAGACAAATTCCAGAATTCCCAGATTAAGGAGAACATATTACAAACAGCCAAGAAGAAACAATTTGAATATTGCGGAAACACAATCAGGATTACACAGGATCTAGCAGCTTCTACGTTAAGGGATCAGAGGGCTTGGAATATGATATTCTGGAGGTCAAAGGAGCTAGGATTAAAGCCAAGGATCACCTAACCAGCAAAACTGAGTATAATGTTTCAGGGGAAAATATGGACATTCAATGAAATAAAGGACTTTCAAGCATTCTTGATAAAAAAAAAAGAGAGTTGAATAGAAAATTTGATGTTCAAATACAAGAAGCAAGAGAAGCATGAGAAGGTAAATAAGGAAAAGAAAGCATAAGGAACTTATTAAGGTTGAATTACTTACATTCCTACATGGAAAAATGGTCATTGGAACCTATGAAACTCTTCTCAGTCTGAGGATAGTTGAAGGGAGTATAAATGTCTATATATGTATACATACCTATATATGTTTATATAGGAGGGTATATGTGCATATAAATATACATGTGAGTACAGCATATGTATGTTCTTGTCTACATAGAGGGCACAGCACAAGTTGAATATGAAGGGATGATATCTAAAAAATAAAATTAAGAGGTGAGAGAAGAATTTATTGGGAGAAGGAGAATAATAGGGTAAATTATCTCATATAAAAGAGGCAAGAGAAAACTGTTACAATGGAGGGGAAGAACAGGAAGGTGAAAGGAAATGGGACAACCTTACTCTCATTGAATTTGGCTTAAGGAGGGAATAAATTACACACTCAGTTGGGTATCTTACCCTACAGAAGAATAGGGTGATAGTAGATAAGAGGTGGGATAATAGAAGGAAGTACAGATTAGGGGAGAGGCCAGTTAAAAACAAACATTTTTGAAAAGGGATAGGGTCAAAAGAAACAATAGAATCAGTGGGGGGCAGGACAGGATGGAGGAAATATAGTTAGTCTTTCACAATATAACAATTATGGAAATGACTTGGGTAACTACACATGTACAACCGTTATTGAATTGCTTATCTTTCCAGTGGGGGTGAGTGAGGAGGGAAGAAGGGAAAAAAATCTGGAACTCATGGTTTTAAAAACAAATGTTTAAAAAAAATGTTTTTTATATGCAACTGGAAAATAAGATATTCAAGCACTGGTATAGAAATCCATCTTGCCCTACTAGAAAGTTGGGGTAATGGGGGAGGATATAAGAGGGAACAGATTGGGGAAGGTGTATTCAGTAGGCTTGCTATTTTGGGGTGGGGTTTAGGGGAAAAACAGGGAGAAAAAACTAACTCAAAATTTTGTGGAAATGAATGTTGAAAACTAAAAATAATTAGATTTTAAAAATGTAATTGGGAAATATTTAGCAAACTAAGTGAAAATACAATAACACACACACATACACACACAAAACACATACACACTAACAAAACACACACACACACAATTTTTGTTCAATTCTGGTCTTCTTATGAAAGCTTGAAAACCTTCTATTTCATTACATGATCATTTTTTCCCCTTGAATTATTATGTTTAATTTTGCTGGGTAGGTGATTGTTGATTGTAGTCCTAGCTCCTTTGCCTTCTAGAAAATCGTGTCCCATGAACTCTAATTTTTAAATGTTGTAGCTGCTAAGTCCTTTGTAATTCTAATTGTGGCTCCATGATATTTGAATTTTTCTTTCTGACCACTTGCAGTATTTTTCCCTTTACCTGATAATTCTGTGATTTGGCTATAATATTCCTTGGGGTTTTTATCTTGGGGTCTCTTTCTGTAAAGTCAAGTATGAGCAGCTTTTCAGAAGAATGCTGCTATGAACAGCTTTTAAGGTTCTGATTACACAGTATAGTGAATACTCCATTTATTCCATAACAAATCAAAGCAAAACATTGATAGTAAATCAAAGCATAGCATTCACAATGTTACAACTTATCACAGAAAATCAAAATATCACATTTACAACTTATCACAGAAAATGGCTGCATAGTTCTCAGTGATCACAAAGTTTTCAATGAAGAACAATCATCTTGTAACTCAATCATTCAATCATCGTTAAGGAGGTTTGTCTCCTGAAGGAACACAAAGTACAATAGTCAAAGTTTTCCACTCATGGGGCACACTAAGTTAACTTAATCAGTCACTTATTCAGTCATCAATCACTAAGTACAATCATTTAGCCAATCCATCATTCAATCAACTCAATCATTCTGTCATGCGTCATCATTCACTATTCAATAATCAGAAAATACATAGACTCTCCAGTCCTTTGTCACTAGGAAATTTGGAATTTCTCAGTCAGTACACAGTATTCAAATAAAGTTTTCTTTGAGTTTGAGTAAGGGTGGTTTCTCAGATTCCCTGGATCCTCTTCCATGATCCAAGATCCTACCTGGATTCACCAAATTGTCACCTGAGTTCGAAGGCAGACAGCTTCCAGGTCCTTGTCCAGCTCTCTGTGCAGTCTTTCTTCCACACTGAAGCTCACAGTATTCAGTCCACATTAAATCCTTGAAGCTTGCTCCAAGAAGATCTGTCTCTCTCTCTCTCTCTCTCTCTGGGTTTTTCCTCATATACAGTATTGCTCCTCCCTGTTCATTCCCTTCCTATTACATAAGCAACAGGGGGTCACACCTTCTGTTTCTTTAACAGGAGCTTGATTAATTACTAAGTGTTAAGTAGCTGTTACCTTTGCCAATACAAAGGGGTCTTCAAATCCAAGTTACATTATCATTACACTGTCCTGAGGTGATCAGTGGATTCTTTCAATGCCAAAAATAGGTATTTATTAAGCACCTGCTCTATGCTAGGCCCTGTGCTAAGTGCTTTACAAATATTGGGCCAATCATTTCACCTTTCTTGGTCTTAGTTTCCTCATCCTCTCTAAGGAGGTTGGACTTAGACTTAGAGAATATAAGAACCACAAAGGACATTATAGATCAGCTTGTCTAATGTCTTTTTCTATTATTCAGTAAAAATCTTGTTTTCAATGCCCTTCAAGAAGAATAATTTATCTGAGAGTTAACTATGGATTAGGGATGTAGTAGGGCAATCAATGGTGTCTGCCTTTAATTTTTACTTAGAGATTGTGGAACATGGAATTTATATTATGTTTCTGTGAATTGTATTAAAAGTATTAATTGCTATTAATTATTTTTAATTAATTAGTTTATTTTCTTGTTTACATCATTCATTTCCATGAGATTTTGAGTTACAAATTTTCTCCCCATTTTTCCCCTACCCAACACCTCAAAACAGCCATCCCACTGTATAACCCCTCCTCCAATCTGCTGTCTCCTATGTCCTCCCCCTCGTCCCTCTGACTTTCCAGTAGGGCAGGATGGATCTCACTACCACAGTGCCTGTGTATCTTAATTCCCAGTTGTATGTAGTTAATAACACTAATACTAACAATAATTACTATATATATACATATATATTTTTGACATTTAATTATAGAACTTTAAATTCTAGATTCTTTCCCTTCCTCCCTCATCACCCACCCCCAACTGGAAAAACAAGCAATTAAATACAGGCTGTACATGTGTAATTATGCAGAACCTCTCCACAGTGGGCATATTGTGAGAGACTGATTTTTTGTCCCTCCTTCCTATCCAGCCCCCACACTCCCTTATTCCATTCTCTACCCTGTCCCTGTCCATTTAGAGAAGTGTGTACTTCCATCAACCCTGCCCCCCATCCTGCCCTCCCCTCCATCATCCCACCTCTCATCCCCATCCCCCCTACTCTCCTGTGTGGCAAGATACCTAGTTTAGACTTTATGTTGTTCCTTCCCTAAGCCAAGTTCAATGAGAGTAAGTTTGACCCTTTCCCTTTTGCCTTCCTGTTCTTCCCCTCCATTGTA
>CM053586.1:227827738-227844662 GCA_028646515.1 Pseudochirops corinnae
TACAATGGAGGGGAAGAACAGGAAGGCAAAAGGGAAAGGGTCAAACTTACTCTCATTGAACTTGGCTTAGGGAAGGAACAACATAAAGTCTAAACTAGGTATCTTGCCACACAGGAGAGTAGGGGGGATGGGGATGAGAGGTGGGATGATGGAGGGGAGGGCAGGATGGGGGGCAGGGTTGATGGAAGTACACACTTCTGTAAATGGACAGGGACAAGGTAGAAAATAGAAAAAGGGGGGTGGGGGCTGGATAGGAAGGAGAGACAAAAAATCAGTCTCTCACAATATGCCCACTGTGGAGAGATTCTGTGTAATTACACATATTTAATTGCTTGTTTTTCCAGTGGGGGTGGGTGACGAGGGAGGAAGGGAAAGAATCTAGAATTTAAAGTTCTATAACCAAATGTTAAAAGATATATGTATATTTATACAATTATTATTATTGTTATTATTAACTACATCCAACTGGGTATTAGAATACACAGGCACTGTGTTAGGGAGATCCATCTTGCCCTACCGGGAAAGTCAGAGGGGGAATGGGGAGGACATAGGGGCCAGCAGATTGGGGGAGGAATTATACAGTGGCTGTTTTGTGGTGTCGGGTAGGGGAAAGATGGAGAGCAAAGTTGTAACTCATAATCTCGTGGAAATGAATGATATAAACAAGGAAAAATAAATTAATTTATTAAAAAGAATTATCTCTCCCGGATTTATTTTCCAGGTCAGTGGTTTTTACAAGGAGATATTTCACGTGGCCTTCTATTTTTTCATTTGTTTGGATCTGTTTAATAGTATCTTGATTTCTCATAAAGTCATTTGCTTCCATTTGCTCTACTCTAATTCTGAAGGAATTATTCTCTTCAGTGAGCTTTTGAGATTCTTTTTCTATCTGGCAAAGTCAACTTTTTAAAGCATTCTTCTCCTCATTGGCTTTGTGGGCCTCTTTTGCCATTTGAGTCAATCTTTTTTTAAGGTGTTATTTTCTTCGGTCAGATTGTTGACTCTCTTTTCATGATTTTCTTGCGTCATTCTTATTTCTCTTCCCAATTTTTCTTAAACTTCTCTCATTTGGTTTACAAAATCATTCTTAAGCTGATCTATTGTTTTTAGGTAGTCTTCAAGTTTCTTGGAAGCTTTTGGTGCAGGAGATCTGACTGTGTTGTCTTCCTCCCATTCCATGTTTTGATCTTTCTTGTCCCCAAGAAGGAATCTAGAATTTGGTTGCTGTTCTTACTTTGTTTCCTTTGCCTGCTCATGGTTGGCCAGTCAATGATTTTTTAGCTCTGTGGAACTCTACTTCCAGAGGGGAAAGCTCTGTCCCAAAATTGCTGGAGTTTTCACAGCTGCAAGAGCTCTTAGGGGGTTGCCTTTTTTTTTCCAACCTCCACCAGCTTTGGCTCACTGAAAATGTACCCCAGGATCACCATCCAAGACCACGATCCATATCCAGGCCCCTCAACACAAGAGCACTTGGCCTCTGCACAATCACTTGGCCCCCCTGCATTCTTCAGGCTGGGAGCTCTGAAGTAGCTAAGAGGAGGTGGCTGCAGGGATGCTGCTTCTGCCACTTCGTTGTCTTGGAGACTGTTTGGCTGGACCACTTTTCTCCCCAAAGTTGAGCTGATTTCCACTGACCTTTCACTTAGTCCTTGTTTCTTATGGCTTGATAATTCTGGAAATTCCCACAGTTGCTGCTGATCCACTCTCTTGAAGCTCCAGCTGCTGCTCATCCTGGCTGCTCCCTCCCTCCCCCCACCATGTTGTGGTTTCAGGCTCTGTGGCTTTTGGCTCACAGAGCTGAGATGATCTCTTCCTGCCGAGTTGCCTTGCTGCTCCAATGCCGCCATCTTGGCTCCACCTGCTATTAGTTATTTTCAGTTGTGTTTGACTCTTCATGGTTCTTTTTTAGGGTTTTCTTGACAAAATTCTTTGAGTTGTTTACCATAACCTTCTCCAGGTCCTTTCAAAGATGAGAAAACTGAAGCTTGAGTAACTTGCCCAGTGTCAGATACTAGTAAGAGTATGAGGCTAGCTTTCAACTCAAGTCTTCCTGATTCCAGAAATAGCTCTCTATCTACCGTGCCATGTAGGTATACACTTCAATTTACTTTCAATGTTAGAGATACAGTGTGTTTTAAACCTTTTTTTTCCTGCTTACTCTCTTGAAAACTAGCTTACTGCAGCTCCTTAAAAACTCTCACTAGATACTCTTTCATGGAGCCAAGATGACAGATTAGGGGCAGCCATTCAGCTAAACTCTCTCAATATTCCCCATCATAAAAGTTTAAAATAATGCCTCAAATCAAATTTTGGAGGGATTGAACCAATACAAGTTAGAGATGAGACATTTTTCTGACTTAAGAAAACTTAAGAGATCAGCAAGAGAAGTCTATGATACTGTGATGTAGTCAGAGGTCTCTCTGGAGCCCCCTGACATAAGAGTAGCAATGGGGGCCATAGCAGTAGCAGCCTCAGGAGCTCTCAATCTAGAAATGTTCTGGGTCACATTTCCAGGGTGATACTGGGACTCAGTCATAAGGATCATATGCCCGGGCCTCAGTTATGAAGCAAAGAGGAACACTAGAATTTGTGACTGCAGGGAACCAGGGAATCCTTCCTCGGTAAATATCAGAACAGACAGGAGAGCAGTTACTACATGTCTCTCAGGGTCATACCACTTTGGAAGCACAAACATTTTTGTAGACCCACAGAACTAGATTTGAAAATGGTGGCTCAAAAAAGCATGAAGACTGGCACAGTTCCTCCCCACCCTGAGGTGAGCAGAGTTCAACTTTAATGTGAAATAAAAAAAAAAAAACCAACACAAGAAGTAGGCTGGAAAACTGAGCAACAAACAAAAGAAGGATTTGACCATAAAAAGCTACTATACTGTGGGGGAACATCAAGACATACACTCAGGAGAAGATAACTATGTGAAAACAGTTTTTTTAAAAAGCCTCAAAGAAAAATGTTACTTGAACTCAAGGCCAGCAAAAATTCCTGGAAGAATTAAAGAAGGAGATAAGAATAGTAGAGAAAGAAATAGGAAAAGAAATGAGAGTGAAGCAAGAAAATTATGAAAAGACAATTAACAACTTGGTCGAAAAGGTGAGACAAAAATACTGAAAAAAAAAAAAAAAACTTAAAAAACAAAAAAGCCCAAATGGCAAAAGAGGCACAAAAATCCACTGAGGAGAAGAATTCCTTAAAAATAAGAATTGGTCAATTGGAAAGAAAAATGCACAGAAGCTCACTGAAGAAAATAATTCCTTAAAGTTTAGAATTGGTCAAGTGGAAGCCCATGAGATAGCAAGAAATAAACAAGTCAAAAATGGGGGTGAGCTAGAAGAAAATGTAAAATATCTCATTGGAAAGACAACTGAGCTGGAAAATAGATTGAGAATTTAATTATTGGACTAACTGAAAACCATGATCAAAGAAAAAGTCTAAGCATCATGTTTCAAGAAATAATCAAGGAAAATTAACTCAGTATTTTAGGTCCTGAAGATGAAACAGAAATTGAAAGAATTCACTGATCATCTCCTGAAAGAGATCCCCAAATAAAAATTTCCCAGTAATATTATGCCCAAATTCCAGAGCTCTCAGATCAAGGAGAACACCTTGTAATCAACTAAAAAAAAATACTTCAAATATCATGGAACTATAGTCAGAATCACACAAGATTTAACAGCTTCCATGTTAAAGGAGTGGAGACCTTGGAATATAATATTCAGAAAGGCAAAGGAGTTAGGAATACAACTAAGAATAACCTCTCCAGCAAAACTGAGTATAATCCTTCTGGGGAAAAAAAATGGACATTTAATACAACGGCTTTCAAGTTCAGAGAAATGGCTTGGTCAAAGTTCCGTTAAGCGAGCTAGTATCTGGGTCAGGATTAGAACCCTTGTTTTCTCATCCTCAGTTCAGTCTGCCTTTCAATAGCTTTAGTATTAGATGAAATCTTTTTATTTTTTATTTTTAAATTCTGAAGGATCTTTTATATTTCTTTTCTTCCTGAACACCCAAGTTCTTTGTCCTTTCATAATAATTTCTCATATCTATATAGAAGTTCATGATATGTAGAAACATTTTTTTTCCACTACAACAAATCCAGGAGGTTGGTATTTAAATATAATTATTCCTATTTTATAGATTGGGAACAGACTGAAAGAGATAAAGTGATGTGCTTGACATCATACTGCTAGTTAAGGGGGAGAGAGAGCTAAAAATGTATATAACCTGGGGCTTTTGATGTCAAATTCAGTGGTTTTTGTTGTTGTTTGTTTTTACCACACCTTCATCTTGATTTTGGACCCTTTAAAGCATTTACTTTGGGCCCTCATATCCACCAAACACTGTTTAAGAAGTCTAATGAGACAGAAACAATGTGACTGGGTCAGGCACCTGAAGTGATTTTTTGATGCCATTCTGTTCTCAGTTGATGAAGGTATATTTGATTTCAGTGGGCCATGCAATGGTCTGCCTACAAGCAAATGGGAAAAAGGTATTGCTTCTTTCTTGTTGAGCAACCTATTTATTAAAGAAAGCCTGTCTTCCAACAGCTAAAAGAGTTGAGGCTGAACAAATTATTGGGCTCATGTCCAAAGGAAGGGAATTCACTTTATAGTTTCTGTTGTGACCCCACAGTAGCTCTAATGGTGAATAAAATCTTCTCCTGACGTGATTGTAGAATACTGTCATTGACTTCCAAATGAAATGGACCTTGTTTTTTAATTGTGGGTCAGGTAGGAGACGATAGGGATTGGAAGCACAGAAGGCCCTCTTGGGAGAATTCATCATGTGGTAGGGAAGTGATTCTAGGCAAGTGTTATTATTTTGATCTAAGGGGGCCTTTTCCTTGCTCTGGCTATGTAACCCAATCCAGCAAATTCACTGCCAGGAAAATGAAAACAACCTCTGCTGCATGTTGCAATTATCCAGACAGACAGTATTTCCCATTGTTACCTTTATGACACAGATCTATCAAAATGAATCTCTTACTGAAATTGAATTTTAAAAAAGTCACATTTTTCTTTTTTTTGTGCTATTTAAGTAGGCAATGGACAGCAAGGGAGAATGAGATTATTTGTAATAATAGAGTAGCCATAATACTTCATGCCCCTGTGGTGCTGTGGGGAAGAGGGGAAGGTTGATGACTTTATTTCACTTGTCTTCAGTAGCCTTTATGGACAAGGGCAAGATAGGAATTCTATCACTGTTTTATAGATATGGAAACAGAGGCCTTGAGCAATAAAGTAGTTTCCTGAGGAGTGAAGACTGAACAAGTGACAAAGCATTTTGTTTAATCATAGTTAACATTTATATAGTGCATTCAAGTTTGCAAAGTACTTTACCTGTTATATCTTGTGATCCATCTAAGGATAATGTGAGGTAGGTTCTATTGCCCCATTTTACAAATAAAGAACTTAGGCAGACAGAGGTCGAATGGGTTTATAAGGGTCATACAATTATTGATTGATGAAGGATTAGAACTCACATGCTTCTAACTTCAGACCTAGTACTGTATAGATTTTTCCACCTGACTGGAAAGAAACTAGTCTGTATATAAAGGACTGATTTGTTTGTTTGTCCTGTTGAAGGAGACAAGAATTCAGTTGCATTTAAAATGCACAGTTGCATACAGTGGACTTGAGAGCAATGTAGGAAGTGAGATAAAATGAAAACTTTATTGAGCCAAGAGTCAGAAAATATGATTTCTAGTTCATGCTCTGTAACTAGCCATCTGTGTGACCTTGGGCAAGTCACTTTCCATTTCTGATCTTATTTCTTCATCTGCTGGATAAGGAGGCTGGTCAAAAGGATTCCTTAGTCCCCTTCAAATTCTGAATGTCTTTCTTATGTCTTTCTGAAGGTCTGTGCTTACTTATTATTATAGGGAGAGAGATGCTTGGGTATAATTCATTCAGTTGATAAATTGAACATTTGGAAATTATCAACACAACCACAGAATGCATGTGAAAAGTCTTGAGTATTCCATAGTCAACTAGCATTTATTAAGCGTGTACCATGTGCCAGGTACTGTGCTAGTTCTAGGGATACAAAGAAAGGCAAAAGAAAGTCCGGGCTCTCAGTGAGCTCACAGTCTAATGAAGGAGAAATTGTGCAAACAATTATATTAAAGCAAGATATTTATAGTTTAGATTGGAAGTAATCCCCAAGGGACAGCACCAAGATTAAAGAGGATTGGTTAGGACTTCTTTTAGAATGTACAGATGAGCCTTGAAGGAAACCAAGGAAGCAGGGAAGTGGGGAGAAAAGGAAAGAATTTTCTAGGGATAGGGAATGATGAATTTTAAAAGTCCAGAATTGGGAGATGAAGTTTCTTATTTGAAGAACTGCAAAAAGGAGAGTGTTACTGGATCTCAGAGTACTAGGGGAGACTAAGTTGTAAGAAGACTAGAAAGGGAAATAAGGGCCTGTTTTGTTAAGGGCTTTAAAAACCAAATAGAGCATTTTATACTTGATCCTGGAGGCAATAGAGAGTCACTAAAATGTCTTGAATATTCAATTGAATTTAACTTTAAGTAAGCAAAAACAACAATAACAATAAAAATGCTTTTACATACACATTAGCCACTATGTAAAAAAATGCTGTTCTAAGTTGCAAAGTCAAAGATAAAAATGATACAATCACTGATTTTAAGGGGGGGGGGAGAAGAAATACAAATAAATAAGAAAACATTTATAGTGATGGAGAGAGAGAGAGAGAGAGACAGAAAGAGAGAGAGAAAGAGAGGGAGAGAGGGAGAGAGAGAGAAAGAGAGAGAGAAAAAGAGAGAGAGAGAGAAAGAGTGTAATAAGGCTTGAGGGGTGGATAAGGAGAGAGATCAAGAAAGGACTGTTATAGAAATTGGCAACTGATCTAAGCTTTGGAAAAGCTAGGGATTCTGATAGACAGGGGAAGAGGGAGGGCATACCATACAAAAGGGACCACTCAAAGGGATGGACTATATATCACTAACCTCGTTGGTTAATTTGCACAATACACTTTATAGGAAACACACAGTAGGTATTTGGTTAAAGAATGAATTTATTCAAACCGGGATTTGGTGGGAGGCGTGGAAATCTTGGCATTGAGATCATCAGAAGAAAGCAGGACAGTCTGAGAAGAAGAGACCTGATAAGCAAGAAAAGTATCAACTTTCAGAAATTATTTGTGAAATTTGGTCCTGAGAGCTAGGAGATAGAGAACAACTTAATCCCATTTTCCTATAGCTTACTGAAATCAAATTTCTATACTCAAGGAACAGCCTATGACAGTGAAACTCATCCTACCTTCTAGGCCTTGGATGAACTTGAGACATATAGTTAACTTTTGAAGATATGTAAAAATCCTGGTTTACTCAATACACAAACATTTCCATGGTGTTATGGATTTTGAAGTTCCCTCCAACAATACAGGTTGTGATCCATTCATATCTGTTCATACTCTTCTTACTGTCCTCCCATAAACTTGCCACAAGTGGTTCATTCAATATGTTGGAGGATTTCATTGCTTTTGATTGACATTGTGAAGCTATCATTGGAACACTCTGGTTGTCTACCTATCATCTCTCTAGCCCTGTGATCAGCCCATTGTATCTTCCTTCCATTTATTTTCTGATACCCTAATTGACTTATTTTCTTTTTCTGAAGTTTCTCACTGGTTATCCTGGAATGACCATTTTGGACCATACATACTGCGGAAGAAGGGACTAAAACATTCTCCCATGTAATCCTTTTATTTAATTTACATATGAGCAAATTGAGGCCAAAAGAGTGTTTCCTCTTAAAAGTCATATGGGTAGTAAGTGTTGGGATTCTTGGTTGAGTAGCAGAATGCTGTGCCTTGAATAGAAGATGTGAGTCTAGATCTCTCCTTGGACACTTCCTCTTAGCTGTGTCACCTTGAGAAAGTCACTTAACCTATGTCTGCCTCAGCTTCCTCAGTTGTACAGTGGGGATCATGATAATATCCCCTCCCAGGGTTGTTATGAGAATCAAATGAGATAGTATTTTTAAAGCACAGAAATGTATATCATCTTCTCCTCTTCCCTTCCTATTCTCCTTTCATTACCTGATGCCGCCTCAATTAAAGATATAAGGGCATTAATTTTAAAACTAAGTTAAAAACTTGTGAAATGTGAGAAATCTAATTTTACAGTAAAACCCCAGGGGAACTTAGATTTTAATCAGGTTCTAACTTAATCAATTAAGTCATCACTCCAGCTTCTGGTTACATGTTTTTTTGGAATTAGTGTTGTGGCAATTGGCTTGATGCATCTCCATGTCAGAAAAACAAAAATAGAACAGCAGCATGAACTTTTGACAAAACATAATTAGAAAACTTAGAGGAAGATGAAGAACACCTATTCTAATTAGCTAGACATCTTCTGTCTAGGCATTGGAGCTTTGTGAGAAGATAGATTTCTATCCACTTATCTGTGTACATTCTGCCCAGAAGCTCCTGGAGTTCCCCAAAGTTCTATCAAGAAATTGTATTATATTTTAGTTGAAGATCATAAATTCATCTGATAGGCAACTGGCCAGAGCAGGAACTGTGGAATGAGTGTATCAGAATCACAGACTTAGCAGAGTTCTGTTCTCAGCTAGGGGGAGAAGGGATGCCATGAAGAGATCACAAACACAAACCCTGTTCTCAGAGAGGAATTCAGACGCATCCCTTTGGCCTCATGGGGAAATGAAGTTTAGATTCAACACCCCAAGGCCTGAGGGTCGTATTTCTCAGAGTAAGACTTAAACTCGGTCTCCTACCCAGTTTAGAAATCATCCAGAGGGATCAGGATCATAGATTCATTTACCCAGAGCTCTTAGCTCATCCAGTAACACTGAATTGGTGAGAACAGCTCACTGGAAGGATGAGTCAACAAACAAAAAAGTTTTATAAAGAGAGGGAAGCACATTAACTATAAAACACTCACAAAACCGCAAAGAAAAGCAAAACTTGCCCACAAGATTAATTAGAATTCAAAGAAGAAAATTTTTGGTTTCTCAAAAATTTATTTAGCATTTTGTTTTTCTCCAGTTACATGCAAAAACAATTTTTGACATTAAAAAAAAGTACAAGGTCCAAATTCTCTACCTCCCTCCCTCACCCCTCCCCATTGAGAAGACGAGTAATTCAACATAGGTTATATATGTATAGTCACGCAAAACATGTCCATAATAGTCATGTTGTGAAAGAAAACATAGGGCCCCCTCCAAAAAAAACCTCAAGAAAGAAAAAGAAAGCAAAAATGTATGTTTCAATCTGCATTCAGACACCATCAGTTATTCTTCTGGGGATGGATAGGATTTTTCATCATAAGTCCTTCAGAGTTGCCCTGGATCATTGAATTGCTGAAAATAGCTAAATCATTCTTACATTTTACAATATTGCTGTTACTGCATACACACTACATTTCACTTTGTATCAGTTCATGTAAGTCTTTTCAGATTTTTCTGAGAGTATCCTATTCATTATTTCTTTTTTTTTTAAATTAAATGCTTCACTTTTATTATAGAACTGAAAAACAAAACTCATTCCAAGGCTTCAATTTAGATTGACATCTCTGAATGTGGTCCATTTTCTCACTATTATGATGGTGGCCATCACAACATTACCTGATTAATAATGAATTTTGTCTTGATATGCTTCCTTCCCAACAGGAAAACTTTGCCTACAGTGGATTTAAAGTTTTTCAAAGTTGAAGTTAACAGAGTCAAGTTTTTTTATCCATAATCACTTCAAGTCACCCTTTTAAAGCATGGTTACCACTATCATGTATGCTAAACAATATAGTCTTTCAAAAGTTGCATTCAATTGCTACTCAATCCACATACATTAAAATTCTATTTTATTGATAGCCCATACACAGGAAAAATGTACAATGCTCATGTGAATATTCTATTCTTCAACTTACCCTTCTTCTATAAGTTACCTTAGGTATATTACTTAGGTAGTATAAAAACTTTTAACTTAACTGTCTAAATTATATATACTCATACCATTTAACTTTAATACCAAGTTTTGACTAGTCATCCAATAGTAGCACAAAGTTTTTAACCTGTCCAGCCCCTAGCTTTACTTTATGAAATGTATGACTCAGATGTATCTTACTGATGATATGTTTGGAATACATTTTTAAAACAACTAGTCATAAAAATTTGAAGGTAATTTAAATAGTTACATGGTACACATGGTACACAGACATTACAAAACAGGTTTTAAAATGCTTGTTGTAAACAGGGAATAAAAGTTCACTTGCTTAGATATTTGAAATACAACTTTATTATGATCTAAATGAAAAGGGAATGGGAATGACAGTAACAAACAAGATTCAGCATTGAATATTGTGATGAGACTGCAGCAGTCTTATATTTGAAACTCAAAGGGATGTAATTGCGGTCTAAAACAGCTAAATCCACAGGTCCAAAATATGAATTATACATTTTTTAAACTGCTACATTCACTTCAAAGCCCATTCATTTCCTTCAGCATCCCAAAGATCAAGCACATGTTCTGCTCAGCTATATAATAAAGTGGCAAACATGCTACACCATTGACCTCACAGGACAATTGCCTATAAAACTAGACCTCTGATGCTGGGCTCTAGCTTCATGGCCTTACAGGTCATCGTCTTCATCAGGGAACACAGTTTTTCTGAGCAATCTGTAAGTCCTACTCATACTGTGCTGCCAGTGCCCAGTGCATGACAGTTTCTGGAGGGGCAAAAGCAGGCATGGCAACAAACTCCAGATTAGGGTCTCCATTAAGTTTTCTAGCAAGACAAAGAAAGGGCTTCTCAAAGTTGTAGTTACTTTTGGCTGAGATGTCAGGTTCTTCTTCCCATGGAAGACAATTGATTTCACTGTATCTTTTCTGTCCTTAATATCTACTTTGTTGCCATGCAACACTATGGGGATATTTTCACATACTTGCACCAGATCTCTATGCTAGTTACATTCTTATAACTAACTCTCAAGGTTACATCAAACATTATAATGGCACACTGAGCTTGGATATGATAACCATCTCTAAGACCACCAAATTTCTCTTGGTCAGCTGTATCCCATATATTGAATTTAATAGGACCTCTTTTAGTATGGAACATAAGAGGATGGACCTCAACACCCAGGCTGGCTACATACTTCTCAAATTTGCCAGTCAAGTGACATTTTACAAATGTGATTTTTCCAGTAGCTCCATCTCCAACTAATACAAGTTTGACCTGCACTTGAGCTTCTCCTTGGGTGGCCATCATGATGGTTCTTCCAGAAGTGTCTCCCTCTCCACCTGACTGAACATTCTATTTCTTATAGCACAATAGTGTTTTGTCACAATCATATACAGCAATTGCTCAGCCATTCCCAGTTGATGGCCATCACCTTAATTTTCAATTCTTTGCCACCAGGAAAAGCACTACTATAAATTCTTTTTGTATGTATAGGTCCTTTTACTTTTTTGGGGGGGAAGGGGGAAAAGCAAAGCAATTGGGGTCAAGTGACTTGCCCAAGTTCACAAAGCTTGTGTCAAGTGTCTTAGGCCAGATTTGAATTCAGGTCCTCCTGACTCCAGGGCTGGTACTCTATTTACTGTGCCACCAGCTGCCACTACTTTAAAAAAAAATCTGTTTTGGTATATAGACCTAGTAGTGGTATTGCTAGGTCAAAAAGTATGCCTAGTTTTATAGCCCTTTGGGCATAGTTCCAAATTGCTCTACACAATGGTTGAATCAGTTCACAACTCCCCCAATAGTGCATTAATGTCTCATTTTTCCTCTATCCCTTTAACATCCATCATTTTCCATTTTTGTCCTGTTAGCCAATATAATAAGCATGAAGTAGTACCTCAGAATTATTTTAATTTGCATTTCTCCAATCAATAGTGGGTTAGAACATTTTTATATAGTTATAGATAGCTTTTATTACTTTGTCACAAAACTGTTCATATCCATTTATAAATCGCAGAAATGCTCATATTTTTGAAATTTTGAATCGGTTATCTTTATGTTTGAGAAATGAGACCTTTATTAGAGAAACTTGCTTCAAATTTTTTTTCACAGTTACAGTTGCTAAATGTATTTCCCTCCATTATATTCCCCCCATGTTTATTCTACTGTTTCTCTTTTAGTCTGGCCCTCCTCAAAAGTATTTTATTTCTGACTACCCCTTCCCCAATCTCCCTTTCCTTCTATACTCCCCTTCTCTTATTCCCCTTCTCTCCTACTTAGGAAGCAGAATCCTGCCTTAACAAAGAGTTAAAAGTTAAGAAATAGACTGGGAAAAGGAGGGGATATATCCCTTAGGAGGGAATAATGCTATCCTAAGGGAAAAGGAATAATGCTATCCTAAGATAGATTTCTATACCCAATTGAGTGTATATTTTATTCCCTCTTTGAGTCAATTCTCACGAGAATAAGGTTCACTCACTCCCTCGAAACTCCACCCCTTTCCCCTTCACTGTAAAAGACTTTTTCTTGCCTCCTTTATGTTGAGATAATCTTGCCTATTCTACCTCTCCCTTTTCCTTTCTCCCAGTACAATCCTCTCTTACCCCTTAATTTTTATTTTTTAGACGTCATTCTTTTATATTCAACTCACATATGTGCCTCTTGTGTATACATACTACTTATATCTGCCATAATGAGAAAGTTTCTATGAGTTACAAGTATCTTCCCAAGTAGTAAAAAATTTAACCTTATTAAATGCTTTATGATTTCCTTTTTTTTTTGCTTTTACCTTTTTATGCTTCTCAAGTCTTGTATTTGAAAGTCAAATTTTCTATTCAGCTGCAATTTTTTCATGAAGAATGCTTGAAAGTCTTCTATTTCATTTTTTCCCTGAAGAATTATATTCAATCTTGTTGAGTAGCTGATTCTTGGTCGTAATACTGGGTCCTTTGCCCTCCAGAACATCATATTCCAAGTCCTCCAATTCTTTAATGTAGAAGTTGCTTAATTTTGTGTTATCTTGACTGTGTCTGCATGATAATTGAACTCTTTTTTTCTGGCTGCTTGCAATATATTCACTTTGACATGGGGACTCTGGAACTTGGCTATAATATTCCTGGGAGTTTTCATTTTGGAATTTCTTTCAGGAGGTGATCAATGAATTCTTTCAATTTCTATTTTACACTTTGGTTCTAGAATATCAGGGAAGTTTTCCTTGATAATTTCTTGCAAGATGATGTCTAGGCCCTTTTTTTGATCATGACTTTCAGGTAGTCTAGTAATTTTTAAATTATCTCTCCTTAATCTATTTTCCAGGTCAGTTATTTTTCTGATGAGATATTTCACATCATCTTCTATTTTTTCATTCTTTTGATTTTGTTTTGTTGTCTCTTGATTTGTCGTTATATCATTAGCTTCCATTTGCTCTATTACAGTTTTTAAGGAGTTATTTTCTTCAGTAGCTTTTGTACCATTTTTTTCCCATTTGACCAACTCTACTTTTTAAGATTTTTTTTTTCTTCATCAAATTTTTGTGCCTCCTTTTCCATTTAGCCAATTCTTCTTTTTGAGGCACTCTTCTCCTCATTGTTTTTTTGAACCTCCTTTACCATTTGGTCTAGTCTGTTTTTTTAAGTTGTTATTTTCTTCAGTACTTTTTGGATCTCCTTTACTGAGCTGTTGACTCATATTTTCATAATTTTCTTGTATGATTCTCATTTCTCTTCCCAATTTTTCCTCTACCTCTCTTACTTGGTTTTCAAAATCTTTTTTGATCTTTTACATGCCCTGAGACCAACTCATATTTTTCTTGGTGACTTTGGATGTAGGTGATTTGACTTTGTTATCTTATTCTGAGTGTGTTTTAATCTTCCTTGTCATCATGGTGACTATGTGGTTAGAATGTTTTTCTGTTGTTTGCTCCTTTTCCCAGTCTATTTCTTAACTTTTAACTCTTTGTTAAGGCAGGATTCTGCTTCCTAAGTAGAGGGGCCACTGTCCCACACTTCAGGGATCTTGTGCAGCTGTTTTCAGAGATACTTGTAGGGACCTGTAAGTTTTCAGTTCTTCTGAGGTAGTATGACCTAAGGAGAGTTGGTTACTGCTATCCTAGCCTGTGCTCTCACTTGTGAGCAACTGCAAGCACTCTTTTCTGCCCTAGAATTCCTGCCTGCTCTACTGTGGTGTGCTAGTGCTCCTCCTTGCCCTGAAACTGCCACCTAGGAATCCAACCAAAATTCAAGTACAGGGAAAGCAACATAATTCTTCCTCAGTGCTAGCAAAAATACCCCTCTAATCTCCTTTTGACCAGTTGTTCAATTCCATTACCATCTTTGGGCTGAGAGCTCTGGAAGAATCTACTATTGACAATGATTCACTGACTCCTAAAGCTTGCTCTGGGTTTGCTGGGGCCAGTTTTCACCGGCCTGCATCCCTCTCTCACTCTGGTGCAACAGACTTTTCCTGCTGACATTCTAAGTTGTCTTGGGCTGGAAAATTGTTCAACTCCATCTTTTTATGGGTTCTGTCACTCCAATATTTGTTTAGAGTCATTATTTAAAAGTATTTGGAGTGATTTGAAGAAGATCTCAGGTAAGTCCCTGCCTTTATTCTGATCTCTTGGTTCTGCCACCCTTAATTTTTTTAAAGAGGCAAATGCTATTATAAATGAGATAAGAGTGAGAAGAATCATAAAACAGAAAGAGCTTTTGGGGAGACACTTGGAAAAAATTAATAGATTAAAAAACATATAAATAAATTTACCAAGTAAATGACTTTCTCAGAAGTAGAATGGATGTACTAGAAACCAATGCTTCAATGAGACAAGAAGAAATATTTTTAGAAATCCAAAGCCCAAAATATTTCTAGAAGTACAAAGATGGAAACCAAAAAAAAAAAAAAGATAATGGAACATATCGGGTATATAAAAAAATAACCAACTTTGAAATCATAATAAGGGAAAATAATTTAATAATCATCATACACCTAAAATACACGAGAATTTTACATCATATTTCAAGAAATCATGAAACAAAATTGTTCAGATGTCTCAGCACCAGAGGGTAAAATGAAAATAGAACACAGCAGTCAACTCCTGAAAGAAATACCAAAGCAAAACCTCTCCAGTACATCATAGTAAAAATCCAGTATTTCGCATCAAAGAAAAAATAATGCTGCAACAGTCAGAAAGATTTCAAGTACCAAAGAACTACTGTTGAGATCACACAAAATTTTGTAGCTACAATCATAAAGGATTGGAGATCACATAATAAGATATTACATAAAACAAAAGATATTGGCTTAAAACCAAAAATAACATACCTGGTAAAACTGAATATAATCCTGCTGGTGAAAGAATGGATCTTTAATGAAATCAAATACTTCCAGACACTCCTGATGAATATACTAGGGCTGAATAATAAGTTTGATTTTTATTACGTTTTGATGATCTTAAAAGAAGAAGAAAAAGGAAAAGAGAAAATTATGCATAAGGAGGAAAAAAAGAATGGAAGGGGAAAGTTTATATTGCAAAATGGAGGTAAAGTTCAAATAGAAGTCTATACAAACTAGAAAAGAAAGCAGAATGTTATTTGAACCTCATTTTCAGCCACAGTGATCTAGTAGGGAAGAACAGACACACACACACACACACATACACACACACACACGGATACGCACACATACACATGCACGTGCACGCACGCACACATGCAAAAAAAAAAACAAAAAAAAAAACCTGAAGAAATGCATTCAATTTACCAGGAAAAAAGGAGAGAAAATGAAAGGTGAAGAAGAAAGATTAAGAGAAGGCTTAGTTTTAATAAGATTCAGTAATAAGCAAAACAAACCTTAAGTTTAGAGAGAAAGATCATAAGGAGAAATTTAAAAGAAAGAAAAGACGAGAATAAGTGATTAGAATCTGAATGAGAGGAAAAGAAGAGAGAGGGGAGTGGAAACTGATGGCATCAAATATAGGTCATTAGTGCTGTGCATGCTGCTTTTTATGCCCCTTTTCTATATAAAGAGGGGTCAAGGAGAAAAAAGGAAAAAAGTATAAGAGAATAAACTTTAGGAAAATCCATACAATAAAAAATATTTTGCACAAATAAAACCAATGATGCTAAAATTAGAAATGAAATAACTATGAAAAATATTTGTAAGCTTCTTTGATAAATATTATTTCTACGAAATCTAGGGAAATTATTCAAATATATAAATGATTCACGAACACATGAACAGTCACAATGGATATAATCAGATAATTCTCAAAAGAAGAAATGTATGAAAATGTATGAGCTGTATGAAAAACATATGAGGTGTTTGAAAACGTGCTATAAAATAACTACTAATTAGAGAATGAGACTGCATAATAAATAGTAAGATACAAAGTTCTTGACTTAGTGAGTATGGAATTATAATCATTATAATTATTGATTAGCTATACTTATGTGTTCCTAGCATTTTGTTTCACCCTTCTTTCTTTCTCCCCGCCCCCCCCCCCCCAATGATCATGGTGCAGGTGGGAAAGAGGAAAAATAAGTGTTTGATAATATTAAAAAATAATTAAAGTCAAACAATTTTCTTAACCTAGGATAGTGGATGGAGCACCAGACTTTTTATATCTCAATTCTGCCTTACACGCTTACTAGCTCTGTGATTCAGGGAAAGTCAGTTAACCTTAGAGATCCTCACTTTTCTCATCTGTAAAATGGGGATAATTATATTTAATTCAAGATTGTTGTGCAGATCAAATGAAATTATGCACACACATAAACATGTGTGTTTGTGTATCACTTTGTAAAGCTTAAAATACTATATAAATGTTTGTTATTTCCTCCTCCTCCACCACCACCACCACCATAACCTTTTTTTAAATTAATTAATTTATTTATTTGCTCATTTACTTTTAATTTACAAGATTCAGTTCCACAATTACTTGAGTTTCAGATTTTCTCCCCTCCCTCCCCCCCCAT
>CM053586.1:227845162-227865924 GCA_028646515.1 Pseudochirops corinnae
AAGTGACATAGGAGAGAATAGACTGGGGGAGGGGAGACACACTGGGATGGCTGTTTTGGGGTGGTGGGTGGGGGAAAGAGGAGGAGAAAATATGTAACTCAAAATCTTGTGGTAATGAATGATGTAAACTATAATAAATTTTTTTAAAAAGTAAAAAAAAAAAAAGAAAACAGTTCCTTAAAAATTAAAATTTGTGAAAGGGTAAGGGGCTCCATTCAAAATCTAACTTTTGAAAATAACTCTTTAAAAGGAAAAACTGAACAAATGGAAAAGGAGATTCAAAAACTTAGTGAAGAAATTAATTAGCTAAAAATTAGAACAAGACAAATTGAAGCTAATGACTCTATGAGATCACCAAGAATCAGTCAAACAAAATCTAAAGAATGAAAAAATAGAAGAAAATGTAAAATATCTCATTGGTTAAACAACTGACCTGGAAAACAGATCCAGGAGAGATCAGTTAAGAATTATTGGTCTACTCAAAAGCCATGATGAAAGAAAGAGCCTGGACAATATTTTCCAAGAAATCATCAAAGAAAACTCACCTGAAGTCCTAGAAGAGGGCAAAAGAGTTATCAAAAGAATCCACCCAATGCCTCCTGAAAGAGATCTCAAATTGAAAACTCCAAGGAATATTGTAGCTAAATTCCAGAAATTTCAAGTCAAGGAGAAAATATTGCAAGCAGTCAGAACGAAATTCAAGTATTGTGGAACTACAGTCAGGATCACACAGGACCTAGCAGCTTCTACATTAAAAGACTGGAGGAATTGGAATATGAAATTTCATAAGGCAAAAGAGTTTGGACT
The DNA here is from genome assembly GCA_028646515.1 of Pseudochirops corinnae. Classification (NCBI taxonomy): domain Eukaryota; kingdom Metazoa; phylum Chordata; class Mammalia; order Diprotodontia; family Pseudocheiridae; genus Pseudochirops; species Pseudochirops corinnae. The sequence continues at coordinate 227,845,970 of CM053586.1, forward strand.
ATAACCAAGGATCAACTACCCAGTAAGACTGAGAATAATCTTGGAGGCAAGGAGATGGTTATTCAATGAAATAAGGGACTTCCAGACCTTCCTAATGAAAAGAATAGAGATTAATGGAAAATTTGATCACCAAATACAAGACTCAAGAGAGACATGGAAAAGTAAACAGGGAAAATAGACACACACACACACACACACACAACTTATTCAATAAGAGCAAACTGTTTATACCCCTATATGGGAGGATGACAACCTGTCAATATTGAGAATTATAGAATTATTATGACATTTAAAAGGATACATATACATAGAGGGTGTGGGTATAAATTAACTAATGTAAAAACCTTATTAAGGGGTGCAAAGGCATTGTAATGGGAAAAGAGGTAAGAAGGAAGCATAAAAAGGTAAATTATGCCACATGTAGAGGGATAAAAACATATTATAGTAGAGGGAAAGAAGGGAGGCAGAATCACAATGTAAGATCTTTACTCTCATTGGTTTTGGTTCAAAGAGGGAATAACATATTTTGTTAACTATAAAAATCTAACATGCCCTGCTGGCAGTAGGAGGGGACAGTGGAAAGAAAAGGGGGAGGGGCTAGAAGAGAGAGAAAAAGTAGTAAGGGGAAAATGTAGGAAAAGGGAGAGGGGCTGACAGGGACAGAATATTGAGGTAGGCAGTCATCAAAAGGAAAACTTTTAAGGAGGTGAAGGGAGAAGGGAGAAATAAAGGCATAAACAGGGTAGGGAATAGGATGGAGAGAAAGACACAGGTAGTACTCATAATTGTGAATGTGAATGGGATGAACTGTCCCCTAAAATGGAAGTGGATAGGAGAATGGATTAAAAAATGTAATCTTACAATATGCTGTTTATAAAAAACACATTGGAAATGGGGATACACACAGGGTAAAGATAAAAGGCTGGAGTAGAATATATTATACTTTACCTAATGTAAAAAAGCAATCTTTATCTGAGACAAAACAAAAGTAAAAATAGATCTAATTAAAAGAGATAAGGAAGGAAACTATATGCTGCTAAATGGTTCTATTGACAATGAAGCAATATCATTACTAAACATATTTGCATGACATAGTATGACATCCAAAGTCTTTGAGATAAAGTTAAAGGAGTTAGAGGAAGAAATAGACAGCAAAACTATCCTAATAGGGGACCTCAGTCTCCCTCTCTCTGAACTTGATAAATCTAACCTCAAAATAAACAAGAAAGAAGTTAAGGAAGTGAATAGAATTTTAGAGAAAGTAGATATGATAGATTTCTGGAGAAAACTGAATGTGGATAAAAAGGAATATTCCTTCTCCTCAGTGGTACATGGCATATACCCAACAACTGATCATGTACTAGTGCATAAAAACCTCACAATCCAGTGCATAAAGGCAGAAATATTAAATACGTCCTTTTCAGATCATGATGCAAAAGAATTATATGAAATAAAGGGCCATGGGAAGATAAGACTAAAAACTAATTGGAAACTAAATAATCTAATCCTAAAGAATGAGTGGGTCTATCTCATGAGCCAGATTGGCTAAGACGAAAAAACAGGAAAATGACAAATGCTGGAGAGGATGTGGAAAAATTGGAACACTAATGCATTGTTGGTGGAGCTGTGAACTGATACAACCATTCTGAAGAGCAATCTGAAACTATGCCCAAAGGGCTATAAATAATTACATACCCTCTGACCCAGAAACACCACTTCTCGGATTGTATCCCAAAGAGATCATGGAAGCAGAAGGAAGACTCATATGTACAAAAATATTTATTGCAGCTCTCTTTGTGGTGCCAAAAAACTGGAAATTAAGGGGATGCCCATCAATTGGGGAATGGCTAAACAAGTTGTGGTATATGAATGTAATGGAATACTCTTGTGCTATAAGAAATGGGGATGAGATGGACTTCATATTTACCTGGATAGGCTTATATAAACTGATGCTAAGTGAGAAGAGCAGAATCAGGAGTAATGTGTACACAATCACAGACACATCATATGTTGACTACCAACATTGATAAACTGGACTCTTCTCAGCAATGCACAGCTATAAGACAACTCTACAAGTCTCAGGATGGAAGGAGACACCTACATTCAGAGAAAGATTTAGGAAGAACAGAGTTTAAATGGAGACTGAGGCAACCTACATGCTATTGCTCTTTTCCATGTTTGGTTTTGTTTCCTTTTTCCCGTTGTTCATTCCATTGGTTACAACCCTTCTATACAACCAGACTAATGTCCAGTGGAAAAGTATTTGCAGATTCTATACTTGACTGAATGCCACCATGGGGGGGGGGGGGGAACAGGGAGGGGAGAACACTTGAAACTCAGGGGACGGTGGAACTGAATCTTGTAAACTAAAAGTAAATAAACAAATCAATAAAAAAAAAAGAATGAGTAGGTCAAACAACAAATCATAGAGACAATCAGTTACTTCATTCAAGAGAATAACAATAATGAGACAACATACCAAAACTTATTGGATGCAGCAAAAGCAGTTCTTAGGGGAAGTTTTATATTTCTGAATGCTTACATGAATAAAATAGAGAAAAAGGAGATAAATTAATTGGGCATGCAACTGAAAAAGCTAGAAAATAAACAAATTGAAAATTCCAAATTAAATATTAAATTAGCAATACTGAAAATCAAAGGAGAGATACTGTTAAGCAATCTGGGAGAGCAAGGAGTAGTTTACATGTCAGATTTATGGAGAAGAAAAGAATTTATGACCAAACAAGAGACAGAACATTATAAAAGCTAAAATGGATGATTTTAATTACATTAAATTGAAAAATTTTGTACAAAGTCAATGTAACCAAGATTAGGAGGAAAGCAAAAAACTGGGAAAGAATTTTTACAGCCAGTGTCTCTTATAAAAACCTTGTTTCTAAAATACAGAGAAGTTAGTCAAATATATAAAATACAAGTCATTCCCCATTTAATAAATGGTCAAAGGATATGAACAGGCAATTTTCAGAGGAAGAAATTAAAGATATCTACAACCATATGAAAAAATGCTCTAAATCACTATTGACTAGAGAAATGCAAATCAAAACAACTCTGAGGTGCCACACCTATCAGATTGGCTAATATGACAAAACAGGGAAATGATGAATGTTGGGAAAAGATGTGGGAAAATTGGAACACTAATGCATTGTTGGTGGAGTTGTAGACTGATCCAATCATTCTGAAAAGCAATTTGGAATTATGCTCAAAGGGCTATAAAAATATGCATACCCTTTGACCCAGCTATAACACTTCTAGAACTGTATCCCAAAGAGATCATACAAATGGGAAAAGGATCTGTATGTACAAAAATATTTATAATAGCTCCTTCTGTGTGGGCAAAGAATTTTAAGTTAAGGGGGTGTCCATCAATTTGAGAATGGCTAAACAAGTTGTAGCATATGAATTTAATGAATACTATTGTGCTATAAGAAATGAGGAGCAGATGGACTTCATAATGACCTGGAGAAATTCATATATAATGATTCTAACTGAGAGGAGCAGAACCAAGGGAACATTGTACACAATTACAGAAACATCATATCTGTGTTGACTGACTTTGATAGATTGGGCTCATTTCAGCAATACAAAGTTATAAGACAACTCCAAGTACTCATGATGTAAAAAACTATCCACATCCAGAGAGAGATTTATAGAGTCTGAATGCAGATTGAAGTGAACTAGTTGCTCTCTCTTTTTTGCTTTGTTTTGTTCCTTCTTTCTGAGTGTTCATTCCATTGGTTATAATCCCTTACAACTTGACTAAAGTTTAATGTGAAGGTATTTGTAGAACCTGTATTGAATTTCATTCTACTATGGGAGCAGGGAGCAGGAGGAGAGGGAAGGAGAGAAAATTTGGAACTCAAGAGTTGTGGAATTGAATGCTCTAAACTAAAATTATAAATTTTTTTTAAAAGACAGTTGAAATGTTATCCAAATAGCAAACTCCACAAAAATTAGAATTAAGCAAATAGAAATTACTTACATCAGTCTACAACAGAAAATATTATAACTAAAACAAAATATTGAAAAACAGAAGAAAATATAAATTATCTATTGTGAAAATTTTACCTGGAAACAGTATAGGAGAGATTATTTAATTACTGAACACAAAATAGTATGACCAAAAAACAAAAAAAAAAACCTTGGATCCCACATTTCAAGAAATCTTAAGTAAAAACTATCCAGATCTATTAGAAACGAATGACAAAGTAAAAATAAAAAGACGATACTAATCATCTTTTGAAAGAAACTACAATTGAAAATTCCCAGAAATTTAATAAGTTAAAAAAAAACAAATGTAGATCTTCCAGGTCAAAGAAAAATTACAATCATTCAGAAAGATTTCAAGTAGAAAGGAACTATTATACTGTAAGTACTTAAAAGGAGAGAAAATCCTGACTTATGATATTCCAAAAAGGTTAAGGATAAAAACTTACAACCAGGAATAACTTGTCCTTTGTGACTGAGTATAATTTTATGAGGAAGAACACAGAGCACTGATGGAATTATGGACTTGAAAGCATTCTTAATGGCAAGACCAGCACTGAGTTGAAATTCTGAAAAGTAAACACAATAGTCAAAAAAGGGAAAACTTGGAAAAGATTGACTAGGGATGGCATACTTAGATTCTAATAGCAGGAGAGAAGAGAAATTTCCTTTCAGAATCCTAATGTTTTCAAGGGTTATAGAGGTAAGTATGAGTGATATTCATAAAGCCCTAGCATGGTGTTTTATAAGTTTTAATGGTCTTGAGTAAGAAAGAAAAGGAAATAAAAAGGGGGACAGAAAACAAATGAGGAAGATGATAAAATTTACTATTTCACAAAATTGAACTGCACAAGAAAAACATACAAACATGGAAGAAGTCACAGGTAGAGTATTAGATAAACCTCATTATATCTGAATTTAACAAAGAAAAGTTGAACACATGTACATATATACATATGTGTATGCATTGTATATATACATATGTGCATTGTGTATATTTGTGTGTGCATTCTACACACAAAATTTTGTGTAAAAATGCATCAAGTCAACGAGGAAACAGACAGGATAAAGATAAAGGAGAATGGTGTTTAAAAGGTAGGTCAGAGTCAATGATGAATGGCAAACCACTCCACTATCCTTGCCAAAAAAACCCCAAATGGTATAATGAAGAGTTGAATATGAGTAACAGAGTCTATGAGGAAACAGATATAAGCAAATTAAGTTTAAATTCTAAAGGGTAGATCATAAAGTAATGATTAAAAGAGAACAAAAAGGTTAACAACCAGTAATAAGAATCCAGATGATGTGGATAAAGGATGGGTAGTAGTGTGAAAGTAGAACACTGCTGTTTTCTGGTTCTCTTCCTACTTTTCTGACCACTCCTTTTTCAGTCTCCTCTGCTGGATATTCATGCATATTATGCCAATTAAGAGGTAAAGGTCAGTTAAGGTTTTCCCTTGGGCCATTGGTGATTTCAAGAGTTGCCATGATTTCAATTTTGATATCTATACAGATGATTCTCAAATCTATTTGTCTGGCTGTAGCTTCTTTCTCAACATCCAAGCTTATATTTCCAAAGTTCTTTCATACATACTCAACCTGGATGTCCTAAAGACTTCTTAAACTGAACATTTACAAAACTGAATCTCTTATCTACCTCTTCCAAACAATCTCTTCTTCCTAACTTTCTTATTAGTTGCAAGGGTACCACCATCATCTCAGGTATCCAAGCTCTCAATCTAGGTCTTTCTCTTGACTCCTTATTTTCTCTTACCCCCCATATTCAATCAGTGATCAAATTCTGTCATTTCCACCTTCATGACATTGCTCTCATATGTAGCTTTTTCTCCTCTGACACTGCTCTGATGCAGACTTTCATCACTGCAAAACTAGACTGTTGCACTAACCTGCTTAATGATCTCTAAAACTTAAGTTTCTACCCACATAGGTCCATCTTCCACCAAACTGTAAAATCAATCTTCTTAAAACACAGGTCTAATAAACCACCCTAATCAATCAACTTTAATTCTAGTAGCTCCCTGTTACCTCCAAGATCAAATATTAAATCTCTTACCATTCAAAACCCTTCACAGTCTTGGCCATAAACATGTCTGGCTTTCTTACACCTTACTCTTCTCCATGTACTTTGTGATCCAATGAGCCTGGCCTCATTTCCTTTCCTTGAACACAGTATCCCATTGCTTGACTCTAAGACTTTTCACAGGCTATCTCCCATACTTGTAATTGTTTTTCCACTTCCCTCCTCATCTCCATGTGCTGGCTTCCCTAGCTTCCTTCAAATTCCATTTGCATCTCACTTTCTATAGCAAACTATTTCCAATCTTGTTTAATCTTGGAGCGTTCCCTCCTAGATTGCCCACAAATTATCCTATGTATAACAGACTAGTACACAGTTATTTGCATATTGTCTCCCCATTAGATTGTGAGGGAAGAGATGTTTATTTTGTTTTGTTTTGCATTTCTTTTTATTCCCAACACTTGGCACAGTGGCTGACATATAGAAGGTGCTTTATAAGTGTTAGTTGATTATCACTTGTTACAACTGAAAAGAAATAGAAAGAAATCTATATATTTCTCAGCTATACATGCCACCTCCCACCTTTTTAAATATTGAGTTTAAAGAAAGCATTTACACTTAAATGAAAACTAAATTAATCCTAAAGAAATTGAGGTTAAAAACATCTAAAAAAAATAATAGGTAATGTCATCAAAGAAAATAACCAAAGGAGACAGCATACCAAAATTTTTGGAATGTAGATAAAATATGAAGTAACCTTTAAGAGAAACTAGATATCACTAAAGTTTCATATATTATCTTCACTTTTATCTTCTTTGTACATTGAAATGTTTATTTTGTTGAGGTCTGATAAATGCAGAATAAAAAAAATTAATTAAACTTGAAACCTGCAAAAATAGGTTTAAAGATTAACTTAAGATTTCCTAATGTGAAGGCAGATAGGGAATTAAATAGTTTAAAAAGCAAACAATGACCTGCATGCTTCTGGCAAAACTCTCAACCTCATCACCTCAGCAAGAACAACCAGAAACAACCACCAAAGTGAAAGGATGCAACATCAGAAATTGAACAATTAATGTTTTTTGTTTTTATTAAGGGGAATATTTTAAATTGTTCCTATTTATTATTGTTGTTAGTCTCTATTCTATTCTTCTGTTATCAAGCCTTGGAAATTGAAAATCATCTGTCTCTTCCCTCTAAGTCCCCCATCCTCACTATATATATTCAATCAATTTCTACATCCTGTATCTTTCACTCCCCCATTCTTTACTTCTGTTATTATCCTAATACAGACATGCATTATCTCTGGCACCTAGGTGCTGAAGTGGATGGAGTGATTAGCCTGGAGTCAGAAAGACTCATTTTCCTGAGTTCAGATTCAGGCTCAGACACTTACAATCTGTGTGACCCTGGGAAAGTCACTTAAACACACTTGTCTCAGCAAACCACTCCAGTATCTTGGAAAAAAAAAATCCCAAATGTGGTCAAAAAGAATCAGACATGACTGAAAAATTATTCAAAACAACAACAACAACAAAAAAAAAACCTTAAACTTCTTGTCAATTGGAAAATCTAATTTTTGAAAGATCACAGTGGCTATGTACTCCTGCTAAATGCTCTCTTTGGAAAGTCTATCTTGTATAATCTTCCAGGAATTGCCCCTGGATCCCATGGCTTTGAAAGCAAAAGAAGAGTATTGTGAACATCACATGCAGTAATAGAATTAACCATCACGAGGCAGCACAGAGGCCTCTAAATCCCTTAATTATATACTCCCATGGAAATTGAAGACTATAGAAACCGATGACATCCTGAATCTTTTCCACCAGACACAGTATAGATTTTCTCTGAGTCTAGAGACTTGGATTCTGCAGATATTATTCATGCACAATTTCCCCCAAAGACCTAAACTTGTGCCCCAACAGCAAACATTGAATTCAGTTGTCTGCTTTGAAGCCTGAGCAGCTTTCTACTACAAGGGCTTAGGGAACCCTGAACATGCCATCCAGTACTCTAAGACATTTGCATTCACTTCTCCATCTTCCACAGAAAGAGAACCACAGGGAACTGTGGAGAATGACAACTTTCCAGTGCTTTTCTGACTTCCTAGCATTCTTCTGACACTTAAACCCAGTCTTTGCTTACCCAGATTACAACTGGAAATGATTTCCTCCTATAGCTCTGAGACTTTCCTTTTCCTTCTAAGTAGATTGACACATGGCAGTCCTGTATTGGATAAGAGTTTACTGAGCACAACTTCATTCAAGTTCCAGATAGGAGATGAGAAACAAGTTGGGATTGACATGGAATACTTGGGGCTTATGAAAGGATGAACAAAGAATGTTGTGATTGCTTACCTTTCTGCCACAACCCAGTTCCAGAAAATACAGCCCAGAATGCACATAGATTTGCACATTTTAGTGAGTTTGACATATGTTAAGGTAAAGCTTTAAGCTTTAGGCCACACATACACACACCCATTGATCTGAACTAAAGAGATCCATTCTTCACTGAGGAAAACTATCATGAAAGGTGCTTAGAAATCGACTTTTTAAGGAAAAATCATTTGAAGTGAGGTAAGAGACCTCTGGCCTTGAAACATAACTCCCCATAGTGGGAGATAAATGAAGCAGACTCTACATCCAGACTGTGGATTGGAAGGAAGACCAGTTCTTCAGATAGAACAGGGCAAGGCAAGGCAAGAGGTCACTTTCAGTAACCTAAAGTGTGGCTTTGGAGGAAGAGGATAGGGTAGGGCATCTTCAGTCATCTTGATCTACATCTCACCACAGGACCCAGATGGCTCCAGATGAAAAAGTGAGGCTGGTGACTTTGCGGAGCCCTTCCTCACTTAAATCCAATTCATTTGTAAGTCATGGCATCAACTTCTTAATGTCTTGGTCTTCATAAAGAAGGAAGGACAAACAATAATAAGAACAACAGGTGGGAAGAGGATAATCAGCAGCAGCTAGCAATAATCCAGCTCTTGACATTTTTGCAAAACTATAGATAAATATATATATACACAAAATCTCATTTGATCTTCATAATTCTATGAATTAAGTAACATTACCTTCATTTTACAAATAAGAGAATTGAAATAAAGTTTAAGTGACTTTCTTAGAGGCACAGTCTAGTAAGGAGATTTGAAGCAAGATTTGATTCAAAGTAAGATTTGAACTTAGGTCATCAAGGAATAAAATGATTCCTTGAAACTTAGAATTGGGTAAGGAGAAGCCAGTGAAATTATAAGAGAATAAGCAATGAACAAAACATAAAGAATGAAAAATTAGAAGAAAAAGTGAAGTACCTCTTATGAAAAACTGATCTGGAAAACAGATCAAGAAGAAAAAACAGAAGAATAATGTTTCTTTTTCTATTCTTATTGCATAGTTAACTTTTAGTATTTATGGTTAAAATAAATTATTTTTTTTTAAAAATACTACAAGTATTACCCATTGTACTATCTGATAACCTACTACAGCAAATTCTTGCTAAACTGGTGCTAAGTGTGATTGTTTCTACCTGCTAAAGTCTTCAAGTGTTGTCAGCATCCTCCAAATATTAGAATCCTGGATAAAAACCTTTACCTCCACACCCCAGTGTTAGTTCTAGATGTTCTACCATACCTCTGGCAAAATCAAAAGAAAAAAAATTTACAAATAATTCATTCTCATTTTGTTGCCAAATGAAAAGCAAAACTTTTCAAAATATAAACCAGGTTTTCATAGGATCATATCTTCTGCAGCTGTAAGAGACCTCCATAAGCTATAAGTACAGCCCCCTCATTTTATAGATGAGAAATTCAGGTTGAAATAAATTAAATGACTTACCCAAGGTCATATAGCTCTTAAGTGTTCAATGGGGACTTTGAACCCATGTCTTCCTGATTCCAAAGCCAGAACTCTACCCACTATTTGAATTGTAATTTACTTAAAACTTTTGTTGTTTTTCAGTCACATCTGACTCTTTGTCATCCCATTTGGGGTTTTCTTGGCAAAGACACTGGAGTCTTTGTCATTTCCTTTTCTGTTTCTTTTACAAATGAAAAAACTGAGGCAAAGAGGTTAGGTGACTTACCCAGGGTCACACAGCTAGTAAGTATGGGGTTCTATACACCTATATACCATCTACAACTAATTGTCATCTAAAAATCAACATGGATAAAGTAACAGTCATAATGTTACTACCATTCTGAGGTGACTTTAATCTCTATTTCATTTTGCATTTGATTAGTATTTTAGTCCTTAGTTTGACATATACTTCTTGATAGATTTTTTTTAAAGCACATTTAACTTTATTTTATACTTATGGTTTCTCCCACCATGTGCAATATAAATTCCTTGAAAGCAGATATTGTCTTTTTTCTCCTTTGGGATCTCCCTCCATAGCCTTGAAGCCACTTGGTTTATATTGTTCTCTGACTCATCACCCTCAGCTGATTTAATTAGATATCTTCAGAGGTTTTAGACAATATTCTCCCCAATCTGGTATTTATTGTTACATAGATTCCCTGTTCTAGAGATCAGGATATTTTTGTCAAAGGGTTGCTTTAACAATTTTTCCTGCCATGTTTTCCCTCCCTCTCTTCAACTAACAAGATCCCTTAAGGAAAACACTAATAAAACAAAATACTTTTGATACCCCACACCACCCTCCATTACTTTTCTCATGAATTGATTCTAGTCAGCACTCAAGATATGAAATGACACTGTAGAAGAGAAGGAACACTGGCTCAGGAGACTTAGTCATACCACTGCCTCCTAACTAGCTATGTGACACTGGACAACTAATGTAATCTTTCTGGGACCAATTTACTCATCTACAGAACAAATGAAGGGATTAGACTAGAATAATTGATTTATTTAGCCAAGGCAACTCATTAAGCAGTCTACTAAGGTGGGTAGGATTATGTTAGGACATATAGTAGCTTTTGGCAATGGTCAACTGGCCTACCTCAAATATGCAAGACATCCCAATATAGACTAAGTTGTGAGTGCACTTTTTAAAATATGTATATCTGTTGGAGTTTAAGGGTGCTAGGACCCCAAAATAGTGACACACAGGTTCTGCTGGAATGAATTCAACCTAAGCCTTCTTTCAACCAAAGAAAAACAAGGTTTATTAGAATACCAATAAAAAGGTATACATGATTCTAAAAATTTTCCATATCCGCCAGACTCTTAAGGAATCTGAGCTCTTTAATGGAAACGAGATGGATCTCACATACAGAAAAACTGTGGGAAGGATCTAGGAGTAGCCGGTAGGCTGGGGTGACTGGAGGTCTAATGCCTGGACAAAGAGAATAGGGCCTTAGATAGAATCAAGCAGGGGGAAGCAGCCTGAAGCAAAACAGAGGTAATGATAATGAAGGGCTATTAGGGGTAACAGAGAATTGGTAATAGTGATAATGAAAGGCCAGTTGAGAGGATTATAGCCTCAGGCAAACACCAAATCAAGTGGGGAAATTTAAGGCGTGTTCAAGGTGGGTTTTTTTCTAGGGCCTGTAGACAAATGAGACCCAAATTCTTTTTGGAGTTAAGTGGCAAAGGTCTCAGCTTGGGTCTGTACCCTGTCAGATCAAGTGAGTTGTAAAAATGCATAAATGTAGCCAGTGAAGAGGCATGAGAAGATATGATATAAGGTCTACCCCATGCCTCATGATGACTAGAATGCTAGACTTGAAGACAAGAAGGCTCAAGTTCAAATTTGGCCTCAAGCACTTATTAGCTGTGTTACCACAAGCAAGTCACTTCTGCCTACTTCAGTTTCTTCACCTATAAATTGTGGAAAATAATGACACCTAATTCCCAGGGTTGTTGTGAAGCTCAAATGAGATATTTGTAAAGTTGATATGGATACAAAGGTCCCCTAAGAGTTAATATTAAGGGCTGATTTTTCAGTACCTTGTGAGGCCCCTCTTGAGCCTGAGGGTGTCCTAAAGTCTCTTCTCCTTGGAATACCACCTAACTTCCCCCTTATCAGAGACCACAAAATTCCTTTTCTCCTTCATCCTAGGTTATAAATTTTCTCCTGCCTCCTTTATCCTGTCCTTATAAAAAGAAACCCCTGTCTCTCTATAAATTGCTAGTCCTTCCAGGGCTAGACCACTGTTTTTGTGTTTGATAAAGCTCCCCTTGGTTAGGAGAAAATCCTGTAAGTGAATTCTTTCACATTTGAACCTGCTCTCCCAACTCTGATCTCAACAATTTGGTGCCAAAACCCACTGGTCCAAATATTAATTAGACTCCAACTATCTCCTAGCCACAGGATAACAGGTAAGCACCCTTTATTTTGTTCTCACCCCCAGACTTTTCTGCTCCTTCTGTCTTCCTGGCTGAGATCCCTGGAGTGCCCAGACACTGACAGTGATGTCTGAAGCTCCACTGACTTATGGGTGATCAGTTGGACAGTAGACCCTCATATAAGGGGACATCCTTGCACTGGGTCCGTGACATTTTTTTTTCTCCTTACTGTCTCAGGATGCTTGGATGAGTGGTGAGAAATTTTGGAAAGAGTTGGTAAGTAAAAGCACCTAGTGTTCCTTTGTAACACAGCTTTACCTCAATATAATCTAGAAAAGTAATTTGTGAAGGGGATTTCTAAACAAAACAAGCTTAGTAAGAAATTTGGTCTCCAAAACTTAAAAAAAAAGGCATCTTTATCTGCTTGAGCAGACTTTTTAACCTGTGTTGTTTTCCCTGCATCCTGTATTGTTCATTCCCTTTCCCCGTGGGACATTGGGAGAGGTGGGCCTCTGCACCTGGTTTTCTTTGGGTGTTACTATGCCCCGATTTCTAAGTTCATTGCTTATGTTATTACTATATTTCTAAATTGTATTATGTTTCTAAAACTCTCTTAGATTGTGAAATTTGAGAGACTATTGTGAGGTAGAAATGGTATTACAATTTTTTTAATCTGGATTTTGTTGTATATGAATTGTTCTTTTGAAAGGATGTGATGAAAACTTGTTATTTTGAAACATATTTAGTTATAAACAGATAATAATAATAACACTGATGTTTAGTATAATATCAGACTTTTCACTGGAAATCTTAGCTATTATGAAAATATATACAATGTTTTAAAATTATAGCTTTAAATTTATAAAATTATATTAATGATGAGATGAATGATTCTCTGTGCAAGATTATTTAGAAATACATTCACCTAAACTGATAATGGACTGTTTCAAGTCTTAAATATATAATAATGTTTAGGACATTGTTACATTTCTAAACCATATAATTTGGTAAATGTTGTATTGTTGTATTGTTGAAAAAGCAATTCCTTTTGTGATCTAGATGTTAGATTAGGAATTATACAAAAAAAAATAGGGAAGAATGAATGGATTAGGATAAACTTCCAAGTTTTGTCTATATTTAAGAAGAAATTTCACCTAAAGTTCTTATAAACTCTGTGCAAAAGTTTCTGTGTTGTAGAATTCCTACTGAGAAAACTAGAATGCCTGGAAAAAACCAGGGGTGTAATTTTCAAGCCTGTTTCATCTAAGGATATATTTAAGTATGCTAACCATATTCACTATATGAGATTCCAAAATGTAATAATTTTCCTGGTTTCTAGTGATATATTAAGCATAAGGAAAGAAAAGATACTGAGTAAATTTTCAAAGTCCTAGTAAACTTTGTTATCATGATAAGGCTAATTTAAATAGGTATATTCTTCTTGACTTACAAAAACAATTTCCTCTCCATTACAAACACCTTTTGACTAAGGAACTTTTTAATATCTAGGAATTCTGTAATAACTAGGAATTTAATTTCTTATAATACTTTGGGAATTTATGTTACTTAAGGACATTTTACACCAACTTAGTTTTAATGAATTCCAATGTATAAAGGTTTATTTTTGCTTTAAGGAGGAAGAAAAAGATATTCATCATTTTAAAACTTTCCAATTTTCTTCATAAAAGTTTAGTAGTTATTCATTTTACCTTCAAGGTAAAATTTAAACTGTTTTTAAAGAAAGAGAGGCATTTTAGAAGAAATGTTTCAAGAAAGAAAAATCCCTTGGGTGATTTTTAGAAGGCCTATTAAAATTTCAAGATAATTTATTGCTAAATTAACGTAATGAGTTGTAAAGTAGAAGAGATCTTGCTCTACTCATTCCATGCCTAAACAAGAGTTAAATTAGTGTTTGAACTTATCATATGTATAAGATTCAATTCCTGAAGTATCTCATTCTTTCAGACTGAGCATAATTAATGAAGAATAAACAAGCTTGTGAAACTAGGACATGAAGTCATCAGCTTGTGAGGTTAAAGTTAGGAACCTTTTGTTTGTTTAAGCTGGAATGGGATTCCAGTACAGTTATGTTAGTTAAGAGAAGTCACTTATGAGCTCTTTTGGGTTTTCTTAGTGGGAAATCTAATATTATTTTAAATCTGGCATTAGAACATGTGCAGAAACTTATGCAAACTGCTTAAGCCTCACTTTAAGATGTTCCCATAGTTCAAAGCAATTCTGAGAGCAGTATTATTTTTTTCTGTGATCAATCTTGCTGTTACCAGTGTGAAATTAAATTCTTATTATCTTGGATATGTAATCCTTGAAAGCCAAATTCACCTGAAACTCTGATTATTGCAACTTGCTATTCTAGACTATATGGGACTACAATTTGCTACTGTTTTAAGCTTTGATTACAGGGATAGTTGTCATAAAACCAATAGGACAATGGCATTGCTGCAAGCCGAAAATTGCTAAAGGTGGATGTCTGTGGCTGGGAAGAATATTGAGGACAACCTTGCATATGGCCTAGGTGAGATCTTCCTGACTCTATTTCCCAATTGTGCTATTTCCTTTCTGAAAAAGGAAAATTCTCCATCCCATTAATCCTGAGTCCTGTTTTTAACATCTAGTGACTATTTGATTGGTTATCAGATATGACTTAAGCCTAGAATCAAACATAGCTAAGGAAGTTCTTTCTTTTTGTTATGAAATATGATGTCCCTCACTTTCTTTTACAGCTAATTTTTATAATCAAGAAGTTCTGTAAGTATAATAGTAAATTTATTAAATAATAGATGGAAAATGGAACATCTCTGAGTTGCTCTGAGGATGCAAGGATAAATAGCTTACAATTTTAACCTACATTAATGGCCAAATAAATGTAATATAGAGATAATACCCCCCAAAGGAGGAAATTATTAGAAAATTCAACTTCATTCAAAGTCTGTTACTATTATGGAAATAATATTTGTTTTCACTGTGTGAACTGTGGTACAAACATGTTTTATTATAAACAACTTACTGATACACACTGTTTTGGAATTAATTACTTACAGATCTTCCCAAGTCTTTTATGATAACTGGAGTAAAAGTCAGTTTCTTACCAGTAAATTCATTTGTATAACTATTGAACGCAAGGATAGAAAGCCTCTACCTGATGAAGTATTACCTGTATTTACACGTATGAGTTGGATTCTCAATAGCACCTGATCCTCCCAAAGAAATTGGAATCAGAATGGAAACTTTGGAGAAAATAACAAGATTAGATAATCCTATCTGTCAAAAACAAATAATAGCATCCTGGGCCTCTTATTTTCTGTTGGTTTTTTCTTTGCTTAACTCTTTTCTGACATCACTTTAATGCTCCTTTTATTTGGGCCCTGCAGATTTGTGTCTCCTAGCCTATCAGTTGTCTACCTGCAGATGGTCATGCAACAAGAATACCTATTCCACACTCCCCTCAACCCCTGGACACTGCTTCAGCCTCATTTTTACTCCCCTTAATATCCCCACTCAGGCAGAAACAGTTCCTTTTTGCCCTCTCTAAAAAGCATTTGGGTGGATAGTGAGGTAGACAGGAGTGCTGAGACAGATGAAGCAAGCAGGAGGCATGATGTGAGATGTGAAATAAGATGTTAGGACACAACTAGTGAGAAAAGTGATCAAAGAAGACTATGCATTGAAGCCCTTCACTGTTGGGACTTGCTTATGTGCTTTCTAGCTATGCTCTGTTCTAGGCCCTACCTTGAACCACTTCTGTTTCTAACCCACCAATTCCTGATTCCCACTCTGTGCCCAGGCTTAGGCTTGCTCCCTTGGGACTGGAAGTCTGATGCCTTGATTCAATTAGTGAATTCTGTGGGGCAAGGTAGAGTACATGATTGCTGGGTGTTTTGCCATCATTCCCAGGATACTAACTATACTCCCTATAGCTCTCCCCCTATTCCCTGAAAACCCTGCATGAAATGTATCCTTTGAGTACCCAAAGGATATAACAGGCAGCCTCTTGGATTCAAGACATCTACTCCAGCCTGATATCTCCCCCTACCTTCTCCTGGGGGTCATGTTTCTCTCCCTTTTCCCCCACATTCTGATCCTGTTATTAATCACTTTACTTGCTCTTATACTTAGTCCATGCTTGTTTAACCTCCTGGCTCACTTTGTGTCTTCTCACTTGAAGAAATTTCACCTTCAACTCTTAGTATACCAACCCCTACCCTTGATATCCCTCAGTAATTTGCCTCTCTCAACCTTGGACTCAGCTGGCACTGCATTCTGAACCCCCATGCTGACCACCCCTTCTCAACCTATTCTCAGTCCCTAAAATGGATTCTTTGCCCCCGTTCAGCAGGAAGCAGCTACCGAAGACAATGACCTTCACGCCCCACCCCTTTTGGCCAAGATTTCTCCTGCCTAGTGATTGAATGGAGAAATGATGTGGATACAAAGGTGTCCTAAGGGTTAATATTCAGGATTCTTTTTTCAGTACTTTTCCAGGCCCCTCCTGAACCTGAGGATGTCCTAAAATTTCTTCCCCTTTACTTGGAATATCATCAAACTTTCCTCTTAACCTAGACCACAAAATTCTTTGTCTCCCTCATCCTGGGTCATATATTTTCCCCTGTCTCCCTTATGTTATCCTTATAAAAATAAGCCCCCATCCCTTTGTAAACTGCTAGCCCTCTTTCAGGGCTAATCCACTGCTTTTGCACCAATAAAGCTCCACTTGATTAAGAGAAAACCATCTAAGTGACATCTTTCATATCTGAATGTGCTCTCCCAACTCTGACCCCAACAAAGTGTTTAGCACAGTGCCAGCCATCTTGTAGACATAGTAAATGCTTGTTTCCTTTTCCTTTCTTCCTTTCCAAGGGAGACAGCAATATCCACTTTGAAGAGAACAAGAAGGACCAGAGTTAAACATTTGTATCTCCTATCTCCAGTCATATATAGATAGATAGATAGATAGATAGATAGATAGATAGATAGATAGATATCTGTCCCCGTAAATATTTCTAGGGTAGGGGTACAATAGATTCAGAACAAAAGTCACTGCCATGATTGCTAACCCTTAGCTTAAGTGTAATGGGGAGGGAAGAAAGAAGCACCATTCTTGCACTCACCATCTTATCCTGTTGGTATCAATTTCTGTTTTGAATCTTGAGATTTCTCTCTTGATTTAATCTGATATATTTCAGAAAATAAAGAGGTGTTTATGGGCTCTCTGGGAGTGAAATATCTCACAGTCAGAGAGAATTGCAATCTTACCCAAAGTCTCTTAGGAGAAAAGCCAGAAATCAGAGACACATTGGGAAGCCTACTCTCTCTATATACGTACAGTTTTTAAAGTTTTTCTTTCTCTCCCAAAAAAGGTTGGGAACCACATTTATTTCCCAAGCAACAATAGTACCAGTTCCAACTGTGAAGGGTCCAGTGTCAGAATCCTGTGCAACAATATGGAAAATGCTGTATGATTCACTGAAAGGGCAGCAAGGAAGGAACAAAAAGCACTGAGATTATATGAACCTGTTTACTGCACCTATGGCATACTTTAGACTAGTCTAGAAATGAACTCAGAGGAATTCAGAGTTACATTAGGAGTTCAATCTGTGAACAAGTTCTAGCATCTTTGATTTGTTTGTGCTTCTGACCCTCCATATAGGAGAGTCCTTCAGAATCTAGTCAAAGTCTCGAAGAGCAAGCCCTTTATCTCTATGAAAACAACTCCAGAATAAGCCCTGGGGAAAATCATGTTTGGGGTTGTTTTATTTTGTTTTCTCCCTGCTTTTCTTTCTCTCAGCTCTATATACTCAACCCATTCAAATGTTCAAAGATCCCAAATCACAGAACTGGTAGCAAGGTCACAGATAAGCCCTTGATTCCCTAACAAATGCTGATGCTCTTAAGTGCATGCTAAGTGAGGAAAAAAGATCAGCACATACAAGAAATAAGAAAACTGGGACATACTCCCCCAACACACACACACACACACACACACACACACACACACACACACACACACACACACACACCCTTACCAATCTTGTTCTCTAGGGCCCTAAGTTCGCTACCTCTACTGCTACCCTCCAGATACCTTGGTCTCCAGTCTTACAAAGGCTTTCTTCTTTCTCCACACCATTCATTCACATCTTTTTCTCTTAATTTATGAAAAGCAAATCTATATTACATTGCTAATGGAAATAAAATGAGATATATCACTGCCTAATAATTCCATTTACAGTCTTTGGAACTCTCCAGACTAAAGCCACCTTTTCTATCTTTGCACTCTCCTATATGTGTTATTTCTCTGTTAGAATGTAAGTTCCTTGAGGACAGGCATTGTCTCATTTTTTATTTATATTACAAGCATCTCTCAAAGTATCTGGAAATAATAGGTACTTAAATGTTTATTTTTTCATCTATTCAAGTGTTCATGTCATATTCATAAAAAATTTACCATTCAATAAATCTAATTTATATGTATAAGTATTCTTACATGGGCTGTCTCTCTTTTTATTTCCCTAACATTGATGTCACAAAATCATACATTTGGGGAGTAATTTCTTATATAAATTTATTTATATGGGAGAAATTGATGGACAATTTTCATTCTAAGGAAAATAACTTGAGCTGAAAAAATAGTAATTATCCAAATAGTTACTAGGAATGGAATTAAGAGATCTTTCAGTAATATTGGTAAGGGGATTGATGACAACAATGGAATGAGAGATTCATTGATATCTCCCTTTCTGTTTCTCTGACTCTGACTCTGTCTCTCTCTCTAGCACAGACACACACACACACACACAAACTCCCTTAAAAAAAAACAGAAATGTATATGATAGAAAATCTGTCTTCAAGAAACCTATGGGAATTTAAATAGCCATGCAAAATGGAGCATCTGAGAGAAAAAAGGGTCTTTTGGAATGTAGGGCTATAAGAAGACTTGATAGAAGATGAAACATTTGAACTGTATTTGAAGGGATAAAGGCTAGATATGTGATTTCATTAAAATAGAGAATGTCCAGATAAGGAAACTCACTTTCCCAATGTTAGTTGTCGCCTTTTTTTACAATCTTAGAAATTTATCCAAAGCACTAAAAGCTTGTGAGTTGCCCAGAGTCACACAGTTTATCTCAGAGGTCAGAGTTGAACCAACGTCTTCCTGCCTTGATGGGTTCCTCTTTAACCACTATGCCATGCTGAAGGATAGTTAGACAATATTCCACACTATACCACATCTTTACTCTCATACAATTTATTGGAAAATGTTGATAATACAAGATCTCACTGTACTTATTCTTTGTTGATCAACACTGAATTCAGTGGGGAAAAATACACTACTTAAAATGTTCTCTCTCAACAAAGCATCTCTAATCTGTATATTAAAATTATTCAAAGTTCCTTGAAAGATAAAACAAAATAGGTAACTTTGGTCACTGACACCTTCCTCAGTAATATCAGGCATATAAAAAAAGACATAAACTTAACAAGGCATTGACCATAGTAATGGAAGAGTTGGAGTAGAGAATTTAAGTTTGAGAAAGATTGCCTGTGGATGATGGGATCAGCTAGATGATTCCATTTATGGATGATATCATGCTAGTTGCACCAAGATGGAAAACACTGTTGCATCTCCTAAAAGAGACCTAAACCCACTCAAA
>CM053586.1:227866424-227891050 GCA_028646515.1 Pseudochirops corinnae
CCCTAAATGCTCTAGAACTCAAGATAATCAGAACAAATATGATAATCAAGCAGTATTTTGAAGGCTGATCACTCGTATAGGTGAAGAGTGAGTGTATATGGCCCCAAGATCCTGCCCTGCAGATATTGCCATATAATCCTCTAATGGTTTCTCCCCACTTGAAAATATAACCAACAACATAATAGAGAACATAATCTGGTGCAACGGAAAAAGCTGTTGATTTTAGAGGATCTCGGTTCAAATCCGGACTCTTCCAATAGCTATCTCTGAGTTCTCAGGCAATTCAAAATCTCTCTGGGGCTCAGTTTCATCATCTCTAAATGAAAGGATATATTGTTACTATTAAGATTTCTTCCATTTCTCAATCTATTATCCTATGATCTTCTATTATAATCTATTTCAAAGAACTCATCATTAGCAGTTATTACCTCTTGTGTAAACTATTGCAATTCCTTCCTAATCACTCCCAGAATCAAACTTATGTTCCATTTTAATATATCATCCACACAGTTGGCAAAATTATTTCCCTTAAGCATATGTCTGATCATTTCACTCCCCAACTCAATAAACTCCAGAGATTCTCCCTTACCTATAGGATCAAATAGAAATGCATCTATATGTCATTTAGATTCCTTTAAAACCTGACCCCAACCTACCTCTCTGTCCTTATTAGATATTACTCCACTTCTTGCACACTATCATAAGTCAAATTTGATGCTTTAATGTTCCATATTTATGATACTCCTCTCATCTCTTTGCCTTTTAAGCAGTAGTTCCCCATGCCTGAGATGCTTTACCTTATAACTTTCATCTCTTAGAGTCCCTTGTGTAATTCAAAACTCAGCTCAAGTGCCACCTTCCACATGAAATCTTTCTAATCACATCTATCCTCTTTCCTGATAACTGCTGAGTGAGGGAAAAAAATGGTAAACCTCTGGGTGGAGGGAGAGTTAGTAGTAAAGGAAGGAGTCCCAGGTTGCAACCTGCCAACAACTTCTGTATCTACCCATCAAGACTGTGGAGAAATGTCTCCTCTATTTCAATCTTTGTTATGCATAAACTTTCCTAATTTTAAGTGAATATCATAAATGGATAAATCATGCTACAATATTGAGCATTCTGAAAGATTAGGAGAGCCACCAGAACTCTGGCAAAAATAGTCCACAGCTAAATCTCCTAGTAGCTACAAATGTTGTTGTTGAGGCATCTCAATCATGTACAACTCTTCATGACCCCATCTGGAGTTTTCTTGGCAAAGAAACTGCAGTGGTTTGTCATTTCCTTCTCCAACTCATTTTATACATGAGGAAACTGAGGCAAACATGGTTAAGTGACTTACCCAAGGTACAAGGCTGGTAAGTGTCCAAAGCCAGATTTGAATTCAGTTCTTCCTGACTCTAGGCCTGGCACTCTATCCACCATGCCACTGAGCTACCAATAGCGGGAAATAGGAAATGCGTAATTAAGTGTACAAGGTCAGATTTGAACTCAGGAAGATGTGTCTTTCTGCCTGGCAGCTGCCCAGTAGCTACAATACCTAAGTCTATAGTGAGAAGTCAGGCCTGAGGAGTAACCTGTTTGGTCTAGGCCAGCAGTAGATTGGCCAAACAATGGAGAAGAGTGTCATGCATGTAATATAGAAGCTCATCCATTGGCTATGTCATATCCAGAAGTAAAGCTAAACTCCTATGATTATCTAATTCCTATTCTCTGTACCCCACCACCTGAGTCTTCATTACCAACCTCTTCACCCCTCCCATCCCAAATGTTCAACTAAACACCACCCAGCCCTTCCATTGGTCAAGGTGGAGCAAGATGTTAGAATACTCACTCTACTTTTATCCCCCCTCCTTACCTGCATCAATTAGTAACCTATTTTCCTTTGAGGTTCATACTATTCATATTGACCATCCAGTCAAAATCCCAGTAGCTGTTGTATAAAGATCCCCAGGTCTTCCTTCTTCAATGAGTTTGATGCTGGCTTACATTTTTTCTCCTCCCCCCAATTCCTGCCTTCACACGAGGGGAATTCAAACTATATATTTACTCTTCCTCAAATACTAATCACTGAGTTCTTCAATCTATTTACTTCCTATGTTATTTACTCCTTTACTCCACCTCAGTCATACAGAAAGTGGCCAACCTTTCTTTGATCTTTCTATCACCCACAAATGTACCATCTTTATTTTAAGGAATTCTAAAATTGCTCATCCAACCATAACCAATTGCCTTTTTTTACATCTCTCTCTCTCTCTCTCTCTCTCTCTCTCTGTCTTTCCTTATGCATCCACACCATGACCTCAAATACACTAACCCACCAAGTCTATCTATCTTAGGCCATCTCCCCTACACTAACTACCCTCTCTTCTTTTCCTCATCTTGATCCCTTGATGAATCAGTTCAACTCTATTCCATTTTCCTTTCTAATCCTCTCTAGCACCCTTATCATATCATTCATTACACCCAGACAAGCCTCAGGCTTGGATCCTCACCTTTCACCTTTTCTACTCTACATGCATTATGTTTTTGCCTTTTTTTTGGAGGGGGGAAGGCAGGACAATTGGGGTTAAGTGACTTGCCCAAGGTCACATTGCTAGTAAGTGTTAAGGTCAAATTTGAACTCAGGTCCTCCTGATTCCAGGGCTGCTGCTTTATTCACTGTGCCACCTAGCCATTCTTCTACATGCATTTTTAACAAAGAGAAAATAATGCATCCATCTGACTGGTTCACTACAAATTTATGGTGCACAACCCCAACTTGTTCCCTTACTGCTTAGCTGAGAACCTTGCCTCATATTTTACAGGAAAAATTGAGGCCATTCACTGTGAGCTTCCTCTTCTCCCTACTTTCTCATCTTCTATCACTCAGATGACTTCTGTCACTATTTCCTAGTTTACCCTGCCTCATATGATGAAGTGACCTTATTTCTTATAAAGACTGCCCCTCTGACTTGTTCAAGTGATCCCATTCCATCTTGCCTACTCCAACAAATTTACTCTCTGTCATTCTCATGTTATTAGTTATTTCCCATCTCTTCCTGTCTACTAGTTTATTCCCTTCTGCCTACAAACATGCTCATGTCTCCTACATCCTGAAAAAAAAACTGTCACTTTATTCTTCCATCCCTGCTGTTATCCATATTTCTTCTACACTTTGTAACTAACTTTGAAAAATCTGTCTATAATAGATGCTTCCATTTTTTTCTCCTCCAACTCTCTTCTTTATCGCCATATAATCTGGCTTCCCACCTTATCATTCTACCAAAATGCTCTTCACAAAGTTACTAATGATCCCTTAGTTGCCAGATCCAATTACCTTTTCTCAAACTTCAATCTCCAGGGCATCTCTGTAGCCTTTGACACTGTTAATCCTCTTTTCCTTCCTAATACTTTCTTCTGTCTAGGATTTAGAGACACCACTCTCTCCAGGATCTCATCTTACTTCTCTGATCTTTGTTCCTCAGGTTTCTTTGCTAGATCCTTAATCAGATCATGCTCTCTAACCATAGGGGTCCCCCAGACCTCTGTCTGAGACTTCTTTTCTTCTTCTTCTCTACTACTTAATGATTTCATCAGCTGCTACCAATTTAATTACCACCTCTATGCTGATACTCAAATCTCCTCACCCTGCCTAAAACACTTGCTGGCCTCCAATCTCTCATTTCCATTTGGCTTTTAGATATCTCAAACTGGATATCCAGTAGACATAAATGCAACATTTCCAAAACAGAACTTATCTTTCCCTCAAAACCCTTCCCCTTACAACTTTCTTATTACTGTACAGGGCAACATCACCCTCCTAGTTCCTCAGGCTCAGTATCTAGGAGTAATCCTGGACACCTCGCTATCTCACACACAATCCATATCCAATACGTTGCCAAGGCCTATTGATTTCACCTTTGCAACATCTCTCAAATACATTCCCTTCTCTCATCTGACAACTGCCTCCACTCTAGCATAGACGCTTATCATTTTACTTCTGGACAATTTCAATAGCCTGCTGATGAGTCTTCCTGCATCAAGTTTCACACTCTACTTCAAAATATTCTCCATTCATCCACTAAAATGATTTTCCTATAGCACTGATCCAACCATGTCACACACACACACACACACACACACATACACACACACACACACACACACACACTATAATGATAATGGACATTTGAAGATCTTCCCTACCTCCTAATAAGTCTAAGAGAAGTTGAAGATCTTTCCTTCTTTGAAAATAAACTCAGCCTCCTAGTAGGCAGAAGGTAATCACATGGAGCTTATGATGGGAGGAGTTTGCTGAAGGTTGGAGCAGAGCCCTTAAGAAGCTGGGAGTCAAGGGAAGCTAGGTGGCACAGTGAATAGAGCACCAACCCTGGAGTCAGGAGAACCTGAGTTCAAATCTGGCCTCAGACACTTAACACTTACTAGCCATGTGACCTTGGGCAAGTCACTTAACCACAATTGCTCTGCCCTCCCCCCCCCCAAATAAAGAAAGAAAAAAGAAGCTGGGAGTCAGAGCAACCTGGACAAGAGGAGAGGATGCTTCTGAGGGAGACAGGCTTGTGAGTACATATTGGTCTTGTGTTGGTTTGCGGGAAGGCTAAAAGATAGTGTGGCTCTCTGCTGCACTGTGGTGCATTAACTTCTATGTTGCTATGATGGAATCAGCTTACTGGTTTGGGGATTCAGTTTTCTGGTGTCTGAATAAATGTTTTGTTTCTGTCTTCTATGTGGAGAGTCTGTTATATTTTGTTATCAAGCATCATGCAGGTATATTTATAGTCACTGTGGGTGCTGTGAATATTACATTGGCACTACATACACACACACACACACACACACACACACACACACACACACACACACACACACACTTCTCCCCACTCAATAAACTCCAATGTCTTCCTACTGCTTCCAGCATAAAATACAAAAAGCTCTGTTTGGCATTGAAAGTCCTTCATGATGTACACAGTCCTACCTTTCCAGACTTGTCACTACTTACTTACCAACATGTATTCTTTGGTCCAGTGACACTGGCCTCTTGGCAGTTCCACAAATAAGATTCCCTATGTTTCGACTCTGGATACTTTCTCTGGTTATCTCCCATGACTAGAATGCTCTCACTCCTCTGCTCTAAATACTGACCTGCCCCCCACACACACACTTTTAATCCTAAAAAAAATCTAAAAATCCCACCTTCTACAGGAAACCTCCAATTACTCTTAATCCTAATGTCTTCCCTTTGTTAATTATATTCTGTTTATTCTGTATGTAGTTTCCTTTGCATGTATTGGTATACATGTTGTCTCTTCCAGTAGACTAAGCTCCTTGAGGGTAGGTGTAATGCCATACATGAGCAGCTTTCCAGAAGAATGCTACTGTGAATAGCTTTTAAGGTTCTGATTACACAGTATAGTGAATACTCCATTTATTCCAAATCAAAGCAAAACATTCTCAGAAAATCAAGGTACAGTATTCACAATATTACAACTTATCACAGAAAATCACAATATAGTATTCACAACAACTTATCATTAAAATGGCCACATAGTTTTCACCAAAGTGGTCACAGTATTTAGAACAAAGAACAATCAGGTATCCCTAAGGAGGTTTGCCTCCTTACTCAGTCATTCAGTCATCTCAGAGTACATTAGTCAGTCTTCCACTCATGGGGCAACTAGGTTAACTCAATCAGTCATTTATTTAGCAATCAGTTACTAAGTATCATTAATCACCAAATACAATCATTAGAAAATATACAACCTCCCCACCCCTAGGTCACTAGTAAACGATGTTATTATCACAGCATTCAATACACTTGAAACAAAGAAACACAGAGAGAATAAAGGTAAGGGACTGGAGCAGAATTTATTATGCTTCAGCTGAAATTAAAAAAAAAAAAAGCAAGGCTAGCAATCCTGACCACAGGAAAACAAAAGCAAATGTAGACCTAATGAAAAGAGATAAACTATATCTTGCTAAAAGATACCACAGACAATGAAGTAATATCAATACTACACATACATGCGCCAAGTGGCATAGCAAACAAATTCTTAAAGGTGAAGTAAGGTAAGTTGCAGATTCATGACTGGATGAGAGACGTAATAGATAGATGTAAAATGTGATTTTAAGTAATTTTGATTTTGATTATATTAAAAAAAACTCTTGTACAAACAAAACTGAGGCAACCAAGATGAGAGGGAAAATAGAAATCTGGGAAACAATCTTTATAACAAATTTCTCTAATAAAGGCCTCGTTTCTCAAATGTATGGAGAACTGATTGAAATTTATAAGAATATAAGCTGTTCCCCAATTGATAAATGGTCAAAGGATATGAACAGGCAATTTTCACATGAAGAAACAAAAGTCATCTATAAGCATAAAAAGAAGTGTCATTTTTTATTAGAAAAATGCAAAGTAAAAACAGCTTTGAGATGTAATGGCCAGGAAACAGTTAAGTGATACTTTATGAAATTAGAAACCAGCCAAGTAAAACTTTATGAACTTGGGATAGGAGTCAAGAAGCCGGCCTAGGGTAATTTATCTTTTTTCTTGCTCGGTCGTCATGCCCCGTGCCCCTCTGCTTACCATACAAACCCCACCCTTGTCTTAGTAACAGATTGCTTGCATCTATATAGTAACCTGCTTAGTAACTAATTGTGTTAGTTAGATACATAAACCTAAAAAACTGTATAAAAGTCTCTTCACCCCTGAGCTCTGGGCTGCTCCTTCTTTGAATTGGCATGGAGTAGCCCCAGCTGGTAAATTAAAGCTCCTTAAAACTTTTAATTCAGACTCTGTGGTCACTTTGTTAAGACTCGTCATTTCAGAGGTACCACCTCGCACCTATCAGATTGACTAATTTGACAAAAAAGGAAAATGATAAATGTTGAAAAAGATGTGGGAAAATTGGGACACTGATGCACTGTTGATGGATTTGTGAACTGTTCCAACCATTTTGAAGAGCAATTTGGAACTATGCTAAAAGGGCAAACAAACTGTGCATACCCTTTGATCCAGCATTACCACAACTAGATCTGTATCCCAAAGAGGTCATAATAAAGGGGAATGGACTGACATGTGCACAAATACAGCAACCTTCTTGGTTGGTGCCATAATATTAGAAATTGAGAGGATGCCTATCAATTGGGGAATGACTGAACAATCTTTGGTATATGAATGTAATGGAACACTATTGTGCAATAAGAAATGTTGAGCAAGCACATTTCCAAAAAACTGAAAAGACTTGTACTAACTAATACAAAGTGAAATGAACAGAACCAGGAAAACATTATACACAATACCAGCAACATTGTATCATGAACAACTATGAATGTCTCAGTCTTTCTCAACAATACCATGATCCAAGGCAACTACGAACAACTCATAAAGTAAAATGCTGTTCACATCCAGATAAAGAACTGATGGGCTTTGAATGCAGATTAAATCATTTTTTTTTCACTTTTTCATGTTTTTTTTTTTACTTTTAGTCTGTTCTTTCACAACTATGACTAATAAAGAAATATGTTTTACATGATAGTACATTAATAATATATCAAATTGCCTACCATTTTAATGAAGAGGGGAGGGGAAGAAGGAAGGGAGAAAAACTTTGAATTAAAAATCTCATAAAAATAAATGCTAAAAATTGTTTTGACATGTAATTGGGAAAAAATAAACTACTATAAAAAAAATTGACAAACTCAAAGAGAGAAAAAAAAATGTTGTCTTTATTTAATATATTGAAATGTTTTAGCTACCAGAAAGCTGGGTTCTTCTCAGAGAACAATTTTGTTCTCAAGGTTATCTTAAGTTTGAGTACCACTAACCTTCGTTATGATCCAGCACAACCTATTTCATGCAAAATCCACTGTGTGTAAAGGCACACACCATCATTTAAGCTCCTTCTGGCACTTATGCAAACGTGCTATTTGGAGGGTGGTTTGTTTGGGGACAGGAGTGCAGAAAGCATGTGGGAGGCAAGGAACTACAAACATTTGCTAGTTGCACTATGGAGCTTTCTCTCAGCAGGAAGATGATTTTCCTATGGAATCACCGGTACTCACTAAGAAATGGAGTTGGCATTTGCTGGAGACAGATTTCTCTTTCATTATGCTGTAAACAAAGCCCTGTCACTTACTGCGGGGCTATCTTTTCTGATTTATTTGCCCTGGAGCCAATCTATGGAATGGTATGAGAAAGATGGGAGAGGGAGATGGTTGGCATAAAGAAAAAAGAAGAGGGAAATATAAAGGGGAAAGATGGGAAAACACAGAAAGTGGGGGACAATAAGTACTAATCCCATCTCTGACAATTAAGTGACTTTTGATAAATCACACGAACTCCTGGGGGACTTTGTTTCTTTCCTAGGAAATGAGGTGGGAGTAGGTCAATCAGATGTCCTCTAATCTCCCTTCTAGCTCAAAATTTATAATCCTATACTCTGCTGCAGGTCTGTACAACCTGTTGCCCATGGGCCACTTACAGCCCTTAGCCTGCTTGCAGCATGCCAAATGATTTCCTCTGCATACAAAAGATGTTTTCCCTGAAATCCGTGTTCTGCAAGTGGCCAGAGGGAGTGACCCACCAGTTGCAGATTGGACAGATCTGATCTAGTGGTAATTATAGAGTTACTAACACCAGGCAAATAGAATTCTACAACATACATTGCTTTCTATTGTTCCCTTCCCCAAGGAACAACGGCAGGTATAAGATATGGTTCCCATGGAAACAACATTCCATTATATATTTTGGTTCATAAGCCAAAAACATCTGTGGGTACAATGGATAGACTACTGAGCCTGGATTCAAAAAGAGCTAAATTCAAGCTGTGACACCCTGAGCAAGTCACTTAACCTTTGCCTCAGTTTCAACTCTTCAGTGAGGAAAATGCTATAATATTTGTAAAAATGCTCTTAACACAGAGCCTGGCACATAGTAGTATCTATATAAATATTTATTCCCTCCCTCCTGTCCCTTCCCAAAGGAAATATTGGCTAAGCCCTGTATGCTGTTCTTCCTTTTCTAGGTTACACTAATCACATCCTCATTGGCAAAATACTACTGAAGGGCTGGAAACCCAGGAGAAATCATGAGCAGCAAGCCTGTCCCATGTTAGTTAGAATAATATGCTCAGCAAAGGTGAAAGATGATATGGTGGGAACCCATGGGTATCAGCAAAAGGAAGAAAAGAAAGATGTACTGTTTTTGTTACAAAATTCTGTTTTTGGCTAAACCACTAACAACAGGTGAATGAATCATTGACAAGAGGCCCAGGAACCCAAGTGGACATTGTATTTACCTAGCAAAGCCTAAAATTACTCTAGCTGCTGAATCAACCTGTTATCCCACACTCTAGTTGCTGTTTGGTATGCACTCCAGAAGAGTTGGCAGAGTATAAATGGCATGTATTGACTGCTCATCCCTCTTACCGTCTCTCTTGCCAACCAATTAAAAACTCATCCATCTTTCTTGTTGTCCTTCCGTACTTCTTCATTTACAAAAAAAAAACCCTGCTACTTCTATTTGTTCTCATTATATAATTAGGGCCTAGACCACACTTGTGGAACTCTGAAGTACAATCATTTTTCAAATCACTTTATCATTGGCTTGGTATTTTGAAACATTGAGTTCAGGGTAACAGAAAGTAAGAGATGTGTCGGAATCAAAAAATAAGCATGGAGTCCAAGTGTCACCCTACACAGAACCATGGGTTTCTTAGAATACTGTCTAAAAGACAGTTCTTTAACCATTTTTGTGTCATTGAACCCTATGACAGTCTTAGTGACACCTATGGACTCTCTAGGAAATAAATGTTTTAATAATTAAAGAAAATTCTAAATTTCAGTGAGATATTAGAGAAAATAAAGATACATTTATTGTTTTTGCTGTTGTTCCATCCAAATTCATAGACTCCCTGATATCTATCCATGTTACCCTTTGGGGTATATTAATACCTGATTAAGAACTCCAGAACTTTTTCTATTTTAAAGTCTTTTCCAACCCTAAATTTATGACCTAATGAACTTCTGCTTACTATTTGTGTTGCTTGGAACAATTAACTTCTCTCTAAGCCTCAGTTTTCTCATCTATCAAAAGAGTATAATGGCATCTGTTCCACATACCTCACAGAATTGTTGTAAGGATTAAATCAATAATGCAGGTGAATGTATAAAAAATGAAAGCTATTTATGTATTCCTATTTGAAGAAAGGAAGTTCTCTCAAGGTCCAAGCTATGATATGAGAGCAATCTGGATATTTCTGGGAGTTGCTTTGACTCTTTGGGAACATATCAGTAAAATTCCCATATAGATGGTGCCTAAGTCACTATGTCATGTGTTTGAAAAAATAATTATTTGAATTCATATGATCATTGACTTGCAAATAAATTGGGAGAGCTCTGTAAAGTCATCATGGTATCATTTTCCTGATATCATGATCCACTTCGAGAACAAAGGACATGCTATACAAGGTTCATTTACCTAGAACGGAAAGTAGTGAAGGATTCACCCAGTCACCCTTTCCATACCCATATCATACAGCTAGACAGTCAAATAGCGTTCAACTGTGTTATAGAAGGAGGCAGCTAGTGGTTCAGTGGTTAGAGCACTGGGCCTGGAGTCAGGAAGACTTGAGCTCATAACTGACCTCAGACACTTACTAGCTATGTGCCTCTAGGCAAGTCACTTAACCTCTATTTGTTTTAACCCACTGGAAAAGGAAAGGACAAACCACTCCAGTACCTTTGCCAAGAAAATCCCATGGACAGCATGCTTTATGGGATCACCAATAGTCAAACATGACTAGAGGGTTGAACATCAACAATGTACTACAGATGAGGAAACTGAGGCATAAGGAGTAAGTGATCTGCCTAAGATCACAGAAGTAGGGAGTGGCACCATTCTGATAGTCAGATCTTTTGATTATACATCTAGTACTCCTCCCATGACGTTAAGCCGTTCAATGATGTTTTTACTGTCCAGGGAACTCCTTTCTGGGGAACTAATGCTAATTTTAAACCCAATTACAGCATAGTTTTTACTCCTAAAGAAACTTGAGTGCTTCCTTAAGATTTTGGCACCTGGCAGCTTCTAACCCAGGCCAAATGGATTTATTTTATCAAATTGATGTTTTGGTTTTATCTTAACATGATTTTGTCAGTGTAGGGAACATACTGGAATGGAAACTCCATCCATAATTACAACTTAACTGAAACTTAAGAATACTATAAATTAAGTGAGAAAATTAATAACTTGATCATGGTACCAAAGTTAGTATATTTCTAAGACAGAATTTAAATTCAGACCATTTTCACTCCAGGATTCATCTCCTGTCCTCTGTGCTGGGCTGCTGCTTATCAAATAAAAGAATGATAGAAAGAAAAAAAAAACATGTTTCAAGAATACTGCTCAGAAGAGTGAATAAATTCTGCAAGACTAATAATGTCACATAGTTGAAAGAAAATTCTGATAAATGCCATGCGAAATATATTGACAATATGCTCTAATATCTAGTTTACCTGTATTCCCATTTCTAAAGAGCTGTTATATATACACTGTGGTAGTGTGTTATTTGAGAAGGCATTTGGTATTTCCAGTTAAGCAGATGACAGGAAAGGTCTTAGCTGAGCTATGCTCCTCTGAAAAATGTCCCGGTAAAAAATTAAAGGGTATCAATGAAGCAATAATCAATAAAATCAAAGGGGAATACCATTGAGTTCTGCCATTCTGTCTAGGATTATTCTAGAAGATGGCCAGAAGTCTGAAGCCACACAAAAGATACCACCTCACCTGCCCTGTAAACAGGTCCTAAAGCCAGTAGGATCTCAACCCTGAATTTCCTGAGTAACAATAAGGGACAAAGTCAGTTCTCAATAGGTCACAGGGCAGAGACACCAGAGGGCTCCTCTCCTAGGCAGTCCATGCCTACCCACAGAGTGCTTTAAGACTCCTGAAGAAAGTTAGACTCTAATATCCAGAAAGGCCTTTCAGGTCCTCAGCAAAAGACATAGCCAGCTCCCAGCAAGGGACTGCCTAGGGAAATTGAGAACTACAGTGCCAAGGTAGATGATGCCAGGAATCCTATAAAAGGACCAAAACCAAAATGATCTCTGACATAAAGTCAGGCCTTATATGATCAAGGTTGTAGCAGATGTCAGAGCCAACTCTAGAATAGCAGATGTGCAGGGTGTGAAATATGACTCATTAGAATGCCTACTCTATTCCAATGAGTATTAATCAGTTTGATATTTTACATAAGTCATATAGGGATAATTAGATAAGATAGGTTCTTATAAAAGACATTTAGAGTAGGCCTGAAATGTTAATGTGATGTTCACTCTGTGTTTACCAGTTATAAAACTCACTTGTGCAACCACAAGAATACTGACAAAGATATCTTCATCCTACTTTACTCAAATTCCGTGTTCAAACCCTGCATGGATGGGATGCCTCGAATCTTCAGAAAGTCCTCCAACTTATTTTTGTACCTCTGGACTACTCTCTCTTGCCCAACATGAACAGGTAACCATCTTATGACCATCCTATGACCACTTCATCGCCAGAAATGACTCTTGCCTTACTTATCATAATTTTTAGCCCTCAAGAGCAAGATCTTTCAGCCAATGAAATTATGTATTTTACCTTGCCTCTTCTGCATATTTGAATATCAAATCCTGTAAAAAAAAAAAAAGTCCTGTGGACCAGAAGGATCTCAAATAGTGAGGAAGATCTGAGGTCCATTTCATTAGAGGGGGTAATGGACCTTTTAATAAAGTGATGTTGCCTTGGATCTCTGCCTCAGTGATTCTTCTTTCAGTTTGGATAATTTTGGACCCCACATAGGAGAAGGATAAGAAGCTGAGGCCAATACTTTTGTTGGGTCACCAGAAGATGGAGGTAGAATA
This sequence comes from Pseudochirops corinnae, assembly GCA_028646515.1. Lineage (NCBI taxonomy): Eukaryota > Metazoa > Chordata > Mammalia > Diprotodontia > Pseudocheiridae > Pseudochirops > Pseudochirops corinnae. The sequence goes on from CM053586.1 coordinate 227,879,328, forward strand.
CCAGAACTATGACAAAGGGTGGGCACTGGTCCTAACCATCAGTTTCCTTATCTGTAAAATGGGGATATAATAGTAGCATCTAATTTAAAAGATTATTGTTTTAATCTTGTTATTATAAAGTGTTTTGCAAACTTTTAAGTGCTGTATAAGTATTAGAGAGTCAAGATCCAGACCTTCCAGGTCAAAGAAAAATACTGTCAGTAGACAAAACAAACATCAAATAGCACCTGCTTCTTTTACTTCCTTTTGTTCATGTCTCTGCACCATAGAAATACTTTTCACATCCTAGCTCTTCCTGTCTTCTTCCCACAAATCCTTTTTTCCAAAGATGAGGGAATTTCAGTTCATTCTACCAGCAGCAGTTGATGTCCCCGCCCAAGTCTTTTGAATTCCTGACTTCTCTAGGCATAATCAAAAGGCTTCACATCAGCAAATCGGCAATAACTAATCGAATATAAACATCTTCCATCTGTTCAGAATGGTGCAATAAATCACCAGGAAAAGTGACCCTTCTCCCCATATATGTATTTTACTTGTGCACGCCGCAGTTCACAGGGCAGGTCCCCCAGGGATGGCAGTTCCTATTCCCTCTTCACTAATACCCATTAGTTAAGGCCTCATAAGTGGCATCTAATATGTTTTCCTTTAATTGCCAGCCAGGGGAAACAATTCAAGCAAAGGCATTTGATGAAGTGGCGTAATAAGAAAAGAAACAATAAAATCTTTTTCCCATAAACATAGGACACACTCTTCCCCAGTATTCTATTGGTTATCCAGCCTGCCAAATTTAGCCTTGTAGGACTCCCACCACCTATGGCCTTTACTCCTACGCATAACTGCTGAATGAATTGGGAGAAAATCATAAAACCATCCTGACTATGTCCATTACAAATGTACATTATGTCATCTCAGCCGGGCCCTCGCTACAGCAAGGGAATCCTTTTTATAATTTATTAATCAAATCACTATCCATTCACCACAGTGAATTTTCAAAAGTGTTTCTTCCTTCTATAGTTCCACCTTCCAAATTCTCTCATTTGAGAACTTTGTCTCGTATTTCACTGAAAAAATTGGGCCTTCGGCCAAGAGCTCCCTCTTTTCCTCTCCTCATGTCACATCATTCAGATGACTTCTGCCACTATTTCCACTTTCATCCTGATTTCATACAAAGAGGTGGTCCCTATCCTTACTAAGACAAACCCCTCTACATGTATAAGGAACCATTTTCCATCTTGTCTCCTTTATCAGATTGCTGTCTCTATCATCCCCACTCTCTCACTTATCTTTAATCTCTCCAACTCTACTAAATGCTTCCCTGCTGCCCATAAACATGTCTATACATCCTCTATGCTCAAAATCCATCCTTTCCTGCTATCTATCGTTCCATATCTCTCCTTCCTTCTGTGCCTATACTCCTTGAAAAGGTCATCTATAACAGATGCTTCCAATTCTCCTATCTTCTTAACTCTTCGCAGTTTGCCTTCTAACCACACAATTCAACTGAAACTCTCTCCAAAGTAATAATAATCTCTTAATTGCCTAATCTAATGTTCTTTTCTTAATCTTCACCCTTCTTGGGCCTTTCCAAAGTTTTTCACATTCAATCACCCTCCTCATTTCAATACTCTCTTCTCTCTAGGTGTCCATGACACTACTCTCTCCTGGTTCTCTCCTTACCTGTCTGACCACTTCTTCCTTCTCATTCTCCTTTGCTGAATCTTCATCTTGATCCCACCTATTATTGATGTCCCCCCTGAAATTCTGTCCTGGGCCCTTTCTTTTCTCCCCCTCTACTATATTATTTTATTCGTCAATATCATCAACTTCCATGAATTCAATGATCATCTTGATGGTGATGATTCTCAAATCTACTTATCCAGTCACAATTTCTCTGCTAACCTCCATACTGACTCAACTACTTATTACTGTTGATGATACCACTATCCTCTCAGTCCCCCAGGTTCACAACTAGTTGTCCTCCTTCACTCCTCACTCTATCATTCCCCCTTATATCTAATCAGTTGTCAACTAATATTGTTTCAATCTTTACAGTATCTTTCCTAGGAGTCTCCTCTCCTAGGGGACTGCTATCACTTAGCAGGAAGCCTTATCACTTCATTCCTAGCATATTTCAATAGCTCGTTAGTTGGCTCCCTATCACCTCCAAGAATAAATATAAAATCCTTTGGCTTAAAAAAACCTTCACAACCTATAACGTTGTTTATACTTTGTTTATACTTTTATTATCTGCACATACTTGATGATCCGGTGACACTGTCATATTTGCCATTCCTTTCACAAGATACTCCATCTCCCATTTATGGGCATTTTCAATTTTCCCCAGATGTTTCCCATGCCTAGAATTATTTTCTACTTACTGTTTTCAGCTCTAACCCCTGGCTTCCCTGTCTTTCCTCAAGTTCCAGTCAAAATGCCTCTTTCTACAAGGAGGCTTTCCTGATCTCCTTTAATACTAGTGCCTTCCCTGTTTTGTCTCATGTATCTTGTATATAGATTGTACATAGTCGCTTGCATGTATTATGTATACATACACATATACATATGTGTGTATTTATATATGTGTGTGTGTGTGTGTGTGTGTATATATATATATATATATATATATATATATATACATATATGCATACAGAGAAAAAGAAAAAATATATGGAAAATATGTGTCCAAAGCACATATATGGAGTGGAGAGGGAGACAACTCATGGCTCCAATTCTTCACAGCCATTATTATTTCCTGGTGATGTCATAATGTTGCTCTTGCTGGGCCTTCTCACTGTCAGTCTCCACTCTATGAATTCTGACAGAGAGGCAATATGGTTCCTTGGAAAGGATGTGTCATTTGGAGTCCAAGTACATGTGCTTGACTCTGCTCTGTTAGGCACATACACTTTACTGGACATTGATCTGCAAGATACTCCTCTGCTTGACTCATAGTCTCCTCTCTATTAGGCATTTCACAAGGGACCCAGAACTGAGAAGTTTCTCTGTGCTTTCAGATTCTGACTTCAGCTGAAGTCTTTGCCTATTGGTTTATCTCTGTTACAAACATCCATTCGATATCACAAGGTTTTTTATAGCTCTTTTAGAAAAGCAGCCACTCTGCCCACGGATCAGGAACATAGCCCTAGGTAAAAAACAATCTTCTTGGCTTTTTTTTCCTTTATAAAATGACTTGATTTGTTCTCTCCAGTCTTAGTAACTGAGTGTCTTATCTCCAGTATGAGACTCCCAGCAAGAGGAACCAAGTTCATTACAAACAAAAAGCAAAGAAAGTTCTTCCTAAATAATATCCTTAAGCTACCTTTGTCTTATTTTTGCCAAACATCCCCTAGATTGTGAGTTCTCCATTAGACTGTAAGACCCTTTGGAGTTATTAACCAAGTACACTTCAGGTTTGACCCAAACATATTTGTTTAGGACGGTATCACAAAGGGATATTAATAGCCTCTTAAGGAAGAAGCATCTATAGCAGAATATGATAGCTTTAGCCAAGCATAGTATCAGGCCAAAAGAAAAGCAGCAGCAACAGCAGGCAGAACACCAAATCAAAGAATTTGCTTGGAGCAGCAGCACCAAGGGCAGTTCCAAGATGATAGCAAGAGATCTGGAAAAGACAGAACTGGGAAACACAGATGGCTACCTAGAGCGAGGGCTTGAAGAAGTATTCTGGCCAAACTATAATCCTTTCTGATTTCACAGAACATGTTGCTTTCTCCTTTCCCCATTCATATAGGTATCTGTGGAAGATGATATCCCTTAGTATATCAGAATGAGATTGGAGGCTAGAAGTAATTCTATTGCTCAATATTTTGGGGAGTTTTTGGTGTTGTGTCTCAATTTTTTGCCATTTGATTTATGTTTCCAGCTTTCTCTTGTTGTTGTTTAGTCATTTCAATCATGTCTTATTCTTCATGACCCCATTTAAGGTTTTCTTGGCCAAGATTCTAGAATGGTTTGTTATTTCCTTCTTCAGCTCATTTTACAGGCAAAGAGTATTAAGTAATTTGTCCAGGGTCATACAACTAGTAAGCGTCTGAGGCCAGATTTGAATTCAGGAAGATGAATCTTCCTGACTGAAGGCCCAACATTCTATCTGCTGTGCCACCTAACTACTTCCAGCATGGTCTACTGGTAGAGAATTTGCCAGATAAGGACTTGATGGACATTTTCATAACTATAATTAATTCAAACAGCCTACACTGAATCAGATATGGTAAAGATTTCCAGAGTTGAGAACATGCATTATGTATCTTTAGCTTCATTTCAACAAGTAGATGAAGAGAGAGAGAGAGAGAGAGAGAGAGAGAGAGAGAGAGAACAAAAGACTTTAAGGGTTAAATTGTACTATAAGAAAGTGGGAGAAAGAAAAAACTGAATTAGTTAAAATTCTACCAAAAACTCATTGTGTAACCTTGGGCAAGCCTCTTCACTTCTCAGTGCCTCAGTTTACTCATTTCTATAAAATGAGGCTGTTGTGCCAGATAATTTCAAAGTTTCTTCCCAGTTTTAATACTTTGATGATTCTAGGAAGTAAAACAATTTGCATATAACTATAGTACTACATATTGCCACCTCACAAAGTAATAGCTGAATTTTGATGGTCATTCAATCTTCTTTAAAACCAAGTTGGTCTGATTTTCTGTCTCTTATTTTCCTAACATCACATTGTTCTAATTAAACTAACCAGGATCATGGGTCTTATTGAACATGATACATCTTGTTCAGTGTTTCTATTCTTCCTAGAATTGCACTACCCAATCTTTGACTTTTTTACCCCTTTTAAAGATGTTTTTCTAAGATGTATATACATAAATACATACATATATATATATATATATATATATATATATATATATAGTGTGTATATACATATATATGTATAAATCAAGGTAAATTAAAATAATTTGAAAATTCTGGAATATTAGGTCATTATTTTTCATAGGTAGAACAGCCACTTGTACCTACTACAAAGTAGTTGACACACAATATACACTCAAAAAAATTTCTTTTGAATGAATGAATTTGGGATGTACCAAAAGCCTTGCTTTGCCAAAATACATTCTTCACTGGCTTATCATTGCAGGTCTTAATCTTTCACACTCACTGCCACCACCACACATATACTTGGAAAGTCTGGGTAGGGTTCATTCTCCACAAAATAAATCTTATGTTTTATATTCCCATGGTAATATCGAGAATGGGGGTAGGGGATAAACAAGATTTATTACCATATCTTATAAAGTAATAAAAATAACTATCATTTACACAGTACTTTAGGTTTAGGAGGCATTTTACATTTTTAAATCTTATTTTATTCTAATCATTACAACAATCCTGTGAGACAGTGTCTATTTTGATGTCTATTTTATAGATGTAGAAAACTGAGTCTGAGAAAGGTTGAGTGTTTTGTCCCAGGTCACAAATTTAGAAAGTGTCTGTGGTAGGATTCAAGATCAGTCTTACTCTGATATCAGTTCTCTCTTCACTATTTCACTTAAATCCAATTCACTTGCAAGTTAAGACATCACCCTCCTGATACCATTGGTCCTTTTTGAGAAACAAGGACAAACAACAACCCAGCTCCCTCAGAATGAAAAGTACAATCTCAAAAAGGTCACTACGAAAAGTCAATGGCAGAGATAAAAGTAGAAACAAGCCTTGAATATTAGAGACAGGCATAAGATTAACAAGATGGAGAAAGTAAATTCAGAGAGGCAGCTAGGTGGTGCAGTGAATAGAGCACCAGCCATGGAGTCAGTAGGACCTGAGTTCAAATCTGACCTAAGACACTTAACACAAAACTAGCTGTGTGACCTTGGGCAAGTCACTTAACCCTAACTGCCCCTCAAAAAAAAAGGCAAAAATAATTTTAATTAAAAAAAAAAAAGAAAGAAAGTAAATTCAGAGAGATGGAGTGCCCAGTTTAGACAATCCAGGTATTGAGTGAAGTGAATGCAGAAGTGAAAAGAAGAGAAAGGTACCAAAAGCAAACTGCATTTCACAATTTGGTTTTTATAATTGCTCTTGTTTGAATGTGTGAGTAAGGTGGGGAAGGTATCTCATAAGAGTTCAGTTACAAACTTCTTACCATTTTTTGTTGACAATTAGGTGTGTGAGGGCCAGAGGAAAGAGTAAATACCACATGCTTCCGGACAAGAAGTCACCAACCCAGCTCATTAGTGCCTACTTTTCTTATCTTAACTGACATCTCTGGAAATCACCCCAAGTCTTTTCTATGAAATAGTTCCTAATGGCTCCAACCCACAGGAAAAGTAAATAGCCATGGCCAAAAAAGTCTGCTAACAGAGGGGTCAAAAGTAGGAAATCTTGAGAAAAATCACAGAATGACTAGTAGGTTAGGGAATCACTTTCCCACCAACACCTCTAGTTAAGACAGAAAATATCTACTTCCCAAATGAGGCAAGTCTAACGATGACAAGAAGAGGAAAATGGAAGAAACCCATCATGACATACATAATACTTAAAGGGGAAAAAAAAAACACAGACCAGCTCATCAGGTTTTTTGTCCTAGAACTTCCACCCCTATCATATCCTCTTTTTATCTCCTCTAAAAGAGGACATAATCTCTCACTGTAGCCACAAGGATAATAGCTACTTACTTTAGGAGTTAACCCAGTGGTAAAGAAGATTTGTTGAACTGAGGTAAGGTGAAGTGAGGAGAACCAGGAGAACAATTTATACACTAAGAAACATTTTTATAAAAACATGCAATTTAGAAAGAATTAAGAATTCTAATCAATGCAATGAGCATTCATCATGAGGATGGGTGATGAAGCATGTTGCTTACCTCCTGACAGTTGGATGATGGATTTAAGGTACAGAATGAGACATAGATTTTTAGATATAATGAATGTGAGAATTTCTTTTCATTGACTATGTATATTTAATATAAAAGGTCTTTTGTCTTTTTCAATGAGTAAAGGGAAGGGGAAAGAAAACAAATTTTTACTAATCATGATAAAATTTTACTTTTAAGATTAGGGAAATTAGGTATAACTACAATGATCTCTCCAAGGATTCTCCAGTAGTATCAAAAAGGGGCCACAGAGATTGTCCAACCCATATGGTCTAAAGGAAGAGAGAGAGCAAGATAAGTTGAAAGAATGCATAGGAGAATGAATTTTTTGTCAATGTATTAGTTTCCTTTGATATCCCACTCTCCACAACATTTACAGATATTATCTTTCTAATTCCAGTGGATCATATAGGAACTCAAAGGTCAGATTCAAACCTTATATGAGTCATCAATGAGAGTGTTCTATTTGACTGTTGACACAGAAGAACTGAACATGACACCTGTTGAGAGAGAGAGAGAGAAAGAGAGAGAGAGAGAGAGACAGAGAGAGAGAGAGACAGAGAGACAGAGACAGAGAGAAAGAGAGGGATGGGGAGAGAGAGACACAGTGGGAGAGAAAGAGACAGAGAGACAGAGAGAGAAACTTTTGATTGGTGTTCTTTTCAATGCCCCCTAGGTTATAAGACATGATCCTAGTTGTCTTTCTCCAAAAAAAATCACACCTTCTCTCTTGAAATGTGAAATAACAACGCACTTTGATTACATGACCAATGTGGCTAATTGTTTCCTAATAATGAATAATCTTTAGATCTCTGATATGAATCAAATAAGATCAATATTGTTTTCTGAATATATTTCTGTGATATTTTGCAAGAATAACAAAACTTTTAGATCAATATTTATTAATGAACATTATATATAATTCAGTTGTATATGCTTTGTCTTTCCTTGGTTTTGATAGCATAATCATAATGGTTTTGTAAAGGGTACTAACTAATATTCCTTCTGTGTATTCTTGAGAATAATTTTTGTAGCATAAAGATTAATTGTTCCTTAAATGATTGCTAGCCTTCACTTGCATAGTGGAGATTCTGACCCTTAAGAAATGTTTCTTGATCAGTTAAACAAGTGTAGTTCTTCTAGTCCAGTCACTAATTAGGTGATATAATTATGAGCATATTGAAAAAGAGATTTATAAGGAATTTAAAGAAAAGTAGCATACTAAAGATGTTTTTTAAAAGTCTTCGACTTTAAAAATACATATAGTAAATGCAAATAGTAAATATTTTTAAAGTTTATAACAAATTGAAGCACTCATTCATGTTAAAAAAAAAAGTGATTTGCCATGGAAGGGCCATTCTTTAGAATGAACAAAAGAATGTACATAAAACTAAGAGCTAGTGATATTTTTAATGGGAAAAGACTAGAAACAGTCCCAGTATAAATAGACATAAAACAAGGATGCCTCATTTTACACTGCTATTTAACATTATTATAAAAATGCTAGCTATTGCAATGAGACTATTATAGCAAGAGATTATAAGTCAATGTAAGTATCAGAAGCTGATGTAAAGGAGAAATGTAATCAGGCAGCCTGAGGAGCTCCTATATAATGAACAGGTCCTGCAGAAGCTTTTAGAAAGGTTGGTAGGCCATAAGATGAGGTGCAGGAGGGGACTATAGGAAAGAAAAGAATTCAGAAAGGGAAACAAGTAAGAAGCAAAAGCTGAAGACTGTCTTGGAGGCTGTCCACAATATACTCTGGAGTCATAATTGGACTATCAAGTGGAACATGGATTAAATTCATGCAGAGAACTATGTGGTAATCTTCCACTTCTTTATCACATAATAGGCATTTAATAAATGTATATTAATAGATTACCACTTTGGTAATGCACTTGTGGGTCCCCACACAGTTTACCAAGAACATATTAAGTGAAAGCTATGGTCATCAGAAAGTGAGAAGGACTTTTTATTGAGCCCAAGTCAAAGAGCTGACCATAACCACAGGAATGAAGATGGAAAGACTGCAATAGGACTAGTCTTTGACCATGCTGACAGTAAATCCAATGTGTGAAGAAGTCTTATCTTATTTGGGAACAAACACCTCTACTGGAGGTGGAAATGCCACAACTGCAGATGGAGCAGACTTGATTTTATTTAAAGGACTTCTGGAAGAACATTTTGTTCATCTCCATAATTTCTTTTTAACCCCAAAAAGTTTTAAATAGGTCTATAACTTTTTGTTACATTATTTTAATTGCAGATAGGGGTAAGGTGTTAAGTCAGAGGATGCTGGACAGAAGAATCAATAATTCAAAGGTTCAACCAGAAGATGTCCTCAACTTGGATCTTACATCTATCCTGAAGGCATTGTACAATTTATTCACCAAATATAAGAATAAGTAATCCTAGAAGGTGCTAAAATATTGATTGTATTAAGCGTTCCTTAAAGAAAACCATGGTTGTGTCTTTCCTTTGTGCCTAAGACTTACCTGCCTTCTATGTAGCTACGAGTTTAGATAATTCCTTTTTCCTCCATTATCCCTTCTGTGCGTTAGAGTAAAACTCAGTTGAAATACTAAGTTCATCTGGGGTTTGGGAACTCTCCTCATGAAGGCAGATATTCACTTCTGCCCCAGTATGCTGTCATCCCCAAGATTTGCTCTTTGAACAAAAAAGAAATCTATTCCCACTAAAGTGAGCAACCTTGAATTCTCTTTGATGGAGCCATCAGTGATTAGAGGCATACACAAATGTACTCTGCTATTGTTAGCTTTTATACTCTAAGCTCCAACATCTCAAGGGATAGAAATTGCTCTAAAATCAGACATTTCCATTGGACTGGGCTTTTCATTTTTCTTCTTTTTTCTTTTTAAAGATAACCAGAAATTATTTATCTATCTCTAAGAAACTCAACATTTTCTCTCTCTTCATATTAACTTTTGGCCATTAACTATTATTTCTGCGTTATATTTACACTAAACAAAAACCCAGATTGATAAATTTCTAAAGGAAGCCTCTGACATCAAAAACAAGTTTTTGAAAAGCATTGTAAAAATTCTATTAAACATTCACATACCTAAGGCATCTTGCCATGGTCAAAGAATTTATTAATAGGTGTTCAAATTTCTGATGATGAGTCCCTCCATACTTAGTGAAGTTGACAGATTTAGTCTGCCCCTGGCACCATATTGGAATCTTTTTCAACTTTGTAATACTTGCCAGAACTTAAATTTTTTTCTGGTATAGACTTCAAATATCCAGAGACAGCTCAATACCATTATGATGCATTAAAATAAATTTCTGTGAAGCTACATTATAGTGGTGGTAGTAATATCTGACATGTAAGCTAAGCTAGTTTTTCCTAAAATGCTCTTGAAATTTTCTCAAGATTTAACTGCTTCAGGAGACTGAAATTTGGACAATAATTAAAAAAAAAACCTATTCATGCCAGTCGATAATACTCAATAAACATTTATTAAGCACTATGTGCTAGGCACTGTGCTAAGCATTGGGCACAAATACAAAATACAAAAAGAAAAGACAATCCTAACCTTCAAGGAACTTGTTGTTCATCCTTCATTATTTTTGTTGTTGTTTTTTTCTTTTTTTGGAGGTGGGAAGGTAGGGCAACTGGGGTTAAGTGACTTTTTTGTGATGAATGTCTGAGGCTAGATTTGAACTCAGGTACTCCTGACTCCAGGGCCAGTGCTCTATTCACTGCACCACCTAGACACTCCCATCTTTCATTCTTAAAGAGGACCAATGACATCAGGAGGGTGATGTCTTGACTTGCAAGTGAATTGGATTTAAGTGAGGTAGAACTGTTCAGAATAATCAACCTCACTCTCTCCTCCAAGGTCATTGGAGTCCAGTGGCAAGACATAGGCCAATATGACTGGAGATGGACCTGGATGCAGTGGGGGACCCTGGATTTTTAACTAAGGTCTTTCTTACCATCTAACATAGGAAGATAGCCCACAAAAGAAAGTTAAAATGCTATGGAATGGAGAGTACCAGCCCTAACAGGAGGACTTGAGTTCAAATTTGACCTCAGACACATACTAGCTCTCTAACCCTTGTCAAGTAAGTCAACGCCAATTGACTCAAAAAAAAAACCAAAAAACAAAAAATTACCAAACCTATAGGGTGGGAAAACAGACATATGGCATATGGATATGTTCCAGCATTCCATTTCCATTTGGAAATTTGTAAAAATAAAGAAAAATTATTATAAACTCAACAATATTTAACAGAAACTAAACATCAAACATGAATGCAAAACCTTAGCATTTTACAAAGTAGGACCAAACAAATTACCACAATAACCAAAAAATAGATTTCCTCTACTTACCTTTCCAAATCTGTCACTTCAATTCAATCCAGCAAACATGCATTATTGACCTGTTGTGAATCAGATCTTACTGTTGTAGTTCTCTCTGTTAAATAAGTCACAAGAACTTTGTGTTGAGAGGCATCTTTCAGATCATCTAGTTCAATGTGTCCCTAAACATAAATGCCCTCAGCAATATTCCTGACATGTTGGCATTAAAGCCTGATGGAAGACTTAGTTCAATATTGATCATTAAGGTTATGGTGAGAAAAAGAAATTGAACAAGCTATCAGAGAACTCCCTAGGAAAAAATTCCCAGGGCCAGATGGATTTACTAGCGAATTCTATCAAAGATTTAAAGACCAATTGATCCCAATACTCTACAAACTATTTGGGAAAATTGGTGAGGAAGGAATCCTACCAAATTCTTTTTATGACACAGATATGGTACTGATACCTAAAGCAGGGAGAGACAAAACAGAAAAAGAAAATTATAGACCAATCTCCCTCATGAATATAGATGCAAAAATTTTAAATAAAATATTAGCAAAA
>CM053586.1:227891550-227914015 GCA_028646515.1 Pseudochirops corinnae
TAGGGGAAAGATGGGGAGAAAATCTGTAACTCAAAATCTCATGGAAATGAATGATGTAAACTAAAATAAAATTTAATAAACAAATAAAAAAAGAAAAGAAAACATTTCTGTAAATAAAACAAATATTTCCAAAAATAAAAAAGTAAGAATTGAGAAGATGGAAGTTAATGACTCTGTGAGACATCAAGAAACAATAAAACAAAACCAAAAGGATGAAAGAAAGAAAACAATGTGAAATAACTTATTGGAAAAGCAACTTACCTGGAAAAAGGATTCAGGAGAAAAAATTAAAAATTATTCGACTACCTGTAAACCATGATCAAAAAAGAAGAGAGCCTAGATACCACATTTCAAAAAATTATCAAGGGAAACTGCCCTGATAGTCTAGAACCAGAGGGTAAAACAGAAATTGAAATAATCCACCAGTTACTTCCTGAAAGAGATCCCAAAATGAAAACTGTCAGGAACATTATAGCCAAATTTCAGAGTTCCCAGGTCAAGGAGTTAGGAAGAAACAATTTAAGTATCATGGAGCCATAGTCAGGGTACCATAAGATTTAACAGCTTCTACATGAAAGGATCAGAGGATTTCAAATATGATATCCAGGAGGGCAAAGATGCTAGGACTGTAACTAAGAATCACCTACTCAGCAAAACTGAGTATAATTCCTCTGGGGGAAGAAGGATATTCAATAAGATAGAGGCCATTCAAACATTCTTGCTGTTGATTTTCATTAGAAATATATAAGAAAGCTGAGGATTTATGTGGGTTTATTTTATATCCTGCAACTTTGCCAAACATTTATTGTCTCAAGTAGTTTTTTACTTGATTCTCTAGGATTCTCTAAGTATATCATCAGGTCATCTGCAAAGAGTGATAGCTTAGTCTCTTTGCCTAATTCGATTCCTTCAATTTCTTTTTCTTCTCAAATTGCTAACTGCTAACATTTCTAGAAACAGATTGAATAGGAGGGGTGATAGTGGACATACTTATTTCACCCCTGATCTTATTGCAAATGTTTCTAGCTTATCCCCATCATATATAATACTTGCTGATGGCTTTAAACAGATGCTACTTATTATTTTAAGGAAGACTCCATTTATTCCTATATTTTCCAGTGTTTTTAATAGGAATGAAAATTCTATTTTGTCAAAAGTCTTTTCTGCATCTATTGAGATAATCATATGGTTTCTGCTAGTTTTATTGTTAATATGATCAATTATACTGATGGTTTTCCTAATATTGAAGCATCCTTGTATTCCTGGAATAAATCCTACCTGATCAAAGTGTATTATTCTTGTGGTAAGTTGCTATAGTCTTATTGCTAACATTTTATTTAAAATTTTTACATCTATATTAATGAGGAAAATTGGTCTATAATTTTCTTTCTCCATTTTGTCTCTTCCTGATTGAGGTATCAGTACCATATTTGTGTCATAAAAAGAATTTGGCAGGATTACTTCTCCATTAATTTTATTTTTTTTAAACTTTTATTTTTTTATTTTTTGGTTTACATCATTGATTTCCACAAGATTTTGAACTACAAATTTTCTCCGCATCTTTCCCCTACCCACCACCCCAAAATAGTGATCCCACTATATACCTCCTCCCCCAATCTGCTCTCTCCTATATGCTCCCCAATCACCCCTCTGACTTTCTGGTAGGGTAAAATGGATCTCCTATCCCAGTGCCTGTATATCTTATTTCCCAGTTGCATGTAAATAAAAATAACATTAATAAGAATAATATATATACATTATCTATATATATAATTATATATAAATATATATAAATTATAAATATATGTATAATTATATATATAAATTATAAATATATATATTATCATTTGATTTTAGAACTTTAAATTCTGGATTCTTTCCATCCTCTTTTCTCACCCACCCCCTTGGAAAGTCACGTAATTCAATACAGACTGTACACATGTAGTTACACAGAGCATCTCCACAATGAACATATTTGTAACACTGACTATATTTCCCTCCTTCGTATCCCAACCCCCCACCTTGTTCTGTTCTCTACTTTGTCCCTGTCCTTTTACTGAAGTGTGTGCTACTAACATCCATCCACCCCCTCCACACTGCCCTCCCCTCTGTCCTCTCCCCTCTTATCCCCATCCGCACTACTGTTCTGTAGGGCAAGATACCCACTTTAGAGTGTATGGCATTCCTTCCCTAAGCCAAATTCAATGAGAGTAAGGGTGACTCATTCCCTTTTGCTTTCCTCTTCTTCCCCTCCACTATAACAGTTATCTTTTGCCTCTTCTTAACAAATGATTAACCCCGTTCTGTCTCTCCCTGTCTCCTCATTCTATTCCTCTCCCACTTCTTAATTACACCTTTTAAAATATCATCTCTTCCCATTCAATCGATCCTGTGCCCTCTGTCTACATACACATAAATACTCACATTCACATATGTATTCATATGCATATATATACCCTCCTATATAAACATATGTGTGTGTATATATACATATCCATATATATATATATCCATATATATATACATTTATATTTACTTCACCTATCATCATACTGAGAAAAGTTTTGCAAGCTACAATTCTCATATTTCCATGTTGGCATGTAAATAGTTCAACTTTGATAAGTTCCTTATGATTTCTTTTCCATGTTTACCTTCTCATGCTTCTTGTATTTGACTGTCAAATTTTCTGTTCAGTTCTGGTTTTTTCTTCAAGAATGTTTGAAAGTCCTCCACCTCATTGAATGATCATATTTTCCCATGAAACATTACACTCAGTTCTGCTGGGTAGGTGATTCTTGGTTTTAATCCTAGCTCCCTTGATCTCTGGAATATCATATTCCAGGCCCTTCAGTCTCCTAATGTAGAAGCTGCTAGATTCTGGGTTATCCTAATTGTTTTTCTCCAGCATTCAAATTGTTTCTTCTTGGCAGTTTGTAATATTTGTTCCTTGATCTGGGAACTCCAGAACCTGGCTATAACATTCCTAGGAGTTTTTTGGGGGGGGATCTTTTTCAAGAGGTGATCTGTGAATTTTTTCAAGTTCTATTTTGCCCTCTGTTTCTAAAATATCAGGGTAATTTTCCTTGAGCACTTCCTGAAGGATAATTTCTAGGTTCTTTTTTGGTCATGGCTTTCAGGTAGTCCAATAATTTTTAAATGTTCTCTCCTGGATATGTTTTCCATGTCAGTGGTTTTTTCAAGGAGATATTTTAAATTGCCTTCTGTTTTTTCATTTGTTTGGATCTGTTTAATAGTACCTTGATTTCTCATAAGGTCATTTGCTTCCATTTGCTCCACTCTAATTCTGAAGGAATTATTCTCTTCAGTGAGCTTTTGAGATTCTTTTTCCATCTGGAACATTCGACTTTTTAAGGTATTCTTCTCCTCATTGGCTTTTTGGGTCTCCTTTTCCATTTGAGTTAGCCTATTTTTTAAGGTGTTATTTTCTTCAGTCAGGTTGTTGACTCTCTTATCATGATTTTCTTGCATCATTCTCATTTCTCTCTCCAATTTTTCCTCCACTTATCTTATTTGGTTTTTAAAATCCTTTTTAAACTCCTCTATGGCCTCTATCCCACTTCATATTTTTCTTGGAAGCTTTTGGTATGGGAGTTCTGACTGTGTTGTCTTCTTCCCATTCCATGCTTTGGCCCTTTTTCTCCCCAAAAAAGGAATCTAAAGTTGCATTGCTGGGCTTACTTTGCTTCCTTTGCCTGCTCATGTTGCCAGTCAATTACTTGGCTTTGGGGCTCAGTAGTAAAACTCTGCTTTCAGAGAGGAGAGCTCTGTCCCAAATGGCTGGAGTTTTCGCAGCTGCCAGAGTTATTAGGAGTCTGCCATTTTTTGCAACCCCCACCAGCTTTGGCTCACCAAAAATGCACCTCAGCACCACCACCCAAGAGCATGATCAGATGCAGGCAGCTCAAGGAAGGAGCACTTAGCCTCTGAATGATCACATGGCCCCCCTGCAATATGCAGGCCATGAGTTTCTGAACCAGCCATGTGGAGGTGGCTGCAGGGCCACCACTTCAGACTGCTTCTAGCTCTGGAGGTAGTTCAGCTGGACCATCTCCCCCAAATTTACCTGAGGTCAGCTGACCTTTTCCCTTTGTCCTTGGCTCTTGTGTGTTGATGATACTGGAAATCACCACAGCTGCTGATGATCCACTCTCCTGAATACTACAGCCATGGCTTCTCCTGGATGCCCTGTGGATGAAACTGCATGGGGCTGGGCTCTGCTTCCAGTGTGCTGCAATGACCACCTGCTGGGCTGCCTTCAGTGTGAGCTTTGTTATTCTGTCTTTTTTGTGGAGTTTGGAGCTCTAAAATTTGTTTGGAGTCATATTTTATAGGTATTTGAGTTATTACTGTTGCGAGCTGGTGGAGTTCTCCTGTTTCCACACCGCCATCTTTACTATGCCCCTTCTTCACTAATTTTCCCAAATCATTTTTAGAGTATTGGAACAAATTGTTCTATAAACATTTCATCAAATTTGCTAGTAAATCCATGTGGCCCTAGAGATTTTTTCCTAGGGAACTTGCTAAAGGCTTGTTGGGTTTCTTTTTCTGAGATAGGGTTATTTAAGTAATTTACTTCCTCTTCAGCTAATTTGGGCAATTTATATTTTTGTAAATATTCATCCATTTCACTGAGATTTTCAAATTTATGTGCATACAATTGAGCAAAATAATTCTTCATTATTGTTTTAATTTCCTCTTCATTGGAGGTGATGGGGTCTGGGATTCTTTTGTCTGTAACCTCAGTTTGTAAAATGTCACTTGTGTTCAGGTACTTATGTAGGTAACATCAGTTTGTAACAAGCCTGTGCAATTAAGTTGTAAAAGTCACACTTTCCCCCAGCCATAAAGGCATTAACTCTGCCTCTCTCCTGGCCCCAGCCCAAAACTCTTTTCCCTGAGCTAGCAGTCTGCTTAGATCGTTACCTATGAGTACATCACCCAAGCATTTAATCATTAAACCCTTAGTTTAGAGACCTCCTTTGTTCTAAGTGGCCAGCTGCACCCAAAAACCTTGGACAACATCATCAGAAGAGAAAACTCCCTCCCAAAATGGTACCTTCTGAATCCCTAATCAGTCTAGCTTCCAGACTTGGCACCTCCTGAAACAATCAAACCTATCCTTCCAACAGCCATATTGTCAAAGATGAGTACATATCTCATTCAGCCTTGACCAAGAGTAACCTAATGACATCACAAGGCAAAAACCACACCTCCTCATAGCCCCCCCTAGGGGGATGACCCAGTAAATTATGGGCAATACGCCTGCACAGTTGATATAAAAAGTGCATGTCCCTTTAAGCACTGACCACTCCTAAACTCCTCCCAAACTCCTCCCTAACTCCACCCTTGCCCATCTAGTTAGCATAATTAAGCTTTGACTGACAGTTTTATGGCTTTAAAAACTGTGTCTCTGTCCCCTGCACTTTGCAGGCTATCCTTAACCTTTTCCTGCCACTGCAAAGCATAATAATAAACTTTGTAACTCTGCCAAAAGATAGCTTGAGTCTTGTGAAATTTTTTTCAGACAAAACTCTCTAGGGATTCATATGAGATCCCTCCTTCACCCACATCTCCCCTACCTCTTCAGAGGTAGATTCACCCTTTTCATTTTTGATAGTTGGATTCTGGTTTTCTTCTTTCTATCAATTTTATTGTTTTTTTTTTCATTAAACCAGCTCTTAGTTTTATTTATTAATTCAATAGTTTTCTTAATTTCAATTTTGTTCATCTCTCCTTTGGTTTTCATTATTTCTAATTTAGTATGTAATTGGGGATTTTCAATTTGTTCTTTTTCTAGCTTTGTCAATTGCATGCCCAATTCATTGACCTCCATTTTCTCTAATTTGTTCATGTTTGCATTCAGGGATATAAAACTTCCCCTAAGAACTGCCTTTGCTCCATCCCACATATGTTTTCTCATTATCATTCCCTTGAATGAAGTTACTGATTGGTTCTATAATTTCTTGTTTGATCCACTCATTCTTTAGGATTAAATTATTTAGTTTCCAATTAGTTTTTAGTCTATCTTTCCATGGCCCTTTATTATATATAATTTTTATTACATCATGATCTGAGAAGGATACATTTAATATTTCTGCCTTTCTGATTGAATTGTGAGGTTTTAATGCCTTAGTACATGGTCAGTTTTTGTGTATGGGCCATTTACTGCTGAGAAGAAGGTATATTCCTTTTTATCCCCATTCAGTTTTCTCCAGATATCTATCATATCTAGACTCTCTAAGATTCTATTTGCCTCCTTAACTTCTTTCTTGCTCATTTTGAGGTTAGATTTATCAAGTTCAGAAAGGGGGAGATTGAGGTCCCCCACTAGTATAGTTTTGCTATCTATTTCTTCCTCTAATTCCCTTAACTTCTCCTTTAGGAATTTGGATGCTATATCACTTTGTGCATATATGTTAAGTAATGATATTGCTTCATTCTTTATCATGCCTTTTAACAGGATATAGTTTACTTCCTCATCTCTTTTAGATTTATTTTTGCTTTTGCTTCATCTAAGAATTGCTACCGCTGCTTATTTTACTTTGGATGAAGCATAATATATTATATTCCAGCCTTTTACCTTGACCCAGTGCATATCCCCTTGTTTCAAATGTGTTTCTTGTAGACAGCATATTATAGGATTATGGTTTTTAATCCATTCTGCTATCCGCCTCCATTTTATGGGAGATTTCATCCCATTCACATTCACAGTTATGATTATTATCTGTGTCTTTGCCTCCATCTTATTCTCTCCCCTCTTTATGTCTTTGTTTCTTCCTTCTCTTTTCCCCTCCTTAAGAGTTTTCCTTTGGACCACCATCTCCCTCAGTATTCCTTCCCTGTGACCCCCCTTCTTTACCTACCCTTTCCCCTTACTACTACTTCCCTCCCTTCTAACCACTCCCTTTTTTAACTCCCCCTCACCCATCCTTCTGCCTATATGGCACAATGGATTTTTATACTTATCAGAGTATGTTATTCCATCTTTGATCCCAATCCAATGAGAACGAATTTCATATAGTGCTCCTTTCCCTCTATTATAAAGAGTTTTTGTGTCTTTTCACTTTAGTATCTTAAACTTAACTGATTATGTTGATCCCTCTTTGAACCAGACCCAATGAGAATAAAGATTATAAGATGTTCATCTCCCTCCCTCCTTCCCCTCTACTATAGTGCATTTTTATGCCTCTTTGTGTGGCATAATTTACCTTTTTCTTCTTCATCCTTTCCTTTTCTCCCATTACAATCCCTTTGGACCCCTTAATAAGGTTGTTTTTTTTTAATCATCAGATTATTTCATTTATACCTACACCCTCTATCTATGTATATCCCATTTAAATGTCACAATAATCATATAAATTTCAATATTGACAGGTATCAGCTTCTCATATAGGGATATAAACAGTCAGCTCTTATTGAATCGCAAGTTATGTGCATGTGTGTGTGTGTGTGTGAGTGAGTGTGTGTTTTCTTTGTTTACCTTTTTATATCTTTCTTGAGTCTTGTAATTGGAGATCAAATTTTCCATTGAACTCTGTTTTTTTCATCAGAAAAGTCTCAAAGTCCCTTATTTCATTAAAAGACCATCTCCTTGACTGAAAGATTGTTCTCAGTTTTGCTGGGAAGTTGATCCTTGGTTGCAATCCTAGTTCTTTTGCCTTACAAAATATCAAATTCCAATCCCTCAGATCTTTTAATGTAGAAGCTGCTAGGTCCTGTGTAATCCCAACTGTAGTTCCATGATATTTGAATTGTTTCCTTTTAGCTGCTTGCAGTATTTTCTCCTTGAGCTTGTAATTCTGGAATTTGGCTACTATATTTCTTGGAGTTTTCAATTTGGAATCTCTGTTTCATAAGGAGTCTGGTGAATTCTTTCAATAACTATTTTACTCTGTGATTCTAGTACTTCAGGACAGTTTTCTTTGACAATCTGTTGGAGGCTGTTGTCCAGGCTGCTTTTTTCATCATGGCTTTCTGGTACACCAATAATCCTCAGGTTATCTCTCCTGGATCTGTTCCCCAGGTCAATTGTTTTTCCAGGGAGATATTTTGAATTTTCTTCTAATTTTTTTCAATCTTCATGTTGTGTTTTACTGAGTCTTGATGCATCATGCAGTCCTTAGCTTCAATTTGACTGATTCTAATTTTTAGTGTATTATTTTCCTCGTTTAGTTTTTTAAGCTCCTTTTTAAGGAAGGTATTTCCTCCAGTTGGAGTTTGAAACTCCTGTCCCTGTTCACAAATTTTACTTTTTAGGGACTGGTTTTTTCGTTTGTTTTCTTCAGGGAGATTTTTTTTTTTTCCTATTTAGTCACTGTATATTTAAATGTATCTTCTACCTCTCTAATTTGGCTTTAAAAAATTTTTTTGAGCTCCTCCAAGAATACTTTTTGGGCTTGAGATCAGTTCATATTTCCTTCTGTGGCCTCAGGTGTGGATAAAGAGTCCATGGTGTCTCTTGAAAGTGATTCTTCTCTTTCACAATAAAAAGATTCAATCATCTTTGGTCTTCTCTTTGTACGTTGCTTCTGGCCCATTTTGATTTCCTATTTCCTGACCTTTAAAGTGCATTTCAGCTTCTGGGGTACAGAGGGCTCTGACCCATGCTTCTCAAGCTGGGAACTAGGTGCCTGCTTATTGACTTTGTGCGTTGTAGCCTCTGGATGTCTAAAATGAGGCCAAGGCTGGTGTTTAGGAAGGGGTGGTCTGGCTGCTTCAGATTTCTGCCTCTATGCCCCTGGGCTACAGCTCAGGCAGGCTCAGCAGCTGACAGCCAGCAGAGCTCGTGCCTGCAGATTCCTCTGGTAGTGCTAAAGCCCACCTGGGCTTGTGTTGTTAGGCCTTCCTGGCTCCACCACCCTGGGCTTTGGGACCTCCTGCTGGTCAGGTGAGGTGGGGCTTCTTTGGACCCTTCCCACCCTTTACTTCAGACTTCTTATTGCCTCAGTTAAACCTTTTCTCCATGACTCCTAAGCCTGAGGCTATGTCCACTATTTCAGGATTTTACTCTGAGTGGGGCATTTATCTCTGGGGGGAATTGGAGCAGTTAAAAATCACTTTGCCATCTTGGCCTCTGAAAATTCAGGTAGGAGATTTCCAAACTTCCAGGCTGTGGGCTGATAGCCCCAGGAATAGCCACTGTTGCTGCTGCAGGCCCTGCACTCTCTCTTATCCAATTCTGACCAACCCATCCTCTGTCCTGCAGTGAGATGGCTGCAAATCGACCTTGAGATGGGTGGGTGTTTTTTGTTTGTTTGTTTGTTTTGGGGGGTTGTCTATGTCTTTATTTGCAACATGACTAATATGGAAATGTTTTGCATGACTACAAGTGTATAACCTATATCTAATGGCTTGCTTTCTTGGTGGGGATTGGAGAGGAGGAAGGCAGAGAATTTGGAACTCAAACTTTAAAAAAAAATGAATGTTAAAAATTGTTTTAACATGCAATTGAGGGAAAATAAAATGGTAAACTTTTTTAGAAAAAAAAAAAGAAAGATGATTGCTAGGCTATTTCTTTAATTATGACTTTCAGGCAGTCAAATTATTCTTAAATTATCTGTCCTGAATCTGTCTTCCAAGCCAGTCATTTTTCTTATGAGATATTTCACATTTTCTTCTATTTTTAAAAATTCTTTTGACTTCGTTTTATTGGGTTTTTTTAATATTTCATGGAGTCATTAGCTTCCACTTGCCCAATCCCAATTCTTACAGGATTATTTAATTCAGCACACTTTTCTCTTTTTTTCTTTTGGTCAATCCTGGGTTTTAAGGTGCTATTTTCTTCATTGTTTTTGTGCCTCTTTTACAGAGTTATAAATTATATTTTCATAATTTTCTTCATTTATTTTCATTTCTTTGCCCAATTTTCCCTCTACAACTCGTGTGAATTGTAAAATAATTTTTTAAAGTTCTTTGAGGAATTCTTTTCAACTTGTTTCCAATTCACTTTCTTTTCTTTGAGACTTTATAACTCTTTTGACGTTTTCATCTTCTTTTGAGTATGTATTTTGATCTTTTATGTCACCATACTTGATTTTTATGTTCAGGGTTTTGTTGTTGTTGCTATTTCCTATTTTTTCCCCACTTTATTTCTTGATTTTAATTTTTATGTTAAAGTCAGTCTCTGTTATGGAGTTGTTAGGGGAAAGGACACTGTCTTAAGCTTCAGGGGTTTTTGTTTTGCTGTTTTCAGAGCTACTTTGAGGTATATGAGAGTTTTCAGTGATTCCAAGGTAGTATGATCTGGGGAGAGGTGTGGTCACTGCTCTTCTGTTCTGCACTTTGATTTTTGCCCAGGCAGGGACCCTGATCCCTTCTGACCGAAGGCAATATTACTCGTCAGGGCTCCCACTTCCTCTTGACTTAAAGTGCTCCTCTTTGCCCTCAAACTATGACCTAGAAGTAAATGTAAGCAATGTAGTTGTCAAACAGCGTCTGATTCAATTTCCAGTGCTAACATGGGGCCCTCTGTAATTTCTTGTATTTCCCCTGTAATATCTTTATGACCAGTGGTCATGTCCACGTATCATCTCTGGCTTAAGAACAGCTGAATCTGCTGCTAATTCTGTCACCACTACCTAGTACTATCACTGATGCTTCATTCATGTAGACTTTGGGTCATCCTCCACCACCTTGTCACAGATCTCTCTTTCAGACCTCCCAAGTTGTCTTGGGTTGGGAGAAAGTCTCACTGTGACCTGTTGCTAACACTTCCACTCCCGAATTGGATTTTAGATGTTATTTTAAAATTTTTTAAAGAGGAATGTTGGGAAAGCTCATCTGAGTGCTTTTCTGCTCCACTGTCTTGGCTCTGTCCCCTGGGAGAGGTCTTAAAGGTCATCAAGGCCACCCTCTCATTTTATAGATAAGGAAAGTGAAGCACTTTCCTCCCCAATCCCCACCAAGAAGTAAATGACTTGGCTAAAGTGAAATCAATGGGAAATGGGAATGCAGCTGGGATTTGAATCTGCATCTTCAGACTCCATATCCAAAGAGCTCTTTCCCCAGTATCATGTAAGTCTCTCTGAGCTTTCTTAGACTTGTCTTCAAATAACAGGTGTTTTCTATGTTTCCTGAAGTTTTTCCTGTTTCATATGACCTTGCAGAACTTGTAATCCACTAGCAAATTTTTTTTAAAGTGTATAAAAGTTCCTGTGTGATCTTGGATAAGTCACTTGTCTTTTCTGAACTTCAACTTCCTCATTTGTAAAGCTAGGTGGGAGTAGTTGATCTCTGAGAAATTTTCCAGCTTTCAATCTTGATATTTTCATGTATGTGATTTCCTTTCTTCTTCAACTGCCTACTGAGGAAGGTACTATAAGATACTTACTCTCTTTGTATAGAAAAGGAAGCTGGGGTTTAGATAAGTCATTTAAAGAAACTGGCTTCTGGACCCACAGTTCTTCTACCCCATATATCAATAAGAATAATAACTTACATAGTAGTTACTAATTGACAGCCACTGTGCAAAGTATTTTACAATTATCTCATTTGATCCTCACAAGAACCCTAGGGAGGTAGTGCTATTATTATCCCAATTTTACAGTTGCGGAAACCGAAGGAAACAGAGGTTAATTTACTTGCTGAGGATCGTGCAATTAAAAAGTGTCTGAACCTGCTTTTGAACCCAGATCTTCCTGACTCCCGGCACAGTGTTCTACCCACTGCATCGCCTTGCTGCCTCAAAAATCCACCTAAGGATATTACCTCAGGTAAAGTGTTACTGATACCTCAGACTCAATTTGTTTAAAATTAAAGTTATCTCTCCTCTCTTCTCCTCAGAAGGGGAGAGATACTTATATTTAACTTCTCTACTTCAAGTCACATCATCATTACTTTCCTAGCCTAAGTTCAAAACTAGGTTTTGAATCACTTGGGTTACTCTCCATCCCTCACTTGTATATCCATTTAGTCAGCAAAACTTGCTAATTCTTCCTTCAAGATATCTATTATAACTGTCTCTTCCTTTCTGTTTCCACTGTTGTTATCTTAATTCAGGCCATTGTAACATTATACCTTCTCTATTTGAATAGCTTCCTAACAGTAAGAAGAGCAAACCTTTATGTAATGCTTCAAAGTCTGCAAAGGGTTTTATAAAAACATTATGGCATTTTATCATCCCAACAACCCCTGGGAGGTAAGGGCTTTTATTAAAACTATTTTACAGTTGAAGAAACTGAGGCAAACAGAAGTTAAGTGATTTCCCAATATCACACAGTGTTTGGTAAAGGTCTTAGGTCTTCCTGACTCCAGGTGGAGCACTTTATCTATTGTACCACCTACCTAGTTACCTTTTCACCATCTCGCATACATTCCTTTCATTTCATGTACACAGCCACAATCCCAGTTCAGTTTCTCATCGCTTTTTACCTGGATCACAGCAAGAGCCTTCTAAATGATGTCCCTGTGTGGTTCTTTGCCACTCTCACCCCTCTTCTACTCCAATGGGACCTTGTAAAACACAAGTCTTTACTAACATGTTTTCTTCCCTGTTTGTTGAGCTCTCTTGGCTTCTTGTTACCTCAAAGATCATATACAAAGACCTATGATGGCATTTAAGCTCTTTATAATCTGACCCTTTCTTACCTTTACAATCTTCTTAAGCCTTACTTGTCTCCCTCCACATACTCTGTGATCCATCTAAACTGCCCTATTGACATTTTCTTGAACAAAACACTCAGTTTCCCATTTCTGTGTCTTTTCACAGTCTGTCCCCCTTCCCTGAAGCACTCTGCCCCATCTCTTCTCCCTTTTAATTTCCCTGGCTTTCATTGAGACTCAGCTTAAAGCCTAGATTCTATAGAAAGCTTTTCCTGGTTGTGTCCCACCCCCACACCTAATTTCTAATGCCTTTCCTTTCAGATTACTTTCCATTTATTATATACTTATTTTGTAGGCATCTACTTATTTGCATATTGTCTCCCACTTAAGAAAGCTCTGTTAGTACAAGAAGTATTTTTTTGGCCTTTCTTGTATCCCCTGCCCTAGTACAAGGCATGTTATAAGCAGCTAATAAATGCTTGTTGACTGACTAAATAACTGTTCTCTATGTCTTCATTCTCTACCTATTTCAATCCATCCTACCCAATCACTGCTTTATTAGTTTTCTACAGTATTGTTTTCAATATGTCATTTGCCTCCTTATTTCCTACATCATCAGATCTGATTTCCTTAAGCTGGTTTTCAAGACCCTTTAAAAACTGATTTCACCTTGCCTTGCCAAACTTATCCCAGGAGTATGCTGGAAGCAGCTTCAACAGGCTCAATCGAACCAATTGTTAAACTTTCAGTATAAACATTGGCACCTCAGAAATTGGCAAATACTCTAAATCAGGGTTTGATTTATTATTTTGTTGATTGTCTAGACTTAAGAAAGTGATGGAGTAAATGCTAATAATGCAGGTTACCCTTGAATGTGTGTCTTACATACTTTTTCCCCCCAGAGAACTAGTTGTTGAAAATTTATCAACACACTTTTGCTTATCACTCACTTCATCCCTTCATGGACCTCAGTTCTGGACAGACTGGCTTTCTGAAGCACAATAAGCATGCTACTAGATAGCTATGTGATTCTGATGAGACATTTCACTTCTCTGAATCTTTGTTTATCATTTACTAAATGAGTGGATTGATTGAGACAATCTCCAAAATCCTTTCAAACTTTGATATTCTTTATGTGTTGTGATGTAATTAACAGAGAGCCAATCTTGAAGTCAGGAAGATCTCACTTCAAGTCTTACCTTTGGCAGGTAATAGCTGTAATCTCTAATGTGTAAGCCAATTAATATCTCTACTCCCTGGCAAATCTGTTAAGTCTATTGCAGATGAGTTATTGACATGCATTTGTGAAGAGAATTCCTACTCCAGAACCATGTTGATAAAGTCCTATATTGGAGTAAAATCAAAAGTAACTAGATAGCATAATACAGTGCATTCTCTTTGATGGTGACTTTAAGAACTAATAGACCAAAAAGCATTTTCCAGATACTTAACATGTACCAAATTCCCTGGTAGGCACTGGGGGATACAAATACAAAAATGAAACATTTCTTATTAGGAGTAGGTTATATATTATGTTGGGTGAGACAATATGTACATATGAAAATAAAGTACAAATGTTAAAAGACTAAATAGAACATCAATTCTTGTAGCTCATACAATATTATTAATGAGAGAGAAAGGGTATTAGCAGTTGGATGAATCATTATAGGCCTCAAGTAGAAAATAATGCTTTAATTGAATCTTAAAAAAAAAAAATTAGGGATTCCATGAGGCAGGAGTTCAGGGGAATGAATTCCAGGAATAAAAATTAGTCAGTGAAAAGTTACAGAAACAATAGATGGCATACCATTTTGTAAGGAACAGAGAGGACAGTTTGACTGGGCCATAGAGGCCAGGCTTCTTCCAGAGGTAAGAGAGTAATGTTTAATGAGGAAAGATAGGTTCAGATCAGGTTATGAAAGACTTTAAAAGTCAAAATGATGAGTTTTTATTTTATCCCTGAGGCAATGTGGAGCAACTAGATTTTATTGAGTAGGGAGACAGTATGTCAAATCTACAGTTAAGCAAAATCACTTTGGCAGCTGATTGAAAGATGGAGTGGGAAAAACCTGAAGCAGGGAGACCAATTAGGTAGCAGGCCACTGCAATAGTCTATGAAAGAGGTGATGAGGTCCTAGCTAAAATGGTAGTTGTGTTAGTAGAGATGAGGGGTCAGATTTGAGATATCTTGGTATAAATAGGAAGTTTGGCAACTGATTAAATAAGTGGCATGAAAGAGAGTGAAAAGTTAACAAAAATACAGAGGTCAAGAATTTGAGAGACTAGAAGAATAGTCAGATACTTTTATAGAAATAGGCAAGTCTGGAAGGGATGTAGGTTTGGGAAAACAAAATGAGTTCTGATTTGGACATGTAAAATTCAAAATTTTTCCTCTATAACCAATTTAAAATATCTGATAATCAACTGGTGACACAAGAGGCTAAGTCTGTGGCTGGATGTAAAGAAATGTGAGTTATCTATATAAAAATGGTAATTAAACCCAGTGGAGCTGATGAGGATACCAAGAAAAACAATGTAGAGAAAGAAGAGAAGAAGGCCTCGGATACAAACTTGGGGAACACCCATATTTAGAAGGCATAGCAAGCCAGCAAAGAAGACAGAGAAATAGGAGAAGAGATAGAAGAGAGTAGAATAAAAAATAAATAAACAAACCACAAAGGAGCACATATCCATAAGGAAAGGGTAGTAAATTATGCCAGATGCAGTAGAGAAGTCAGGGATTATAGATCAGAGAAAAGACTAACAAAGTGGTCATTTAGAAGACCATTGGTAAGTTCAAAGAGAACAATTTCAGTTCAGCTCAGGTGAGTAGAAGTGGGAAGGAGGTGGTAGAAGTCATCCAGGATTAGAGTTTCACAAAGGGTGGGCAACAACAGCATGATAAGTAAAACCAGAATAGGAGTGATGGCCTGAGGACATACAGAAGTATGATGAATTGGAAGTCATATTAAGTGTGTGAAGAATAAATTGGGGTGATGAGGGGGCTGGTGGGAGAAAACAAGAGAGAGAGAGGGAGAGGGAGAAGGAGAGGGAGAGGGAGAAGGAGAGGAAGAGGGAGAGAGAGAGAGAGAGAGAGAGAGAGAGAGAGATTGTTGTGAGGTTAGAGGGTTTTTTGGTTTACTTCTTTTGTTTTGCTTTGTCAAGAAAGTGAAACACTTGTGACTAATGGTGAGATTCAGGATATAATCATCCCTGGCTAAAGGACATGTTTGGGGGACTGAGTAAAACACAGTATCTGAGGAAGTGAAGGAATCAGGAGGTTAGTGAGTAGATATATATGCATATGTGCATGTAATGATTCTGGCAGTCATTGTAACCAATGTCTGATCTTCTTCAATCATAAAAGATTGCTTCTGTCACTCAAAAACTCACCCCACCTATCATCTACACTCAAAATGCTAAGTGTGGGAGATCAGCTCAGGCCATTATTCTTTTCTCAGTCTCTCTAAGAATATCCAGTAGTCACTTTTCTCTGCCCCTATGATAGTGGCATCGCAAATCCTTCCATGAAGTCTGGTATAAATATCTAATCATATTGTAATATCTAACCCCCATTTTAAAGAAAAAAAATACAACCTTCACTCTTGAACTCTGTTATACTACCATTAAAAAAAACTTACTAAACATACTGTATACAACTATAATAAGAATTTTTAAAATAGGCCAGACAATATATATTATAGCAAAAGCAATGTATATGAAAAAAAAAATCCAAGAAAATAATCAAAATGGAATACAGTGAAATTATAATGACCGAGTTTTGTCCAAGTGAAAAGAGATGAGAATACATTCCAAACACACACACACACACACACACACACACACACGCACACACACTTTGCAGAGGTGAAAAACCATGAATATGGAATACTACGTATAATGTCAGACTTTTTTCCAAGATGTTGGTTACTTTTGCTAAATCTTTTTTTTTTTCATTTTTTCTCATTGTTTATTATCCTGAAAGTAAGAAGATGCATACAATAGGAAATGTAAGTGATGTAAAAATAAAATAAATCAATAAAATTTATTTTGAAAAAAAGAAGGAAATAGATCAGAGAAACTTAACATTAATATACCAGACTTGCACAATCTTCCCCAAAACAAGCATCACTGCTCTCCTACCAAAACACATAGGACAAAAGCAAAAACAAAAATAAAAAAAAAACACATAGGGCAAAAGCCTGAGAGTAGTTCCTTTGCCAATTCATATTATTCCAACTACTTCCACTGGGGAGTTCTTTGAAAATGATTACCCAGGGTTATTTTGGGTTGGGGTTTTCCAACCCCAATACCTCTGCAGAAAGAAAGCTTTCAGCTTGTATAGTGACCCAGGAACTTTGATCCTGTGGCTGCCATCTTCACTTTCTTAATTCTCTCCTGCTTTTCAAGGACATTCTTTTCTTTTGTGTCTCTGCACTGGAAGTCCTGTGCTTATGGTCATTCTGTCAACAGCCTGGACCATGGATCTAGAATGGAAGAACATACGGGCACTCCTAGAAATTAATGATTGCCTCAATTTGACCCTTTCATCCTCATGTAGGGATTCAGCCCATTTTAAAAATCTCCCACCACAATATCCTGCATCCCACAATAATGCACACTTGTTAGTCATGACCCCCTCCCCAGTACCAGAGTCCTATGATTAGGAAGGGGTGTGACATATAAAATATCCAAATGACAGGTAATGCTTCAGCTTAAAAAAGAAGCATCTGGGAATTCCTTCAAACAGAAATCGTCAGAATTACATATTACATGAATTTATTTTCCAATATCTTATCAACACTTGATTTTTTCAGAAGCCCATCTAAGGCAAAGTAGAGTATATATCTACTCATTTGTACTGGGTCAGAAAGAGTGGTTTGGGCAATACAATTTACCTCCTTTAGTTCCTAGCTATCTCTATCTCTTCACCAAAACTTACAAGCTCTTTTGTATGCCCCCTCCTATTTATATGGTCATGCAGCAAAGACTTCAGTTATACTCCTCTCAATTTGCAAAAGAGGAAATTAAGCCCCAGAGATCTGTCTGGACAAATCATAAAAGTGATTTGTCCAAAGTCTTATAGTCAGTAAGTACCAGATTCAGAATTTGAAGCCAGATCTTTTGACTCCAAATCCAGTGGTCTTTCCAGTATACTAGCCTGTCTCTCTTAAATTAATGGGAAAATGGGTTAAAATTAGGCTAATAAACTGACTTGTTTTTAAGAAAGGCAAAGGTAACTTGCCAACACACATGCATACACACACACACATACACACACGTACACACATACACACATACATGCACACACACATGCACATATCATTTTCTAGTCTTACTATATGTAAAGGTATGGAATAAAACCTCCTTCAGACTTGGTCTTTTTCAGATATTTGAGAAGCAGTATTTTCAAACGACTACAAAAATTCTCTGAGTAGTTAGTAGATACTGAGTAATTGCCTCCTGGGCTTTTTGGACCTTTTGCTAAATAGCAAGATGGAAGAAACTTAGAGGTAAAAATTGTGAAACTCTGAACACCAGAGATATTTAGTATTTATTAGAAAAATAGTCATTTTCTGAGTTATGGGTTTGCCTGTAGAGATGTGAATTTAGAATGCCGTTATCATGAACTAGGTTGAGGTCTCTGAGCCTTATGCTAAGAAAGGTGTGAAAAGACTAAGAGAATTAACTATTTGAAATGAGCTTGTTCTTTGTACTAAAGGGCTTGGTGCCTGCGCCTGAAAACACTCTTGCTTCAGCAACTGGAGATCATGGAGACCAGATTTTGAGGGAGCACAGTAGGTGAGGCTTCTGTTTGTTCAAAGGCTGAGGTTGTTAGCTTTCTAAAAGAAATGATAGAGTAGTGCCTGCTTATGGATTTCAACTGATCCAGAAGCTAAAGGTGGTAGAGACTATAGAATAGAGATCCAGAGCTGTATCTAGAAGCAGGTCACATAGCAGTATCCAGCTGCGTAATATCTAGCAGTATCTAGTGAAGATTATGAGATCAGTCAATAGGAATAGTGCACAGACATCTGTCAAAGAGCAGCAGAGATGTTAATTGCTCCTCCATAATTGCTGAACACTTCCTACCTGTGAAAACTCTATGTATCTACTCTTCCTCTTGATATTGGACATTTTTGTGAAAGAATCCCCCCATAATTTATGGAGATATTGTTTTGCTATTGCTCTCATTATGCCATTTTGGTTAATGTCTTTACTTTGAGCTAATTGTGTTGTCTGACTATCTAAAGGTAAATACATTTATGGGGGCTCATGGACTATATATGACGGAGAGAAAGAGTATGGTAATGGGGGGAGGGGAGGGAGAAGACAGGAAAATACTTGTATTCCCATAGAAAACTTAACTGACTGAGCCATGAATGAAGGTAGCAGTTCTAAGAAATGCAAGCAAGGTGGCAGTGGGCAGAACAGTGGACAAAATTAAGGTTCTGAGGTACTGAGGCAGAAGAGTGGAGTGTTATACTTGAATAAAATTGAATAAGTCAATTTAATTGAATCATAGATTATGTGAAAGAGAATTATGAAATAAGTCTGATTAGAGAGAGATTGTGAAGGGCTTTAAATGTCAAGGTGAAGAGTTTGTATTCTAGCTGAGAAACAATTGGGATCCACTAAAGATGAGATGGTCTCATATTTTCTTGAGGAAGATTATTTTGGCTGCTATGTGGAAGAGAGGGGACAACCAAGGACCTGGGAGTCTAATGCGGAGACCATTGCAGTAGTCCAAGTGGGTAGTGTATAGGGTCTGGTCTAGATTGATGGCGTTGGGAGCGGAGAAAGTCAGAGGGATGCAAAGTTAAATTGTGGAAGTAGCATCAATGAGATCTAGCAATTAATTGGATATATGGAGTAAGAGACTAGGGAGATTCAAGACTGATACTGGGGTTGTGAACTTGGGTGACTGGAGGTGGTGCCCTCAATAGAAACAGGAATTTGGATGAAGGAAGGTTTGGTGGGTTAGATGAATTCCATAAGCAGACCTGTCTTTTCACTGTACCACTAACTACTCATTCTCATTTTTACTGGACAGATCCACCAAAATTCTCATCCCCCATTTCATCACTCCTATAGTGCCTCTGATCCCTTAATCTTAATCCCTCACTACAGTGTCAGCATTGGTGTCTATTCGTGCTGCCCAGGTAGAATGTACAGAAAGGAGGTCACATTTCTATGGTCTGTTTCCTCCAAGCACCAACCCATTTGTGAAATATTTTATTACTTAATCTGGATTCTTGGCTTTGGTTCCCACGGCTAGGAATGACTTAAATCCTCAGTGCTGAGAAACATCTCTATAAAAATGAATGGTTTTGCATGGATTGTAAGTGTAGTTTAATTTCATTTGGACTAAAATTTGAGTCTCCTTGGACATTTTGAAAAATTTCTTCCCTTTTAATGCTTTTGTATTTACTGACATTTCCAACCCTGGGAGTCCAGTTTTCTTGTTTATTAGAGCTGCTGTAATGAAAGTTTGCCACCTGATTAATTTTAATAGTTTAGCCGGGAACCTACGGATAATGTATATTGGCTGCCGAGCTTGAGATAAATTCTGTTCGCTCAGTTGCAAAGATTTTTGGCAGAAATAAAGCCTGCCCTTTGCAGAGGAAACATCAAGGAACTGGTGAGGTGGCATTTCAAAGGCAAATGTGTAGCAAAAGACCCTGCTTTGTCTTTCTTTGTGATTTCCCTCTGCTGTAAGGATCCGATAAACCTGGTCATCTCTTCCTTTCTGGGCATGCATATGTTTCATTTTGGCATCCTATTTAAAGAATAAACAAAAACTCCTTGTGTAAGAGCTCAGCCCTATTCAAAGCCAGAAAGATTTCAGAGAGGCCCAAGGAGGTTAGCCGCAGGTTGTACAGTATCTTATAAACAGATCAGGACAAATGAGGAGCATCTTAGAGCACCTCTACACTCTTCCTTGAAGAGTACAGAAGAAACTGAAGTCCCAATACTTTGGTAACTTGCTTTCAAACTAGTGGTAATGTTTTTAATGTTATGCCTTCCTTCTGATTAAAATGTATAAAATACACCATCTCCCCATCCTTCTTCAAAGGTTAGGGTGGTGATGTCCTACTGAGACATCTTACTTTAAATGTTATTATTGGGAATGGAGAAATACACATAGGGAAAAGTGCTTTTTCAATAGCTTGTTTACCAAAAGAAATCACAACAAAATATGTTCAAGAAAGCTCAGTAACAGGAAGTTAATTTATTGTACTGCTTCATGCCAGGAAGTTAAAAGTTCAATGTCTTCTCTCTCTTTTCTTAAATGATTGACCACTTGGCTCTATCTTCTCATACTCAAATATGTCTCTTTGATTCACAAGTTCCCTCTTACAAGCATAAAACAATTTATCCATTTCTGTTTCTGGTCAGCTTGTGTGACTTATCCATGACCTACCATAAGTTTGCCACAAAGGATCTACTTAACTTTCCTCATTTTCTCCAGACATGATAAGTAGTAGAAAATGATGTTTGTCTACCTTAAATCCCTTACGCTTGCCATGTGACCAGTCCATTTTTTTTCCTAAAATTGTGATTTGATTTGATGATAGATTTGTACTTTTTTTTTTCAAAGTCCTTCATATATTATACAATGCACCCTCAGCATCTCGGTGCAGGTTTAATTTTAATAGCTTAAAATATCCATAAAAATTATAGCAACTAAAGTTTAAAACTATAAAAAGTTGTTTGGGGACATCATGTATGACCCAATGATCTCATAAAGTTCCTTTTCCATTGCTCTCTGCACGGCATAAATTTTAAGATACCAGAGGTGGCTATATCCTGTACCTCACTATTATTTAGCAACACTGTTAAAATGTTAACCTTAAAAAGTTGGGTCTTTGTTTTCACAGGAAGTTTGTGGTCACTAAAAAAGCTTTGGAATTTTCAAAATCAAATCCAGTCAGGTCATCTCCTCTCGTTCAACTCTGCTTTCATCTTAATGTCCATTTATCTTATCTGTCCTAGATATGTATACTGAAGTACAAGCTTTTCACATTAATTTGGCAAGCTGGTCAATGCAAATGCATGTTGAAATACGGAAAACAGATGTTCTTACACCAACGGACATTTCATTTCAATTCATCTTCCATTCAGCTCTAACGTCTTCCCATAGCCATCCCCCTAATTCAATTCACTCCTATAACTTCTAATTACCTTAGAGATCAAATATGCAATCTTCTATTTAGTTTTTGTTAATTATCTTTACTCATTTTGTTAAATATTTCCAAATTATACTCAAAAAATTATATTTGTTTTATAATAATTTGAGTTCCAAATTCTTTCCTTCCATCTCAACCTTCCCTTTACGTTAAGAAGACAATTTAATACTGTTTACAGATGTGAAGTCATACAAAACATATTTCCATATTACTCATGTTGCAAAGAAAACAAAAACAAAATATAAATAAAAGTGAAAAAGTACACTTCAATCAGCATTCAGAGCTCATTAGGTCTCTTTCTGGAGGTAGATAGCATTTTTCATCATGAGTCCTTTGGCATTGTCTTGGATTATTGTCTTGATGGGAGTAGCTAAGTTATTCACAGTTGAACATCCCTACAATATTGCTGCTACTATACACAAAGTTCTGTTTCTGCTCACTTCACTTTACATCACTACATACAAGCCTTCCCAGGATTTTCTAAAAATATCCTGCTCATCATTTCTTGTAGCATAATAGAATTTCATCGCAATCATAATCAACAACTTGTTCAGACGTTCCCTAAACAATGGGCATCCCTTGCCCATCAATTGGGGAATGGCTGAACAAGCTATGGTATATGAATGTAATGGAATACTATTGTGCTATAAGAAATGGGAAGGAGATGGACTTCATAATTACCTGGAGAGGTTTATACGGATTGATGCTGAGTG